>WURS02000004.1:1731236-1753390 GCA_011762765.2 Rhinocypha anisoptera | reverse complement strand
GAGGGGGAAATGGTTGCGAAAGAGTGTGTACCGCCATGGCTGCTCTAATGAAAACGAAGCGTTTCTCTACGCGGAGTAAAAAAATTACCAAATTCATATGAGATCCCTGTAAGCGCTGACTTTGGACATTGGATGAAATCTCCATCGAAGAGCTTCTCAGGAAATACTCGAAGGAAAAAAATATAGTCCTAAAACACGCTAATCGCCTTTAATGGATGGCAAAGACCTATATATGTGTGTATATATATATATATATATATATAGAGAGATATATATATAGGTATATACATATATACACACATATATATATATATATCAATATCATATGGCCTTTTATCTTATTTTCCTGTGCTGCTCTTTGGATTTAGACATCTATTGTATGCTCAAAGAAACTAGGGAAAAACCTACAGTTAATTTATGTACCAAAAATTCTAAAACCTTTTCAAGGAAATAGAGGGAAGACGTACATAAAATTTGAGTCACGTCATCCTGACGGAGTGAGGTACTTTCCATGCGGTTCACGAACGGCTAATCGTCAGGAATGACCTCCTAAGATACATTCTGGGCTATGACCCTGATAGACCTGAACGGGGATTCAGTGTTTTTAAAAGAAACTTGGATTTTTTAAAGAAAATATAGTTGTTTAAATGTATGCACAATAAACTTATATGTTTTACTTAATTATTTTATTTTTAATTCACTGCTATTCGCCAGGGGGAGTCATCCTTGGAACTTACTAGAAGGGTGATTTACTCTGAGGGTCTTTTCCCCACGTTTTTTTGTCCTGTTTGTTTTGGTGTGTTATTTATTTATTTATTTATTTATTAATTTATTTTAAAAAATTAATTATGTGGATTTTTATCCGTATTTTTACCACTTTAATGCTCCGTATGGGACATTTTTAACGAATAATTAGACGAGGTGCAAAATGACCATAGCCGTTGATGCGCCCTTTATAAACCTAAACTACTACCACTACTACTTGAGTCACGTCTTACGTAAATTTTACAGAACGTCTACTTGACGCTCTGTAAAACAACTATAAATATTTACTCAAGACTTTACTTTTTCTCGGCACCCATTTTATTGAAAATTATGTAGAAAAAAAAGAATTGAACAAAAATCCGAGAATGCCGAAATCTGCCAGTAATGGACAGTTCTCAGTATTAGAAACATGGAGACCGCGAAAAACAAATCTAAAAATTTGTGTTGAACGTCAATTTCATGGGTCACTGTGCAGAGAGAAGCACATTTAAATGAAACATGGAACTGACTGAAACGTCAGAGTTATTTGTACCTCCTCCTCGGGAGTAAACCATAAAAACGCCGCACACTCCCAAATTTACGTCTTTATTCTCTCGTTTCTCACTTCACAGTCCCCGCTATTCCTCCAAACAACAATCCCCGCACTTCCCCTTACACAAACACCAAACAAAAAATTTCCAACAATCAACCATCCAAACTTCCAATCCATATCAACAACAATGAAACAAATGGCCAGTACACAACATCACAACAATAGGCCAGCAATAGGGCAGACGTTATATGACTAATACACATTCTACATTAACACAGTCCATTATGTGTCACAACATCCATCCCCGAAAGGGTCATATTTCTTAGAAACAATAACAATATTTTATGTGAGTCTGTAATGTAATAAGCAAACAACGACAGAGAAGTCGGAAGAAATTTCGACTTGTAACTTAAAATTAATTATGCACCGATTACGACGAAACACATCCTGACCAAGCAACTGAATTAAAGGCACAAAGTCGTAGATGATAAATTGACATAATTTATCTTATTTGGATGATAAACTTCAAAATTTAATCGAGGAAGCGTTCAAGACAAACGAGCTCCCTTCCGTGAGCGAAACGCACTTCGACGTAGTATATGGATTTTAATTTTTGAGTGTTTCTGATAGTAACGTCATTTTCTTCAGTCTACAAAATGTAGAAACTCGAAAACCCAATGATTATCCAAGCCCCTGACATTTTTCTGTTCCTATCTGGGTTTAAGTGCGCGATATGAGGAGAAAAAAATAAAAATTCCTTTACTTTCATTTTCTTTAGCCTGTCTGATTTGATATCGAGACTGCCCTAACCTTTTTCGACGAATGGACTGGATGTTTCTCTGCTTTTGCTTTCCCTAATCGTCCCACGAAGTCACCGAAGGCCTCGGAGTCCCATCAACCGTGCATCGACATAGTTATAAGGAAAGTTGTGGGTCGGTGAAAGGAGACTTTCTGCATTTATGAATATTTCTTATGCACTTCTCATTTCTTATGCACCTGAATAATAAAGACTTCTTTTCTTACTCGGGACTGCCTTTTGGGATTTCCTTCACAGCAGATGAAGAGAAGTTAAGGGAAATATTTCGTGTATTCGAAAGCATGAGCGTGTATATATAGGGTAGGTGGAAGTCCTAGGAGTAGTCCAATTACATTCATTTGGTGAGGCTCACACACTCAACATAATAGTACATTGTTCATCTTGATTTGATGAAATGGTTCTTTCTATTCTTATAAAAACATTACATCCATGAATGTATGTGCGCTTCCAAATATTAGAATTTTTTATAAAAGTAACTACTTACGTATACACTCATCTTAGCATCATATTTTAATGAAATTTTAATTTAGAAATAATCAACCTACAAAATAATACATCTAAATAATAATAATATAAAAAAATATATGCACACTGTTATTCCAACATGTTATCCTGCAAGACGCCATAAGGGTGTGTGGCAGAGGGTGAGCCACCGGTAAAAATAATAACACTCAAGACGTTCAGAATACAATGGCTTAGCATTCGAAGTTGTGAAGATGTAACTTGAGTGAAATGGATTTTGTGCGAAGGAAAGACCAAGTTGTAAATCACTGGGTTTGGACTGTGTGTCCTATGCGATTCGCGAATGAAATATGAATTGCTGACCAAACGAAAAACTGGAATTCTTTTGGAAATGCGAAAGAAGTTCTAGGGACGATCTCCGATTCCAGTGTAATCCTTTCGCCGCCAGTAAAGTTAGATTTTTATCCTGTGAAAAAGGGTGTTTTCGGATTTTTCGGAAAGAGAGATATATATCATTGCAACCCCGTGATTTTTTCTTTCCTTCCTTCCTCCTCCCATCCCCCCCCCCACGAGAAATCTCACGCAACCACCACCACTCCCGCGATTCTGTATCGGACCCCTAGGTAGCTGGAACAAAGCGGACTGGCCCGCGATCTCTCCCCCTTCTCCCATGAGACCTCCTGGAGGGGTAGGACACCCATGAGGAGGGAGGGGGGTTGCTTCGGCTTCCTTCAGGCCCTCTCCCACGCGATCATTGTGGATTTCGTGGTCACGGCGGGTTTCGAAATGGAACCCCCTCCTCCAGGCTTTCACTTGAGATGCCCTTGGCTCTCGCAAACTAAGCTCCCTGCCTCGGAAACTACGGAACCGTTGCCTGAACTCCCCCTCTCTCTCTCTCTTACATCACTGTCACTTTAAGTAAACCTCCGTCATCATGCCAAGTATATTCTGCCAAGTGACTTTTCAAACTTCGTTTAAACGGGTGACGGTAGACGTTAGGTGCAATTTAAAACGATTTCCTGCTTAAGCGAAACCAGGAATAAAAATAAGCGCATCCCTGACTCTGGTAACCTCCCCAAAACACTACTTAAGCTGGAGGGAGTCCAGATCCTTAGGCTCTAGTGAATACCCTCGGCCAAACATCACTTCCGTCTCTTCCGACATTCATATCACACATACAAGCGCCGATTAATTACTGCAGGTGAAACTTGGATACACCATTATACGCCCGAAACAAAAATACAGTCGAAACAGCGGACTGCACAGGGGGAACCGGCTCCAAAAAAAAAGCAAAAACTGTTTTTTTCGGCTGGGAAAGTGATGTAGACTGTTTTTTGGGATAGCCATGGAGTTATTTTAATCGATTATTTTCAAAAAGGAAAAACCATTACAGGAGCATACTACGCATCATTACTTGACAAGCTGAAGGCAGAATTTGCGGAAAAACGGCCACATTTGCAGAAAAAGAAAATCCTGTTTCACCGAGACAACGCACTGTCTCACACCTCAGTTGCCATGGCAAAAATCCACGAATTACAGTTTGAACTGCTTGACCATTCGCCTTACTCACCAGATCTAGCCCTAAACGAATTCTTTTTGTTCTCTCACTTAAAATTGCACTCGGAGGACAGAGATTACTCCAAATGAAGAAGCAATCACCTTCGTGAACAATTATTTTGCAGAGAAAAACGCAGGGTACTTTTTGGATGGGTTACAGAGATGGGAGCATCGCTGGGAGAAGTGTGTAGAGTTACAAGGTGACTACATTGAAAAATAAAAAAAAATTTTCAGAAAAAATTTCTTGTATCTTTGTTGGGTCAGAAACTTTTCAGACCACCCTCGTATATCATAGCAAATAGAGACAGTGTGGTCATTGTCTCTGCTATAAAATTCTGTTATCATCCAATGACTTCAATAAACTCTCCAAATGAATGACTCTTGGCAAATAAATTTTCTCCACGAAGTCAAATATTTACTTCCAAATTGCAGCTTCTTTGCCTGGATGACTTTCCACATTATTCAAGCGAGACCTCTTTGCAGTCTTACCAATGAGTCTTGCATCTCTCTCCGTCAAAGGATCGGCTACCCTGAGGCCATCATCTGTACCACAGCCTGAGCCACCTTGTCCATCGGTGGAAGAAGATGCTGTTGCTGAAGATGGAGTAGCTCCACCAGCTGAAGTAGCTTTAGCTAGTTTTGCTTCCAAGTCTTTTAATGCCCTCTCATCTTCTGCCTGTTTACGCTTAGCCTCCAGGAGTTGCTGCAATTAATGCACAGACGATTGAGGAATGGACTATTTTTGAGGGGGTTGGTTGTCAAAGTGAGTATGGTGATGCTTTAGAGAAAAATAATGAGGGAAAGGTTAAAATTTTTTTTTCAGAGTTGAATTTATTAGGGCAATATTTATAGAATCCTGTCTCGCCTGTGACATTGAAGTCACGAGTAGAGTGCACTAGCCAGCCCCAAGGGGTGGCATAGCCTAACTGTGAGACATTGGAACAGGTATTTACTTATTTAATTTATATAATTTCTGTAGATAAAATTAATTGAAAAATGCCAGAGTAACAAACATGAAAGCCAAGATACATATGCCTTGGTTGATGATGGCAATGTCTCAGGATTATGCATGAACAGTATGAATTATTACAATAATTTTATTCCAGCAATAAGTACCACAGCCTAAAATCAATGTCATCTCTCTAGACTTTAAGAGAAAATTCTAAATATTTATAAGAATTATTCAGTCACTAATGTGGATTTGAACATGTTTAATATGTTGGGAATAGAATTCAAATTCAATATACATCAAAATGCATCATTGCTTGTCCACCTAATTGACATAACTATATCACACTTGTACTTGATTTACAAATGCATTTCAATTGTTAGAATATATATTTAGAAGCTGTAATTCTGTAGGTTGTTGCTATATGTGAACGAAGATTACATCATCATCTCACAAGCTACCACATCAGAGATGTTGCACTATATAGGAGACCTGAATGAGCTATCATATGAATGTTTAATATGGATTTTTTTAAAACTATATAATTTTGTGATCATAACACCAATCTGAATTTAGTAGTTGTATATTAGTTTTCCTCAGTTGATATACAATTCGTGTTTTTTTGGTGTCAATCAATGCAAAAAAATTTCCTATAATGGATAATTTATTTTCTCACAGCAAAAACAAAAGGTCTAAGAAAAAATCTGTTTCTGATCGGCCTAATCATAAGAGATAGAAAAATGAGCTATGTGAGTCATTTAAATTATTTGGAATGAACAAAAGCTGAGATCTTGAGAATTTGTGGAAAATTTGAATGTGAAGTGGAGAACTGCTGCAAAACAAATTACTTGTGAAGACATTTTAATTACGATCTGCCACACTAAAATATGCATATATATTAAAATAGAACATGACCTTTGTGACCAAACACATTATTGTTTAACTCACCTGCTGCATTCCCTGCAACGTTTGCTTTAGAAGTTGGGTCTGCTGATCTCTGAGCGCAACTTCTGCCATTGAATCAGAACGTACTAAGTCAACTTCATTCTTGTACGCCTCAAGTTGGCAGCGTAAACTGTCATTTTCTTCCTATGGAATGATAATGAAATATTAGTTTTGTGTTGGAAACTTTTATGGAGATTACTTTCACCTGTTTTATTCAACAAAAACTGGGACTTTTACCAAACTTTAATAGCAATTTTCTGTAAAAGATTCAAAATAGCTCTTTCTATTTGTGTATTTGTAATTATTATGCTACATATAGGGGGCATAGGCAGCCTAGGGCTAGCGAGCTGGACTACTGGACTACTGGACTGAGGGTCGCCGGTTTGAGATTTGGAGATGACAAGTTTTCTTTGCTTGAATTTGCACCAGGTTATGAGACCGACATCTACAACTTCGATATAGGCAATCTCTGGTGGAAGACAGAAGTTTCATTAGAATGCATTGATGGCACAGGTTTAAATGATCTGTTCTGCATCAACTGCTACAGCTGAGGGCAAGAGTGAAATTCACGGAATTGGCCTCAGCAGTGCGATGCGGAAGGCTACGGGAAACCAGCACATTAATCTCCCCAGAAAATGCAGCCTTGGCTGAAGTAAACTAATATCCAGATTGAAGTACCAATGACAATACTAGAATATAAGGTTGTGGTAGTCCATTGAGTAGAACACTTGGCTACTGAAAGTGGGACCTGGGTTCAAGGCCTGATGGCATCTCTCGAAACTATAGCAATAGAAGGGAAGAAATGAGGAGGCAGATAGAGCGGGGAAGGAGGCCTTGCGAAAAAAACTGGTAAACTCGACACTGGTATCCACAGAAGACCAGAAAGTCACATTGTGAAACATAGCCTTGGAACAGTGGAGAGAAACATGGTGGACCTTGGGGAACAATAAACTATGGGCCTTGAAAGCAGTAGTTTCAGTGTGACCCTCTTTTGTCCAGAGGATGTTGCCATAGCACACCTGAGAACAGGGAATTCTGCCCTAATTCACTTTTATCACCTCACGGAGGAGGGAATTCCACCTCACTGGAATGAGAGCAACTTGCCTCTTGTGATAAAACACCTCCTGACGAAATGCAATAGATACCATGCAGTTCGTTGCAAGTTTAATATTGGAGGTGACCTAGGAACCATACAAGGTGATGACACTGAAATTTCAAGCTGTGCTTTATTATTCTTAAAAGAGAGAGATCTTTTAAACAAACTAGGACAATTTAATTGTTGTATATTCATTTTTTCTGATTTTGTAAGAGGTGCAAAATGACTTTTGTTGTTGGCGCAACCTTACACCGACCCGCACCCTAAAACTACAATAAGGGAAGGTCCTAAGAGGTAGCTCGAGAGACAAATATATAAAGCAAACTATAAGAGGGATCAGAAAGATAAACTAACAATAGGTAATAGAATTTGTAATTGACGGGGAAGGAAGGGGGATGGTAATAAACCAATCTTCAGACTGAAATACCATTTGACGATGGATAACGATAAAGTTTGCACAAACCTTCAGCCCCTCAATGGCTTTGGTATCCTCATCCATACGAGGAAACTTCCTCCGGGTTGGTGCAGAGTTTTCTGCCTCTATGTCCGAGTCAGAAACTTCCATTTCTTCGTCAGCACGCTCATTCAGCACTTCTTCCAGTTGCATGCTCTTAATTTCCTGGATATTGCACCAAGATAAATAATAAAAAAATGATGAGGTGAGCAGACTATTGATCACTAGTGACTTTCAAGCATTCAGACACGACTTCAGCAGTACTAATGTACGACACCCTCAAGGAAGGACAAGTCTTGTATATAAGGCAAAAATGAAATCAAAACATTCAGCTAATGTGTAAGGATCTTGTCAACATAGGAAAACAGTGTTACATTATGAAATACAACATGTTTCTACCTTGAAATAAAAAAAAAGAGAAAACTCAAAATGAAAAAAAGAAAAGATAGTCATGTATGCAGACACAGAGCAATCCAAAACAAGCACATGGAAATAATCAACACCTCAAAAGCAAAAACTAAACAAAGTAAAAATAATATCAAAATAGTAAAGCTATTGTAAATGATCATCTTCACTTCTTGGAGTTATAACACATAAGTCATAAGTGCATGCTTACCAAAAAAGTCAATTGTTAATTGCATTTGTGTATCTCCATATTGGATAGTCTTCAAAATATAAACAGAACAATCTAATACCGAGCATCTCACTAATATTTTGGAGGGCTTTAATAAATGAATTCTCACATGTGGTGCATAAAAAAACTATTTCTCACAGAAATGATGAGTGCATCCAATTACACTATAGATATTCCATGGAAAGACATCCCATATTATCAGCTCAATTTCAGCTGCAATTATTTCCAACTAAAATACCACTTTTTCATAATGTAGATATTTTTCATAGTCACCTGACCTCACATATGTGCTAAAGGCTGAGGAATGTAGGAAGAAATAAATTTTAAGTGTAAGTTGTTAATTAGATTACTAATAATTTATGTTTATGTATAATATAATAGCTTTATATGTATCTAGAAAGACAAATGAAAGTCAAATTATTAATGTGATTACTTTACAGAGATTCATAATTCGAAAGGCCAAGTAAAAATTTCTGTAAATATGTTAGTAAGAACAAAAGATGCACTCTCATTACCTATTTTACAGCATGAGACTTAAAAAAAAGAATTGTATAACGTAAAACATCTATGTATAATTCATCGCTGCATAATTATGCTATCTAAGGCTATTCAGAGATTGACCCTTGGAAAACTCCCTGACCATCGATTACTCCATCTGCATTGAGTCAGCATCTTGAAGCAGAGAGAAATATGGGAGCTTAGAATAACAACTCGCAAAACAATGTTGGTACACACAGATATAACTCCCTCTGAATATATATCCATAAAAAAAGTCATCATCATGATATTTATCGGACACTCCTCTCTGACCTGGGAAATGAATTTTTCACACAAACACGTGTGTTTGTATATATATAAATATATAAGTTTCATCTTCCATCATCCATTAAAGCTGAAAGGAGATAAAACAAGAGTAATTGGAAAGAACCAGTAACAAACCAACCTCCATTCAGGGTCTTCCAACAGTGCCATCTTCCTCTCTGCACACTTCCCTTACCTTCCTTTCGAGCCAAAAGGCCTGTCAGCTTCCCCTTCTACTCCTTCCCCGTCATACCTGCAACAACTCCACGAAAGGCACACTCTCATCCCCCCCTCCCCCCCTCTCTCTCTCTCCCTTTTGTTTTGCAAAGGTTTTGCCGGAAGAATGTCTTACAAAATGGTCGAGGGAAAATGAGGGGGAGGGTGAAGATGATCCACTCCAATACTCTTTTTTTTAAAATAAGTATTGCCTGTCTGAGTGACAAACTCCCATGGCTGCTTATTAACAACCACATAAGGAGCTGTCAAATGGACTGCTGTTGTCATTTTCACAAAGAGTGGAGTTTTATCCATTGACTGGACCACGTCCAAGTATGTCATTTGCAATCCAGAGAGAGCCTTCCCCTTCCATTTTGAGCGTTTCTATTATTGGTCATAAAGTAGAATTTCCTGTTTTTTTTTGAAAATTGACAGAAGATAAATGAACATTTGCTCTTTATTCATCAAAATGCTCAAGAAATGAAACTGGCTCTCTGGTTACAAAATGGCAATTTCAATGGACAATTCTACCTCTTGGGCAAAAGCCACTTGTTCACAATGCCACAATATTTCAACTTGAGATATATTTTTAATTAAATAATTTTCCAATTACCTTATTTAGGGTGGTGAATATTCTTAATGGAGCCTTTCTAATCTGTGAACAAATCTTTATCGCAACAGTTACATTGCCATTTTAAAATCCTTAAAAATAATTAAAAATGTGACAGCAAATGGTCTCTGCACAAAAAACAATTAGAAGCAGGATGAAAATAAATTTTGAAGTCTTAAAGTTTCAATTGAATAAATCAGGCATCAAACCATGAACATTCTGATAATTTCAAAGCATTGAAAACAATTGACTGAATCATAAAACTCTTAGTGGCATCTATTTCAACACATAATTCAATGTGTAAATTAGTCAATTTGAATGAGAAAAAGATCTATTATTGAATATAATCACTATGCAGCTTCCCAAAGCTGTACATATTTTGTGATAATGTTGTAACAATAATGCCATTCCCATAATTTAATTATTCAAACATATTGCTTCAAACGTATTGCTTCAAACAAATTCCCTGACTTCTGGCTCCCTATGTCAATCACCACCCTGATTAAGAGTGCTTCTTTTTTTAAGTCAAGTGAAACTTACAGTATTGCCCTCATTGGCTTTTGCTCATAAAATACCTGGTGAAGGACTTCATAGGTGACTAGAGTAAGAGAGGGATAGAGGAAAAGAAAGAGCAGTCCTGAGGGTTATATAAAAGTTCCGACTCCTTACCTTAGACCAACACACTCATTTCCTTACACCAAGTCTATCCCTCTCTCAAACCCTAGCACTTGATTATTTCTATTATAGTCCCTGTTACCTCATGCAAAATACCCTTTCACCAACTAAACCAGCAAAGCAAAGCCACTACCGATGGAAAGGTCATGAATAAAAACCTGTGACAAGTCAAACAATTCCTGAGGATGTGCAGACAACTTAAAAATCAGATGAATCTGAATTATACAAATTTGTTATCATGACTAAAATATCAATACTTGCAAAAGCGATTTTTACTGATTCCAGAGGTACTTGTTGCACTATAAATCTATTGATAAATACAAGGAGTAATGTTGAAGGAGTAAATGTATAGCTATAGTTCTGGTCAGAGAATGTCTTAATTTTACCAAACTGAAGGTATAAATTGTATCTAGTTGTTTATTAGAGTAACAGATGAGTTTAAGCCCTGTGCACAGGAGCTCGACAAATTTCATGACACATGGAATGTAAAATGTCTTACTTTTAAATTGGTTAGTCACAAGGAATTAAAAGCACAGTTATTTTTTATGTAGAGATTAGACTGCATGAACCAATACATTTAAAAAATGTCACTTTTAAATGGTTACCTGGGATTAAAAGAATCATTCTTCCCAATGTAACAGCTAATGTATTTGCTTATTATGTAAAAATTGCAAATTATGATTCACCGATAATTTCATCAAATGGCAATGAATAGAATTTTAAAAATTTATTTATTTAAGACCAATCCTCAGGATATGGCTAACCTGTACAGGCTAAAGATTCCTTTAAAGGTAACTCTGACTGACTGTACACGGCCTTTCTGCTTTGTAAGCAGGAACCTCCAACTCTACTCCAAGGTAAGGTGTCAACAGAGGCCAATTGGGAGTCACACTGTGCTCTGAAGATAATGAATCCATATTCTATGGCCAACTAATTTCCAGCCAACTACTACATCTATGGAATTGGAAAAAATATTATGTTGAAAGCAAATGGAAAATGAAGTAGTCAAATAACTTGGACAGACATCAATAAGCAATTCTATTGGCCTTGTAAGATGCAGTCACAATGTGGCACTGGTTGCAACCTCTGCTACGAATAACACAAATCATGCAAGCATGCTAATTAAATGGGCCAACAAGGATAGGTAAGGAAAGCCACACTTGACTGAGGCACTAGGGTAGAGTGAGCATTAATAGTTTGTAACCTGTGAACAAATTAACTCATTCAAGATCAGATCATAAAATGGAAAAGTATTACGTAAGCCCAAAATTAATCATCACTCTGTATGGACTGACCTCAATCAGAATTTTAAATAAAGTGAAAGAATAAGACCATGTTCAAACTTCTTTCTCTCAAAACATAGATGATTAATATGACAATATTAAAGCTAATCCTAGTTTCAATTACTTTCACTACTTAATTTGGGAAGAGTATTTAATGCATTATAAATATGATTTTACATCAATTGGGTTGATTCAGGTGTGATATTGTGGAAGTTTGACATTGGGTTAAAATAACTGAAATAATATAAAACTTTTCCACTAAAAATTTCTTTTAAGGTATAAAGTATGTTGAAATCTGGGTTGTACGTAGACAGAAATTTTTAGCAGAAAAGAATTAGTCTACTTCAGTTATTTTAACCTGATGATTTCATATTTCTACATATATAACCCCTTTTAGAAACTGTACCATTATTCAACTGAGATAATAGAGAAAAAAATTCATAATGACACTGACACAAAAATTAGGATTCCAATATTCCACTGGCAAAAATAATAAATTACGATAATAGGGAATTTTTTAAACACCCCAGCCTCAGTCAACGTCACTCTCCACAGTTTCCTTAGGGATCAAAATGATAAAAGAGGGTTTGTTACTTCTAAGAATGAAGAGTGGGTGGTCAGGATAAGGAAAGATACACTGAGGAGAAATATAAAAAAAAACCTTTTTCTTTCCTCTTTCAATTCGCCATGCATCTTACGTACCGCTGCTTGCTTCCTCCACATGTCAATGTTCTTTCGCTGAGCCTTGGTGAAATGGTCCCACACCTTCTGGTGACTGGCAGCCACAAACACCCGCTCTATCTGACCGACTGAAGGGTGACAGGGGTTAGGGACGGCAAAAGAGAGAGAGAGAGAGAGAGAAAGAAAATGGGGAAGAGGGAGGATAGATATAACGGGTGTGAGAAACAAGAGGAAGGAGAGAGGGTGGGGGTGGAGGTCACAGGTCATAATGAGAGCCAGAGTGAATGTGGACATAAGTTCGTTCATTACCAAATGACTGGAGAGAGATGAGGTGGACAAGAAGGAATCTGGGATGGGTCGAATATGAAGGGCTCAAGTGGGGGCTCAATTGGTCTAGTAACAACAGATAACACAAACCCTTTTGTTTCCTAAAGGAGGTGTGGTAGCACTTGGCCTATCACTACTAATGGCACTGTACACTGGGTGATACCCATCTTCTTTCCAGATAGAAACAAATCCAGGACAATTGATAGCACACCCCAAGATAAGAAAAAGTCCACAGGAAATTCATCTTTAACATGACAAGGGTTCAGTCAGCAAAGAATTTCTGAACATGCCACAGAAGCAATTCCCTAATTTGAGGCCTTTTTACTGCTTATATTCCCCAAACTAAACCACAATCTGCTATTTTCTCTAAAATTTTCTCTGGCCTTGAGATTGGAAAAGAAGGCCCCAGGATATCCAAAGATCAAGGGTTTGAATCTCATCCTGTGCATGTTAGAATATATTTAACATATATGCTGTGACACAACCACTAAAGATAACATTTTCATTTACAGTTTTCTTTAAAATTTTAGCAACATTCCTAAAAATACAGTAGAAGTCCGCTATAACGAGAGCTGATAAATGATGAAAAATTTCTTTATAACGCACACTTGTTATAGCCAACGGTCATTTTAATTCCCCTCTTTCGGCATTTATAACGGCACCAAAAGTAGGCGAAAATGAGCCATGAAGTAGTTGTATTATTCCATCCGCAAATGTATTGAAAATAGATCGTTTCATTAAAACGATTTTAAAATATTGTCACCAAAAGTCATGTACTCGTAACTAATGTATGTCACGCATCAGTATTATCTTTGGCTACGTTTTGTGAACAATCATAGATAAGGTATGACCTGCGGTTAACAATTACAATTCCATAAATAAGAGGAGGGTCGAGAGATTTGCTGTCCTGCTAAGGTCAACACAGAGAAATGGGCTTTTCCTGTATTGTCTACAAGTCTAGCTCACAGTTCCATGTGTTTTTATTCCGATTGATCGGCTATAAGGACGAAATAGCACCAGGAAATGACAGACTGGCGCACAGATTCCAAGATAAGTTGTTCAGTCATTCCCCAGGAAAGTCTGTGGCATCAAACCACAAAGTCTTCTCTCGTAAAGTCTTCATTACAATGTAGATTCACCAGGCATGATGATGTAATGTGTGGTTGAATCCTGCGATCTATGCAACCCGAACACCAACTAAGGCAAAATCTACTCACTATAGCGATAGTGAAGGTATGAACACTCGTAATAACCGGCTGAACTCCCTCTGTTTTAACATGTGGACTAACCAATGCAAAACGATCACTCGCTATAGTGCTACTCTCGTTATAAGCCATACTCGCTATAGCGGACTTATACTGTAGTCTTTTTGACAAGTTTTAATTCAAATATGAATTTTTATCCATACTTTTTCATAATTTAACAAGTCAATTAATGAATGAATATCTCATTTTCCATTGTTATATAAATTTTGGGGGCCAACAATTACAAAGAATAATGAGATCTTGATATGCACTGTGGTTTATAACTAATAAAATTAATAATTGTAAAAGATTAATGTATACTAACATCATTCATGAAGGAATTGCCAATTTATATATTTATGCACAAATAGCAACCTAATTTGCTACTCTTATTCTAACTTTGGGAATTCTTTCTGTTACTTCTTTTGATTTATAGATTCTTTGAATGACTGAACCATGTGCCACACTATACTTCTCCACACTGTAAGTGTTAACTGACCCATGAGAGTTTCAGTTTGGATAGAGGGAAAACTATGTGCACTACAAAATTCAATGGACAGGCAGTTTTGAGTATTTCAAACATACAAAAAAATTCTTTATGAAATGAAAGCAGTTATAATTATTTGCACAAGACAGAAATTACGTCTATTTACATAAATAGATGCACATCATCGAAGAAAGATAATTAAATTGCTAACTAAACCACTTACACCAAACATTAAAACAAACCAGCAACAGTACTCTCCAGTCAAAGGCCTAAAAATGTTCAACAGTAATTTTCATGGAATGCTTTTGTCACAGGATATAGAACAGAAATGACTAAAAGAGTGTAAGTAGCTAACAGAGGAATAATCAAGTAAATTTAAGAAATTTTATAAATTTGGTGGCCAGTGTACAATAAAAAAGGGTTAATATCAGGTACAACAGTTTTATATAAAAATAATATACTAATTCATAAAGGAATACTATGAGGTTTTATGCTGCCAATTTGATATGGCTTTATTGCCTTTTCCTATTCCAGTATCAAGAGGAACAGAATAGTATATTTTTCTGTATTTAAGATGTGGAATTATGTTAAAGACTTCATACAGAATTAATTTTAAATTTGACTTATTTTCAAATAGGCAATTAGGAAATACTGATCAAAGCCAACATCTCATGTGAAAGCCTAAAACAAAACTTTTTTATTGATATCAAAGCGCTTATACACAAAGAGAACATATGTTCATACTAAAAGCATATTAAAGTGAACTAAGTCTGAGATAAAACTAAACATTTACTTGGATAAGTGTTTTTTTGCATCAAAGTATTAATTATTAAAATATGATTAATTGATGTACTTTTAATTAATGATATGATTAGAGTAAGAAAAATTATCTCAGTAAATCACTTACATTGCACATGTTTATTAATTTACATTTGTTATTTAGATGTCTATTGGCTGCTATAGTTTATGAAACAACACATAATTCACTTTTGGGTATGAGGACTAATGAGATAGGAGCTTGGACATTGTTGATTTAAAAGCAAACTATCAGGAAGTACTGTTACCAAAACCCTTGCTTTTTAGCAACCATCTTTTGGGAGCAAAAACTTTGCCTATGCATATAAGAAGTTCATACAAAGTTATATATGGGTGATTAACATGTAACCAGTTACTGAGTAAATAAAAATATGCAGGTTAAATTCATTATTGAACATTGTACAATGGCTATAGTGACAGCATTATCTGATTTACAAGTAATTACCTAGGCACTACATGTGATATATTTTTATAATATGCAAGTATGATGAAAATGGAATCATAATCTCTGTGATAGACAAAATAAATAAAAGGGAGATAGTACAGTTTTACCTCTTTTCTTGCAGGGAAGGTTCCAAATAATGTGTGATTTGCAAGGAAACATTTTTGTGAATTTGTAATGTTATGCCAAATCCAGATTAACCTAAATGATATCAAATGAGTGTTTAAGACCCTGCAGGACTTTAGATAAGTAAAACAAAAAAGAACCTTAGGAGAAAGAGTTTTGCAAACTGTCAAGGATAATAGTGCCTTCTGCCATTTTAATAAATTACAGATTCTGAACAACCATGAAAAGTACTGAAAAGCACAATATAAGACTTTTGACAATGACTGTGTGGAGATGTTACTTGATGATCAGAACTTGGGTCCTTGGCACATGTCCATTTATCATTCAGTGCAAAATCAACCAACATATGATGTATATAAGTGACCAAGAAGTAGAATCCCATTAATAATTCATTGAAAACACAAATGGTTAGGAATTTGAGAATAAACAGGTGCTGTTCTACCTAATTACCATATCTGAACCAAATACCACATATTTATTTGTAACTTTTTTGTCAGAGGAATCCTAAGGTATCTCCCTGAATTTTCAAAATTTTAGCTTCTTTATTTTGGTGTGATTTACTAATGGATAAGCATTGAATATTCAACAACTGGTTTGACTATTGGTTTTAAAATACAGTAACAAATGAAATGAGAAGAAATATTTTCTGCAAATACCATCACCACAAAAGTCCATTAGGATACCATAAACCAAAAGCAATCAATTGGAACGAAGCCTAAAGAAGTGAAAGTAGATCTCACATGATAATGTAACTATGCTCAGAAAAAATTATAAATTCAGGGTTAGTGGAACTGTTTCCATTCTCTATGACACCGTAATTTTGTAAAATGTTACATCTTGGTTTAAGCTGTGTTTGTCCAGAGGCATCACTTGGATTTGAAGCTATGAGCCTTCAGTCCATACATGAATGATCTACCAACTCAAGTATCCTCATCAACCAATTTAATATAGAATAAGAATTCAACACCAAGAAATAATATAAACCTGCCGTTACCAGTTTTTAGCATAAAAAACTCAAATTTATATGATGATGGGATCCTGACAACCCTTCCAGGCTTCCTCCCTAATGATATTTTATGAAGGAAATTCTTTTGAAAATTTAAGGAAAATGCATACCATGTAGTTCGTTGATTTTGTTGAAATTTTCCTCCACCCCTCAATAGTTTGAAATCACAGAAAAGCATATATCATATTGTAGATGTAAACTATTTACATCCAGGCAAATATTAGCCTTAGTGAATGAATGCAAAACAATAGAAACAATAAAGAAACACATGCCTACCTTGCAAGGTGGGTTTGCATACAATAAGGGTAGTTACGAGGCAAGCTACAAAGTTTGCAAAATCAATACTAAATGACTATTAAAGTTAAAAGTTCAAATAACTGTCATCAATTTGTCCAGAGGGAAATCTGATGTTGATGAGCAGAAAGATACACATGGAGCTTCATATAATAATTTTAATAATTACACATCATTTAAGCTAATCATGTCTTTTTGGAATGATTATTTTACTGGGATCATTGATTTTTTACATTCTTATTTTTACATTCTTAAAATGATTAACAATTAAGTGCATGGCTGAAGCATGCTTTGAATTTTGATCTTTTAGAAGACACATTTATGATATTTTACGATGGAATTTACAAATCAAAAGACTTAAGAGATTTATTTAGCAATAATCATGCTGAAGGGTAAGATGATTAAAGAAATCATGTCAAGTGATATCTAATATCATGTGAAAGCAACACTTATCAATGTGGAGAATTATTTATGCATACAAGAATAGATTGTTTGTGCTATTATGCAGTCAGTGAGTGGTATACTTTAACTTGAAGGAGATTGCTAAGAATCATTAGAAGTAAAATGCTTGATACATTCATCTGATTAACATTTCATATCAATAGACCACTTTACATGTGTTCAAAACCATGCAAGGATAGTTGAAAAACCTATTGGCAAAACTGATTACAGACCATATAGATTAGCATATTCCTATGGATTATACCAACTTCACATGTACAAATGTTTCCTCAAAAGAGCAAGTGCGTGAGCATAAAAAGATGGGCACAGGAAAATATAGATTTAGACAGGAAAACCATCAAGTAATCAATAGATGAGACACCAATCATAAATATATCAGTGAAACTGACAAGAGTTACAGAGTTAGGTGACATCAAAATACATCAAGAAGTCCATCACGGAGAAAGTATTGTTTAAGAGTAAGATTACTTCATGAAATGAATGGTCAAAGAGTTGAGCACACAAAGAAATTAAGCAACACTTCAGAATTGTCACAAATTGAAGTGTGACAAAAGTCTTAAATCCTATTAACTATTTGACTTTCACAATTGAGGAGGGAAAATTCTGCTCAAAGTTAAGTTTCTACAGACTTTCTAAACAAACTTGTAAAGTCAGATACGGGACATATTTAAAATTATTTTAAGGTAATTGCATGTAACAAATGTGACACTGCAAACAAACATGGATGCTAGATTTCAATGAAGACCAAAGCAAAATTCATTCCATGAAAAATTATATGCAAGAGGAGAGACTAGGAGATTACTTTGAAAGACTTCCATTACAATGATTAAGAAGGAAGTTTCCTGGATTGCTGATGCAAAAACTGTCTAGTGCAGCTGATTAGATTCTGGTAAAATTCTATTCTATTAACCAGTAGGTGATTTAAAATCAAGTGACGGTGCTACTAAATTAGTAAGGGGCTGCATCCATTATATACAATTTCAAATAACATCAAGATATCACATAACCAATTCATAAAATTGTTATATTATTATGCAGTTTCACAGGAATAATGTAGCCAGCCACATGCTTTAGGTAATGATTGGTCTATGAAAAGGTGTTACAACCCCTAAGAAAAATGCTAATTTGCTGATGGCAAAAGCATAACCAATGATTGTTTATTGCAATGTACTTATGAAAAATATTATAGAAATTAAAATTTCATAAACAGAGGCAAATTGAAGTCAAGAGCTTATTTACTCCACCAATTATATTGGTAACAAGATAAAGAAAACATCAATAATTTTTTCCATTACCAACACTGCAAACTGCATGATTAATGAAGGGCCTATATATCTGGGATAAAAAACTAATGAAAATTCTGAAAAATGAACGTTACTCAGTGCAAACTGCAGATTCCCCAACTATTGTAGAGATTCTTATAGAGAATGAGAGGCTCTAGTTGGAGGAAGTAGAGGAACAAAAGGACAGGAGATAGTATAATAGACAAATATGCATAAGATTTAGCTGCCATTATTCTTGTGAACTTATCTTGAGCCCCGCTCACACTGCAACTTATGACCACCACCATAAATTTCTCACCTATAGTTATCCTTATGGCCATTTCGAGTCCATTTGACTTGTCCAGTTTGGTTACCTTTGCCTAAGTAAGAACTGTCCGGGGTTTCATGGCTTACCAAAATAGCACTGCATTAATTGGGACCAAACCGACACTGCAAAATTTGAATGACTGAAATATGTTCACTTATAGCTGCATAGCATTATAATTTTTTTACATTTTAGCTGTACAGCTACTGTAGTGTTTATAAATACCAGGAGTCAAGGTAAATCTGAAGACAGATATTTTCTGAATTATTACTTTACATGAAGGCCTGATGATGATGAATACAAGTTAATCAAAACCTAAAAACCATCACCATACCAAATTATGACAAGTGACCAAGATGACATTTAAAAATAATTAATTATAGTACGGAATGAAATCTGCTTCATTACATGTAAACTAAATATATAAATAAATTACTTGGAATGCAGTATATTACCTCCAGATTGACTTGAAATAACTAGATCATAAACAAGTTGAAGGATAAATTCAATTAATAACTAACAATGAAAACTTAATTTCTCTTTGTCTAAAGTTGAACAATGACATAGCTACTTAAATGAATATTATATCTCTCTTAAGGAAGTCTATATGCATCTCTATACGCTATTCAATTTGTTACAGTTCAACAATTTGACTCTGGTTTACTTAAAACCACATTTGAAAGATAAATATGTACAATCTGAAATATCTTCTCACTAAAAACTATACCTGTTTCATTTAAGTCACCTTTCATTAGTTCACTTGTGCCTCATATGAGCCCGGCATAGTGATATGTTAATCCAAATATGGACAAAAAATATTGATGTTCAATTGTACACGACAGGGTTGGAGACAAATGACTATGAATGTATCATTAGTGACAAGTGAAAAAGACGAAGAAGAAGTATTTTGCCTTATTTAATTACTATATATGCAAGTGTTCAAATATGAGAAAAGCAGTTGAATGCATTTTAAAAGTGTTTGAAGATTTTAACTGCTATTATAATGGCTATGTGCTCTCAGTTTACACAATGAATTTTCAAATACAAAAACTATGAAAAAAAGTGCATTATGTCACATTGCACAGCGTAATATATTGTATACAGAGAGAAACCTAATGTGTATAAATTTAATACAGCATGAAGAATATCAAATCAGTAGAAGGCTAAGGTGTGGAGCAGCTATCTTATAGAAGTAATAGTGTTTCCGCAATGATTTGCCTAATATTTTGAACAAAGCTTACAAACATTTCCTACTGTACAGTACAAAAATAGTTTTAAAAATTCCAATGATGGAATGGTTTTCATAATCATGAAAATTATATCAAAATATACTTATGTCATTTTAAAAGAACTAGAGGCTTTCTATACATTACTTGATTAAGAATCATGAGAGAGAATGCAATAAAATCCAAGCAAAAATAAAGTAAAAAAGCCAAGCTCTTCTTATTTAAAATGATGCATTAAAAAAATTGCATGAGAATTCAGTGAATAATGGCCTACAGTCCAAAATTCTGCAGGATTAATGTTAATATCTGATAATTGCTCATGATTAATTGGCTCAGTAATATATTTGAGATCAAAAATATAAATTGAATATTCTTTTGCTAAGGGGGTACGAAGAAAACTAAAAATACTGTTTGTATGGATGTACTTCTATTAATATTAGTGGTAACAAAAACTTTTCTATCTTAAAAAGAGTTGCTATAAGGAGTAGAAACTCACGCATTCACTACAATATCATTTAAAATGCATGTGACATTTAATGTATGTACATAATGTATTCCTATACGTCAAAAGTGTTACCATTGATTACCTTTATGAACAGAACCCAGAGAACAAGCTTATTTCTAACTTTTTAAAATATCATATTTAATATAGAACTAGATGTTAATATATGCTTCCATAAATTTAGCATAAAGATCATAAATGATAAAAAAAATAATAGAACACTTTTCTTTTATATTGCATTGAAATGGATGAAATGTAAAGAAGAATTGTGGAATATAATTTCAAACCATATTTTTAAAAAAGTTCTTAACTGGGATAGAGATTCAATATCATTTTTAATAAAACAATTGACAGCCATTTCAAGTGATAAATTTGATTAAATTTTATTTAATTTTAAATTATGTTTAAACATTTACATAAAAAATATTTAGAAATGAGAAACTTGACTACTGCCACATTAAGATAAAGAACGGGGAGAAAAGAAAATGAGAAAGTATGTGATCGAGTGTCCACAGACTTCTAAGCTTCAATCTTCCAGGCCTATAAAAATCTTTTATAAATGTATAACCTGAATAATAACTAAACAGGAGGAGGTAAATCAACTTACATTGCATGAGTATCCCTTGCATTCTCTGCTTCATAAGGTCTTTGGCTGCTGCCAGTTCTTCCTCATAAGATGCCTTCTCAGACATCAGTCTTCTGACATGTGAATTTGTTGACTGGATCATTGAGTAAAAATGGTTTGCATTTCTCTTGCTACAGTCCCCTCGTTCCAGCCATGTCACCACAGTCTGCACTCCTTTCATAAATGACTCATCCACTGACGATGACAAGAAAATGACATTAACATTTGCAACAGGATAATTTATTTACAATACTGCTACAATATTAAACAATAAAACAATGAACCCACCATTATGGATGATGATCCTTAATAATAATAAGGATAATGTCTTTTAGCCCAAGGAACTTGAGTAAACATTAGACGTACGTACATGTTGAAAGGCCCATCAAGATACATTATACCTTGACCAACGAAAGATGAGGGCCGCCGGCCCAAAACTCGAATCAATCAACTATTGTGTTGCATGTATCTTAGCCGAGACATTCCAAGAGCGAGAGAGAGAGCTACCAAAACAAACATGGCGGTCTTTGTTT
>WURS02000004.1:1716598-1731136 GCA_011762765.2 Rhinocypha anisoptera | reverse complement strand
TGTGTTTTTTCATAAAGTGCTACAAAACTCTTAAATTTAGGTTGGCACTTTTCGCTAGTACCACCAAATTTCGGTGGTACTAAGAGGGTTAAATTACCTTTTAAAGATTAACAGTTTAACAGAATTTTAGAAATAATATTTAATTTCCCTCTAATATCCATATTTTTACCCCATTTGCAGTAACAACTTCAATATAATTATCCTGAAGTTCCTTAAGGGGAAGGAAATTCATGAATGCTATGCCTTATGGTACTCTGTAAAGTCAGGAAATATATGAACACAAAAATATAAATACTTCCAATTTCCCATCAGATACTCCAGTGGTTGAATTCATGTTGACATAAAATCCAGACTAGTGATATGAATTACATATGTTTTTTATGAATAACCAAAGTATTCAACCAACCAAGTTTGGTTTGATAGATCTCACCTAACACTAAGCACTAGCTAAGGTGCATGAAAATTCACAACTCAAGGTAGTGGGGCCTGTCCCTTTCCGTGTCACCTGTGGTTTCCGAGGATCTGGTACCTGAACCAGGACCCCAATTCACTAGCAAAGTCCTCCAGCCACTGAGCTATCACCAAAACTTCTTTCCTCACATTAGAGCATTGTAAAAAATACCTAACAGGTTTACGTAAACATGCTTCAGCTCCTGATTCATTTGCATCTTATTGGCCATTAGATTTAACTCAGCTCAACAAATTAGCTATGACAAAAATAACTGAAAAAGTCAGCAAAGCTATGCATTAGCCTTGGTTTACTTGTTATGATATCACACACGAATAGAAGCACTCTATAAAGAGAATTCAAATGATAGCTTCTCTACAACTCCTAGTATAAGCAGGATACACTATATAAGCTAGTTGAATTTTAATCTTTGCCAGATCCATACCCAATCCTCTGGTGCAGATAACAGTATGTAATTTTCTCATACAGAGGGGAACCTATGAGTGTAACTGAGCTGCATGTTAATTTCTAACTCTTCACTACTACTGTTACTCGTAGTTCTACTGCATGAACTCTTATTTTCTACGTTCATGTTACAGCTTTGGTAAAACTTTATGTCCCCAAGAATATCATCACAGATCGACAAGTGGGAGAGACGGGTATGATCGATGATACACTTACATGTTGTGGGACCACTGGGAGCATTGGAGATGCTTTGCTCATTGCTATTTCGGTTGATTGGGGCATTTCCATTGGCAGAAGGTGGCAGTACCACTGGCATTGGGGGTTTATTCTTGTTGACATTGAATTCTAGGGGGGCATCATTAGTGGCTGGGTTGGGAGGTTGTTGAGCCTGAGATATGTTAGCCACCGGTTGTGACACAACTCCCTGCTGCCCCTGGGCAGTCCCTGGGGGTGGTGGTTGGGGTTGCTGCCCACTGCCAACCAGCATGTGCCCTCCACCCAGCAATGCTGGTGGACCACCCAGATCTGAGGAATCAAAGTGGATGATGTCAAGGCAAGAGAAAAGGAAAATTACTTAAGGGAAAAGGAATTTTACAAATGTTAGTTCAATATCATGTAAGGTAAATTATTCAAGATTTGTAGCAACTAGCACATACCCATTCCATAAAGTAAAAAGGCACAATAAGGGAGGAAACTGGATTGTACACTGGGTTGGGCCAATGTATGAATGAAAAGCAGACATTGTAATGTAAGAAAAAGAGTATATTACAGGGCCATGATACATTAAATGTTTTTTATGCAAAACTTCATTTTAAAGTATACCTTATTGAAATTGAGAATTGTAAGAGCATTAAGTAAGCAAAGGAACAGTTTAAAATAAATGGATAGGTTTTATTTCAAGGTGGAAAGAGTTGAAAACATTCCAGGGTCTACAAACATAACCTAAGAGAGAGAAAACCTACAATTTAACTTTTAGGGCTTTTAATATTTTTTACTCTTGAATAAATAAAATATCAACTACAAGTAGTCATGACATATCATTCTTATATTTGGGAAAATTGAAATGGGCCATAAATGAGACAGAATGCGAATTAAGGATTCACATTATTTATTACTTTTTATTTTTAAATTCACAAACATCATAAATACAATAAAATTGTACAAAGTATTTCTCAACTAATTAGAGGAATGTAGTGCAGTACAGGTGTCATAATATAAAAAAGTATTGAATTACCTACAGATCTAACCTCAACTTCATTTAGATGCTAACGTTAATAACTACACAACAATCAAGCAAAACAAAAAGTAATGCAACCAACAGTGAATCACAAATATTATCTGTACCTTAACCACATCCTCCGATACTGCCACATTACTGAATACATTTATATTCTTCAATTGCAGGTTATGACGTTCAAATTGTATAAGATATATAAAAATTAAATAACTTACAAGGTCATATCCTAGATCATGGTTTTCAGTAGTATGCCATCTGTACTTTCATTCTTTAGGAACATTCAAACACTGATACTAGATAAGTGCAGTTAAATACAGAGCAAGCACCAGATAATAGCTAAATGTTCAAAACTTGGTGAATAAAGCCTTTCTACTACTACACCATTTAGATAAAAAATTAGAAGCAATCATGCAAAGGAGATGATAGCTTCAAGGAAAACAATAAATTTGGGAAAAAGTCACATATTTAGTAGGCTTACTACACAGATCAAATACAAAAGTTATTTACTTGGCTGCGGCCTGAGAACTCCAATTGGGACTGGAGTCATCACTGGCGGGGGAAGACCAGCGTCTGCGAAAGATGTAACAAAGGGGAATTGGACAAAAGCCAGGGAGAAGCGAGGACACTACTAGTGTGCATTCATTTCAAAAATAACAAAGTGGACTTACTCATAGCCCCCGAGGGGATTCCGGCCAAAAGATCTTGTCCGCGGACGCCGGCAAAACCGACTCCGACAGGAGGGAACGCATATGCCATTTAGTGAAAGTTTATCGATGAAATCGATGACTTCGTTCACAAATGGCGACTACGCAAAATGTCACAAGAGCACCGATTTTCAACTTACCGGCGTCATGATTTGAGCAAAACCATACGGCAGGTTGTTAAAAAATCTAGTAAGACAGATCACGTTTCTATAACTTACAATATTCATCATTTCTATGATCAATTGACCGTCGCACCATTTCCACCTCACAGAGACGACGTAAACAAAACAAGCGACATCTCTAAATGCTCAAAACGAAATGCGCTAAAGACCAAGCGAGCTAATCAACAACTCAGCGCCCTTTAGTGCGGTGATGAGTCGAAACGCATGCTGAGTGGGAAATGCAAAACGAAATTCGTCCCTAGTAAGCAAATTGCTAAAAGTAATAGTAAATTTATAGGACCTTGAAAAATTAACTGAGCGGAGCTAAATATTTGTTGAAAATTCTTATTTTCCTAATACATTCAGGATCCCCGTAAAATGTGAATTGGAATAACCGTGTATGAACTTCGTGAAAGGACGGCAGAGTATTTTCAAAGCAATGATTCCAAAAGATTATTAACTTCATATAGTTATTCCCATGAAGACATTGACACAGGTATGTTAGAGTTATAATGACACTATTTTTAGTTATCTGTTCAGTAACCCCTTTATTTTAATATATCTTAAAGATGGCACTTCACAAAACGTTCACAGATTGACTATGCATAACGTTCCATCGACACTAGAACTGCCACAGCCCCTGACTCTTAGTGGCACTTATACTGTAATAGCTTATTGTTCATTCGACGACGAGACTCATTTCGATCCGAAGATGACGACGTTCCTTTCCTGATTTTTGTGAGTCTCATACGTCTCATACATAAGAGGTCCGATTCTGGCGCCATTTTTTTGCGAAAAGAATCATGTAAAACAGGTGTAACCAATGTTAACGAAGAAAAATGTCTGATTTGCGAGGCCTATCACTCCAAAGTGTATTCCTATTTTTCCATTGCATTATAGATATTACATTTTATGCAATGGAAAACTACGAATACACTTTTCAGGTAGTATTTTTAGTGTGCTCCGAACGGAGGTCCTGTCGCTGATTTTCTCCAAGATTGGGTAACGATCATATTATCAGATAACTCGTCACATTTTTCCCCTTATTTTTCATGCAAAACAGTAATTGTGTTTGACCTCCAGCATAAAATTTACTTAAGGAGTCAAGTGAATCTTAATGGTGTAGAACTCTCAATGGTTGAGTACTGTAAATGGGATGAGGAAATAGATGAACATGCACCGAGAAATTAACAATTTAATTTTGTCATACTAATAATGATGTGACAAACGTAGGATACTCCCTCAACGCCTTAAAATCAGGGGAATTTCATTTTTTCCAGTTCTATGAATTTATATCATATTTTGGTCACAGTTAAAATTTCTTTAAAATATGCGTGGGGCGAGTAGTAATGAGAAATGTTAACTTTACTTCATGTTGTAATCATCTGATTGGGTTCTTCAAAATTTTATTTTGTCGATTTTTTCGAGTAAATGAGGGTAAACCAAATTCAGATACAGTAATAGAACATGGTTTAAACAATGCTTTTATTTTTTAAGCTTGGTAGTAAGTTTTATAGAATTTATTGAGCAATGGATGAAAGGACCCGAGAGACATTAATTCTCAACGGTTGCCGAACCTTACATTAATAATTAACTATAGCTTATGAATTGTACAAATTTTTCTCTTAAAGATTTAGATATGGCTAAAGTTTTACGCACACCATAGAAGTATGCTATAATTTATCGGATGCAATATCGAATTAACTACAAGAATACAATGTTCTTTTGGCTTAAGGTTGCATTGGCACCGAGCTAGGAATAAGGAAATCGCTATGGTTTGTTAATTCACCTGTACTTTACCCAATAAACGTGACAATTAACCAATACGAGGTATTCTCGAAAACTAAACACGTATTTACCCAAAAAGGCCTAGGCAGATTCGGGAACTAGTTTTTAAACTTTGATTGGAGACTGGAGCCTTCAATAGTTAATAAATAACGTGTGGCAATAATTGACATCGATATACTACACAATATTGCTGGCATTATTTGGAATCCCATTTCGTGAGGCCGAAACTGAAATTACTGAATCCGATTGACCAGTTTTTCGTCTCGATCATAGTTTTTTTTCCAAGGCGATGTTTTCAGTCTTGACAGCTATCAGGCTCTTCAGACCGGGAGAAATGGTATACATGGATGGCAATGGAAGGACAGAAGGAAGTTAGAAGCAGTTCACAGTTTATTCTGTCGTGTGTTTAAATATTAAGTGCTTTCAATTGAAACTATCCTCATATTGGCCGACTTCGATTATGAATCGCGATTTCAATCAATTAAAATTTTGCTGGATTCTTAAAGGGAAGGATTTTAATATTCGTATAACTGGATTAAAACATTTCGCTGGTTGAATCTGAGTTTCGACAGCTCTCCTATATTGACTTCGGATTTGTGTACGAGTGGAAAGACTGACACAAGATTCTCGGTTCAGATGCCGATAAGGACAAAGCATTTCGGCTGTGGTGAAACAATTTTTGGTTCTTAAAGGGATGAAAGAATTGGAGAAGGACATAATGGTGATAAGTGAATGCAAAAAAAATACATATGAAAAACTGAAGAAAAACAAATCTTCCGCGGCAGCAAAGATTATTGAAGACATTTTGTTCACTCTTATCCAAAAGAATATTACTTGAAAAATTTGAGAAGACTGTAAGTATTGTATTTACCAAGAAAACATCAATCGATAGATGCAAGTAGCAAAGAACTTTGAGCACGTTATCGCGTGCCTCGAGAACACCAACAGTAATATTCAGCCGGGGGATTGAGACAACCCGTCGGGGAACCACTTCGAATTTAAGATCAAAGAACCGCGAAGGAGTTTCCGTAAGAGCATTTTCCTAAAGACTGGAAGAAAACTTAAGCCCTTACATAACGTGTTCATTCAAGTTGGAGGAGGTCGCTGTCGACGTCGATTTTTATAGGGTTTTCATTTTTGAAGTAATTTGAAGTGAATTATAACCAAAGGAGAACAATCTATCAACTGTACAGGCGCCATCTCTACAAAGAAAACGGAAGATTAGAAGGAAAATGGGAGAAATGAAAATTAAGGAGTCGCGAAATATGACATCGTTGCAGAAATATTGCTCAACGTATTTTAAGAAAACTAAGATGTAAATAATACATGGAATTTAAAGGAAAGAAGGAGAATTAGGAAGAAATCATGATCGTTTTTCTAGACCTTGTCTTTATACGTAAGTCACGGAGTTGAGATAAGCTCCCTCCTTGAACAAATTAGTTTAAGGTTTTCAAAGATATGACGTGAAGATCTAGAGGAAGACGTTAAACGTACATGGGGATGAAATAATCTATGGTCAGATATTGCTCTGTTCATTATACTCATGGATTATAATCATTGCGTAGCGAATAAGTTGGAACAAGATCAAAAGGAGGAGCTGAAAATGTGTCCATAATGTAGGCATTGCCGAAAGAAGAGGCGGCTATAGCAAAAAAATCGTAGAATATCATTCACGGGATATGTGAAGTAAGATTTAGTTAGACGGCAAGGTGGGTTAGAAAAGTAGACGAAAGAGGAATCCGGTCTTTCGAAACTGCCAAAAATGAGATGGATAGAAGTGATAAAGTGTAACTATATGGAAACTGAATTTCAAGTAATATAGGGGAACGAAGTACCAAATGAGTTACCTTTACCACCTTTATCCTTTATGAATTTCGTGTGGATTAAATAGAGGAAAAAATGGAAGTGTGGTTCTCTCTCGAAGAAAATAACTGGGAAAATAAAAAGGAAGGGATGTGAAATGGCCGTCAGAGCTTCAGAAAAGGAAAGTGAGTGAAAGGGATTAAACTACGGTGCCCGGAAAATCAGCTGGTTGCAGTTTTGTAACCCTCGGATTGAAGGACTAACGGCTGTGACGGTCACAGTAACCAAATTATTCTTTACCGTATGACTTTATCACTAAAGAGAAAATTTCGTCAAAACGAGATTTTGAAGCTGGACACCGAGGTACAGTCCACGGAAATATTGAGCATGAAATATTAAATATTTTCGCCCACGTTTGGGTCCTAATAATGTTACTCTTCCTGGCATTGAAGAAGTTGAATTCGCGAATTTGATTACTTGGACATGGCCGAGAAAGAGAGCAACAGTCTCTGCTTTCCGGGACTCACATTAGTGAGAACCCTTCGGAAAATCGAAACTTCTATTCTACCTTCTGGCGTTCATTTCCTCCACTATCACCATGATTTCGTTCACTGAATTTCCCGCTATCATCATTCCTCTTCAGATTGGCCCAAAAGAGGCCCTGTCATGAGTGGATTTGTGATTAGTCTTTTCGAGGGAGAAAGAACGAAAATTCCCACCGAAGTGTCTCACATTCCCAAAACTATCCCGCCATCGAACGATTGATTTCAAACCGCGATGCTTCCACTCCGTCGTAGTTACGCTTCGTTGACCTAAATTATTCATGCGGTCATTCACATCGGGGACACGAAGGTGGAATATCTTTCGTAAATCTCAAATGTCGTCCGATTATTTAAATTAATCCATCTCGAGCGAGGCAGTTTCTTTCATCGCGGGGGAAAGAAAGGGTTTTTAGCTACTCACATTGAATCTCGGGGGGAGAGGAGGCGCCAAGGGAGTGACGTGCTGGTGACAACAGCGTTCCCCGCACGCCGAAGACGCCGTCGATGGTGGGGGTTGGAGGGGGGCAGGGTGGAAAGGGCACACCTTTGTCTGTTCGCCATTCCGGTGATTCAAACATTGGCAACTTAGCGCTGGCACGAGCGGCGAGGATTGAGTTGCGGGGGGAGAGAAGGGGCGGAAGCTGTCATTTCATCCCACCCTACATTCCATTGCTGGTTTTCTTTACTTTTGGACTGTAAATGAGTGCAATGGCTACTACGGAAGCTATTTGGTCTGCCTTAAAAATCCTGAAATAACTAGAACTGAACTAAACTAGAAGCGTACTCACCACGTCTTCCACACCGTCTTTTCGCACTTGCATTAATCGATTCCATTGGTCGAATCGGAGGACTGTCACATTCGCACGAAGACAATGGATCGTGGTTCAATCAGAGTGGGTTTTCAGAGCAGTTGCCGTCTCGAGGAGAGAATAAACTCCCATGAGGTGCTACTTGATTCGTGCCTTTCGGTAAACCCCATAAAAAATGATTGCTCATGTTGACTTCGTCAGTGAATTAGCAGGGATATAAACATTTCAGTGTATAAAACTGAAGGCGCTCCTTATGTTAGCATTTTAAATTTTGAACTGCGATTTTTTTAGAAAAAATAGTAAAAAATACAAGAAGGAGAAAAATTTTACAGCTGAAAAATCATTAAATTTCCATCTAATACAGTATCAGGTTTCTGATAAGTACAAGAAGGAAAAATACGACAAGATATATGCAGTACAGATTGAAGTCCTTATAGAGTGCATGAAATCTGGATGAAAACAAAACGAGGAATCCAAAATAATAATGAGCATAGCGTGAAAAAGTTCTTGGGTAGACCCAAGAATCAAAAAACAAATAATGTAACTTTAAAATTATTATCTGAAGGGCGCTAAACCTGTGATAAAAGGTAGCTGTTCCATCAATTCATGTCGAGTATCTCTAAACTTTCTCATTGCCAGAGCATTTATATGGGTAAGAGCAGAGTCCTGATGAAAAATAATTTTTTCCTTGTGCTAAACATTTCTTTTCTTGAGAATTATTTTTCCCAGTTTGGATAAAAGTTTTAAATATCATTTTCCGGTAATCATTCGCCCTTTTGTAAATTAACAGTAAATGATATGCTTTCGTAGACTTTTTTAATTATCTCTTATGTCCTTGCACTTCTTGGGCGTTATTATTCTCTTGAAAAATATTCGAGATGTTACTGATAGCAGGTAGTCTGTTGAAAGTGAAGAAAAGTTTCCATCAAGTATCGTATCATAAACTTTTAATAAATTTTAACGAGGAGTTTATAACGTCACAATATTCTATTACGTCCATTTTAACAGATTGGAGGAGCGATCAGCAACATTATTTTATAAATCTCAAAGAACAAACCACTTAATAGAATTACATGTTATAGCACATGAATGTTAGTGATATATGTACCAACTTTAGAAAAAATGTGCCAATATCGTCTGTGCCTGAGGCCAAGGACTATTCAGAGCACTTTCTTACATTACTGGAAATGTAATATGGGGAAAATTTCACCTATAATGACACTGAAATGCATAGTGCCTAGACTGTAAGGAGTTTTAACGAAACAAAGTTAGACTTTGGATCTACTCTTTGAGTGTAATGCAATCGTGGGAATTCATATCCACGATTCACTCCTTGGTCCAAATCTGTGACATTAAATGCAGTGAACGTTGTTACTACTGTAAATAATTAATTTTTTGTCTCTCAAACTAAAACACAGACGTGAATGCGGGAATCAGTTCCTCATTATTCTCATACAATTAAGTAATAGTCACTGGAATTCATAAAACTAGTGAATCGACAGCTTCAGATGGAAACCCAAAAGAAATCGTTACAAAATTGACTTCCGGCTTTGCGACCTCAGGAAGAAAATCCATATCCTTTAAAATAAGGGCTTTTTGAACTGAATGAACGTTGAACAATCTTTCCATTTCTATCCGGGAGAGTAGAATGAAAACTTAATAGATTAAGACGACCTTTAAACTCATCAAATGTTATAAGTAATCATTGTTTTGAATGAAAGGTGTTCGTTTAGTCCTAAATAATGTTGAATGTTTGGTGTGTACATGTGTTTGTGTACCGAACCCCTTACCACACGTCCTTGCGGCGGCTTGCAGTCACAGATGTGGATGTATATTTTAAATAATTTACAAAATCTAAGCATAACTTTCACTAATTTTCCAGTTTTTATATAAGAGTTTCGCGAGAGAAATTTTTGAGAAAATGAGAACACTAGTGGGCAACTCGTAGGCTTTGCTTTCATCTTGAGATAAGAAATGTGTTGTTCGATTTGTTAGAAGACCGTAGGGCACACCAAGACCTTTGGAAGAGTAGAATTCGGAGCTGTCATGATCTTTTATCTATACCCTGTAATTTCTCTGTTCCGACAACCCAAAAAACACACACACACACACAAAGTTCAACTGTAGTCCCTCAGAGGAATCCCCTTCTTTTGAACCTGGGATTATAATGCGAAGAGCCGAATGGCCTTCGCAATAGTCTGCCACGCCGTTTGAATCAATTGAAAACACGATGGGAAACAAATTCCGCGATTATTTCCCGAGCATAAACCAAAATTATCGATAGGGGGATTTTTTTAAATATTAAAAAAAAATAAAATTTCTACTTCTCTGTGACAAATTAATTCCATCTCCGTAATTTCTTCTTAATTTGAATTATTTTTATAAAGGTCAACACACATATTAGTGATTGCTCAACTTTTAAGACTTGGGATTTAAAAAAAAAACTCGCAGGAGACAAACAACTTTCATTTTTTGGCCTTCTTTCATTCCATCTGCACACGTTAATTTACAAAGTCATACAACTTCTAAATATTCTTGCAAATTGAAACTTCCTCTTTAGTGATGTTTACTGTACTAGTGGAGATGTTCAGGACGTTCACAATCTAGAAAAAGAGACGATATTTCAAGTGGTTTCACTTTTGGGAGCAGGTGCTAAATACGTGATAATCGCGTAGTCACATGCCGAAGGACAGCAGCCACGCTTCGACCAAAAACTCATTGACGACTGTCGCCTTGTTTGACTGTGGCTTTGTGGTGCATGGGGCGTGATGATGTTCACCTGACTCGCACACTTCACCACTCTAACCCTTCGAAGTATTTTAGTAATCCATCAAAAGTCCCATTTTAGTTCTCCGCATTCGGAGTTTGATCCTTAGTGACAAATTATAAATTCCTAGTCAAAATTCCACAAAGGTGGTTCGATGTCTCACGCCAGGCTTCGCGGCCCCATCTGGGCTAGAGTTCTCCTCGTGACGTTAGTATGACAGAGAGTCTTACATGCGTATCCAATAATTGTATGGCAGAGTCCAAATGTGGTGACCCGAAAGTAGGGGTTGCACCGACCGTGATAGGAGGACAACTATCAAATTCCACACGGTCTTTGAACAACACCGACTCACTAAGTATCCTACGAGTACAAGGAGACATTTTTCGTGTTATACTGCGTGTATAGCATTTTGTGATTCGTTTCCCCCGCGTAAGCAGGTACACTAGGCAATTACACGCTGAACCGTAAAATTATCCGAAACAGTAAAGTCCTGAAGTCACCTCCTCATTATTTTCATCACTACTAAAGCCTATGATCATCGATACCAAATATGCACGTAGTATTTGATGCGGGATGGTCGAGGCCCACACTTTATGCAAGTCCACATCGTAATAACACTAACCACAGTATTCAACCCGAAGGTTGGTATGATACGAGAGGATAGAGCTTACCTAGTACTAAGCCCACGGCGTGTGGAAATTCACACATCGGGGTAGAGGGGCCGGTTCCTTTCCCTGTGCCGCCTGTGGTTTCCCACGAAGATGTGATATCCGAAAAATTCCACCCACTCAGCTTGGATTTAGCTTGAGGTGTCCAGAGTCGTCACTGGATCTCGAACCCGGGTTGCCCGGGTTCGAGTCGCCAATCACCCAACCCACCGGGCTACCACGACCTCTCCATATCGTAATAAGGCACACAAAAAGGTAGCCAAAGAAACACTTGCATTCCACCAAAAACTTATTTTATTTTCAACTCGTTCCGCAGTGCCGTAGCATCCTCAAGATATGACCTTGCGTCTCTTATGGGATGAGTGAGTCACTTCCTGAGGATGCTACGGTGCGGCGAAACATGTTGAAAAATAAGTTTCTGGTGGAATGCAAGCGTTTCTAGGACTATATTTCAGTGCAGCTTATTATGGATAATTTATACTAAATTTGCTCGGCTCTGCCTATCGTAACCTCCGAGCTCAACGCTCTTTGGGACCATCATGAAAAAGAAGTACCTATTTATGGAGAAAAGGGAATTAAAGGTCCGGGACCTCGAGTGAAGATTCAAAGGAAAGGTTAGAGAAAACTCTCTCGTGTGGAGGGTAACGTTTAATGGTGCCGACAATTTGTCCAGCCTTAGCGAAGTTGATAATCCTGTGTTTTTGAATTTAAAGAGGCGTGCCTAACTTTTCGTGTGAACTCAGCCCCCTCGAAATGCAAAGGATAGTAGTGGAGGGGTTTAATAGGGCCCGCATTGCCGGAATGAAATTGACGACCCTCCTGCGAGAGGATCAAATCGGTGAGATTTGTTCGGAAAATCTGTTTCCCCTTCTGTGACGACGCTCGAGAGTGAAAGGTAACTTTTATGGACCGAATTTTCAGCCTGAAATAAACCCTAAAGACTAAACTAAACGAAAGAGTAAACCCATTTAATTGCGTGCTTGAATTGTGTTGTTGTGCATCTGCAATGAGAAGGAAGAGAAATTTCACGATACAGGCAAGTGTTGAGCTTGCATTGGTCTGAGTTCTCCACAATATTTTATCTCTAAAGCCGAAGTTCAGCTCAAAAGTAATCCTCTCGTAAAAGTGGCGCAATGAAAAGGCAATAGTCAACCTTATCCTTAAACTGCTTCACAAGGAGGATGAAACGCATGCAGCTATTAAGTTGTGAGGATTCTGACGTGATGTTGTGGAATACGGACAAATTCATGGCGAAATGAGTTGAAAACTTCCAAAGGTTAATATTTATTTTGCCTCGGGTTTAGATGTTTATACATCATCTTCATCATCTTAAGATGGCGTATTAACATCTAAACCCGGGTCAAAATAAATATTTATATGTGGAAGTTTGCTACTTACTTCGCCGTGTGTATCCATCCAACTTGCATTTCCTTCCAAACTATCCACTTAATTGGATAGTTGTTAATATTGGTACCGTATGCCATGACATATTGCATATCTGTTTGTAGGGGATAAACCGACGGGTATGGCCACTTAGCATCTATGCCTACCGAAGAAAATCCCGACCTGCCAAACGCAAGACCCATGGCCCGGGCTAGAACCCGCGATCTTTGAGTTATCCGGCGGGTGTGCTACCCACCACGCTAACCATGTCGGCATAATGCATAAATCAAGGTTCTAAGGAGAAGAAACACTTATAATAGGGGTGGGAGTATCCTTGGACCCTGGTGGGAAAGATGAATTTTCTCGCCCTGAGGGGGAGAATGTACGTATATTTCGATTTCTCTCTCTGCAACGTTAACATACGTGCACACTCCGAAACCGAAGATTGATACCGTAAGAATAAATGAAAAGAATTTTTTAGAATACTTAAAACGATGCGAAAGAGGAGCTGTGGGTTCGACAAAACATCACTCTTTTATCATTACCTACGGAACTTCTGAACTTAAACGGGAGAAAAGGTCAGCGTTAGCTAAAGCATCATTTCTTATCGTGGCTGCTTGGGAAAACAAATTGACTTAACGTAGCGAGAGGAAAACGCAATTTGCGAAAATGAAATTTCCCGAGACGGCGTTTTCAGTGGAGGTATACGTATTAGGGCACTCCAGGGAAGGGAGTGGGTTGGGTCAATATCGAGCGGTCGTGATGTGGTCAGAAAGGACACTTTCAACATTTTCACCTTGCCCTCCTCCCTTGAATTCATTCTATTTCTTAAGACTATGCTGATTTCTCCTTCTCCTTTAGCGATTCAATACGCAGTCCGTGTTACTCCCTTTCTCCCGGGGCTCCTAACCGATATTTCAATTTACGGAGCTCGGCACCTATCATTCTCCCCCTGGCCTAAAGTTTATCGTTCTATTTGCGTCCGGTTTCGGAGATCAGGGGTGACGAATTTCGATGGTCTCACGACGAGTGGGGTGCAGGGATGCAGATACCGCCGGCGGGGATTTATTATTTCTTGATCCCGTGAATTCGGAGTTTTCCGGGAGCGACCCCTTATGGAGGACGTAGGCTTACCATTTCCCCTGCACGGAGGGTCGGGGAGAACGGGGTGAAGAAGAGGGGGGGGGGAGTTTTTTTTTTCTGGGAGTTGGAATACGTGTAATCAAGCGCTCGGTGAACGCATTTGTTTTGTTCACGTTTGCTTCCCCCATCGCCCGCTCCATTTTCATGGAGGCGCTAGCGTCCGTCGATGAGCGAGAGACAATGGCCGACGGAAAGCGAGCAACAAGGCACTCGCACCGCTGAGTAAATGGAAACGACATTCCCCCGGAGAGAGGGGTCAGGGAGGAGAGGGAGATAGTTTGAACGTTTTCCCCCCTTTCCCAACCGACTCTTTACTCTCCTTTTCTCTTTCTCTCTCTCTCTATCTCTCCCTCTCCACCAACCATACCACCATTACGTAATCGCCCACGTCGCTTCCACGGATCCACCCGCATCCATTCATCCCCCGGCGAGGAAAGAGCCGGCAAAGTTTTGAGCCATTTGCGGCGTTTTCACGACGCGGAAAACGACTTACTCCCCCCGTCCCGCACCCGTCATTATTATTACTATCGTATTATCTCCTCTCTCTCATCCGAGCGCCTTACTCTCTCTCGCATCTCCCCCCCCCCCACCCCCGCATCACTCACTTCTTCCTCCACGCC
>WURS02000004.1:1685133-1716498 GCA_011762765.2 Rhinocypha anisoptera | reverse complement strand
GGGAAGAGTCAATATATTTAGCTCTTTGAAAAACTGTCGACAACTAGTGTAACTATTACTACCAGTTAAGATCCTGAGTGCCCATTTCTGCAGCCTGAATAACCTCGAGGCAGAACTGGCAGGACCCCAAGCTACAACACCATATTTCAGGTTGCTAAAAATAAAAGCATAATATACAGACAATGCAACATTGATGTTGGTGATCGGAAGGATTCTTCTAAGGAGATAGCACCCAGAGGCCACACGAGAACATAAGAAATTAATGTGATCATCCCAACATAGGGATTCATCCACATAAACACCCAAGAATTTAGAATTCGATGAAGTAACTAGAGATTTGCCCCCTAGTCTCAAAAGAGGAGAAAATAAGATTTGCTTCTGATATGGGTGAAACAATATGCAAGTAGATTTCTTGCTGTTTAGTGCCATCCTGTTGTCAACACACCATGTCACCAAATTATTTAGTTCTGTCTGAGCCACCACAGACAAGTCCCTATCACTAGAGATCACGTGGTTGGTATCATCTGCATACATAATAATTTCCCCATTCATAATACATTTTGGTAGATCATTTATATACAGTAAGAAGAGCAGGGGACCCAATATGGAGCCCTGTGGAACACCCTTTGTAACTTTAATACTGTTGGAGGAAACCTCAGAAATTGGAGCATTAGCACAAACATACTGACTTCTTCCAGAGAGAAAGGACCTAAGCCAGTCATTAGCTTTGCCAGAGATACCATAACAGTGCAGTTTATTCAATAGAATTTCATGATCCACACTATCAAATGCCTTACTTAGGTCGTAAAAAATCCCAAGGACATCCTTATGTTTGTCCAACCCAAGAAGAATCAGATCAACAAATTTATAAATGGCAGTCTCTGTACTCTTTCCACTCAAAAAACCATGCTGTGAAGTAGACAGAATCTTATATTTTCCAATAAAGGAGGAAAGTCTGTAGAACATAACATACTCAAACACTTTGGAAAAAACTGAGAGTAAGGAAATAGGTCTAAAGTTATTAATGTCCTTATCATCACCTCCCTTGTGAAGTGGAATAACCTTAGCAATTTTTAATAAAGAAGGAAAGATACCTGAAGACATTGAATCATTAACTAGGTGTACCAAAGGTAGAATTAATGAGTTTTTAATTTCACCTTTCAAAATACAACAGGGAACCCCATCAAAACCAGAGGAATATTTGGTGCTAGTTTTCATCATGATTTTAGAAATCTCTTTATCTGAGGTAGGATGAAGATAAATAACATGCGGGACCTGGGAACACCTATAAATTGGTGATGAATTATTACTGGAAGGTGCTATATGGAGAAGTTTGTCTGCAGCATTCACAAAATGATTATTTAAATGATTGGCTACCTCAATGGGAGAGGTTATTACATGACCATTCAAATTGAGAGAGAAGGTGAGAATTCTATTGTAATGAGATGAATTCTTAACTATCTTCCAAGCTGTCTTCCCAGGATTTTTGGAAGCCAGGATTAATTTTGAATGATAGTCCTTTTTAGCAGCCATAATGATTCTGTCATACTGTTTTTTATTTGCTTGATATAATTTTTTAATAGATTCAGAATTGGTAGATTTCATGATCCTGTGATCAACCTTAAGTTGTTCAGCCAGGACTCTGATTTCAGGAGTGATCCAGTTATTCCTTTTTGCCGTGGTTGTAACAGATCTTATTCTTTTAAGGGGAAAGTTACAAAAGGTTGTATCTTTGTTAACTTTTCAACTTAAATAAAGTAAAAATCAGCATATGGATATATAGAACAATAGCTTCATAAAGTTTTTCTCACTAGTACCACAAGAAGAAGGTTAGCACTAAGAGGGTTAAATAAATTATCATTATAAGTTAACTTCAAAACAAACTGCATAAGTTGTAATTTGGAATTTCATACACATTTTTAAAAAACTTTTCCAAATAACATTCATTATTTTAATATTTTACTTTTTTCTTTTGCTGAAAACTTTGAATACAGTAAAAGAAGTTACATTTCCATAGTAATTGAAAGGTCCATAAATTGTGTTAACGGGACCCATTTCCAAAATTGGGAAAATTTCAATTACAAAGAGGCAATAATTATGAAATTCAATTTATAAAGTTTCAATACAGTGCAGAATGATACACAACAAACAAAACCTGATCCTTAAAATGGGACTAAACCATGATTCCTAAAGACATAATGCTATAATGAGACCTGGTCATGGTCATTAGATGTGGAATTGCCTGGTGATTAATTTTCCTTCACATCCCTATGAAATTATGCCACAAAGTCAGGGAGTTTTAAGAATAGATAATGTATTTAATAAAATTAATCAGTTTAATAGACTTTGCCTTGACATTATGAATAGAGTTACCGTTATGATTAGAATACCTTTGTCAGTTTCACAGAGAAATCGATAGTTTTATTTTTTGTATTCAGAATGAATTAGCATAATGTATATAGTTATTAACATGGCAATTGAAGAGGTTTCTATTAATCAACCCTAGGCACATGAATATGGCATACAGCTAAATAAACTTCCACTCAACTTGGTGAAACCACATTATGAATATGGGAAACTAAGCTCACAGAACTGCCATACTAATTGTAAAAAACTTGGAGATAAGAATAATCCAAGTGATCTTGAAGCAGTAATGAATGATTCAGTAAAATGAATGAACCTCATCATAGGTCACCATTTGATTGAACTCATTTTGAAAATATTGGCACAATGCATGGTAAATGATACTAATATTGAAGTTTGATGGCTATATGACCTACCTTTAAATCTTTTGGAATCAGCTAATGGCCAAAGATATATGTACAGGCTACTTGTCGAGGTTTCCCCTTTATTGTGCAGAACTGGAACCACTTTTCGGGTAACAATTGAAATAACAAAAAACATTTTTCTTTCTACTCGTATGCATTTCATGTTCCTCTCACCAGAAGGGAATGTTGGTCAAGCATGTGACATTTAGAGACGTCTTTGTTGAGCAATATTTGGTAGCTTCATGTTCAGTTCCTGCTGGAATGAGGCATTCATTTTACCCTTTCACCAATTAAAATGATATACATTTAATAATATTAATTTTAACATTTTTACACAATTTAATAAGTGATTTATTGAATTGAAATCATGATGAATTATTCTTGACAGGAGGAGACTGGAGGGGAAGGAGGGTAAATTATATTATACTATTGGTCCAGCAACCCAGTGATGAGAAAAGTGAGAGAAAAACTACCATAGGATTAGAAAATGACAACAAAGCAGTATCCTGAAGAATATAAATGCCAAATTTTAATAGACAGTACTGGCAACTTACAGAAGTTTTCATACAATAAACACAAAAAAGATTAGAGTACGCTTTCAAAAAAATAATGACAGCAACAAATTAATTATGATCCATTACTGAGCAAAACAAAAAAAGTTCCTCCTTTAGTGAACAACAACTACTGCCAAAAAATTTTCACTTTTACCTGATATCTAACACATGGAAAACATTGTCTTGCTGGAGGAAAACCACAAAATGCACAGAATTGAGCGATTACTATGAAATGTTCTCAGATGCAGGAATAGTCTGCTACTAGCAGTCCAAGAGTTATTCATCCAAAAATATTCACAGTTGGAGTTGAATAACATAGTAAATTATGTCTATTTTAAGACTATATAAGAATAAAGAATTATGAGGCAATAGTGAAAATGTTTGCTAAAAAAAATCAAATCACTTAAGGCTGAGGTGTGAGACGAAGATAGGGTTTTCCTGATGGAAGGTCTATCTGTGTAACACCTTTTGGAAAAAAAGATGCAGCTTCATCCTTACTCAGCGTAGGGAGTACCATACAATCATCTCCATTCTGAAATAAATGTTCACAAAGAGGATGTCAGAAGAAAGACATAGGCACAGTAAATTTAATATCACCTAATCATAACACGTCTTTTGATACATCTTTTTGCCTGGAATAATCAAGCCGTTATAAGGGTAACTTTGACATTAAGCAAATTTGCCAATTTGCATTTACATGATTATTGAAAAATTAGGCATTAAAATTAACAGTGTAGGTGGTCTGGCAATCAAATGTAGGTTTTGTTTGATTATATGATGAAGTTGATGATGATGAGTTGAAGCAAAATGTAACACTGATATGATCATAAAAATTTTCAATCACATTTTGATCTGCTATAGTGATAACCAACATAAACTTAGTGGAATCCTTAAAGTGAAGAGTAGTGTGGAGTGATATTATTTTAAAGTAATTAAGGTGAAAACTCTAGAATGCTGAAAGCTGTTTGTTTGTAATAAGTATATGAGAGGCACAGAAAGTTTCAAAAAGAAGTGATGAGTGGACCAAGGCAACTTATTTAATGAAAATACTTTTAATAGTTGTGATAGGTCAACTCTCATTATATCGTTTCAGTATGCTTTTGTGTATATCAATAGGTTTTTCAACTTCACTATTTTAAAATCATATAATTCCAAGCTTGGAAATAGAAAAGGATGAGTTGAAAATGAATCCACTTGTAAAGAAATATAGAAGAAATTTTTATGCTACCTTTGAGAAAACTATTTTTTGTCAACTTTAATGGGATTTGAAAAAGATTTCCTGTGTGGATGCCCATCTATAAGTATGTACCTTGCATGAGCAGAGTTACATGTTTTAGCTGTGGCTTTTTACTTACTAGTAACACTTTTTAAAAATTTTATAAGAATAAAATATGCACTAAATTTCATTGATCTTAACATTAAATAATCATGGTTTTAGAAATATGGGATTCTTATTGCCATTGGGTCTTACCTTCCAATCAGCAGGAGTAGCTACTTTATTTTTCTCAGTAAGCTGAACTGAGTCAACAGCTCTCAATATTTCACTAGAAGAAAATGAGTAGTTAAAAGAAATTATTTGGAGGTATGCATTTTTATACCTTTGTCATCTCTTTTATAATGAGTAAATAATGATGAGGATGGTATAAAGTTGTATTCAACTTTATCACATCCATTAGTGAATTACTTAAAAAGATATAATTATATTTATGCAGCTTTAGATAAAGTTGGAAATAAGTGTACAGAAACTGATTAAAATATATATTCTTTCCTATGCAGATGTTTCTTTACTCTTTTAATTCGTTAACAGCATCCAAATTGCATAGCCTTGAAAGCTCTACATTGTAGTATAGACATCCATGAACAATTAGGGGTTAACAAAAATACCTAAACCTGAAGGTCAGTTTGATAGGTGTAGGTAGAGGTCACCAAGTACTAAGCCCAAAGGCATGTTAAAATTCATACAGGTTAAAGTAGCCAGTTCCTTTCTCTGTGCTATCCGTGGTTCCCATGAAGATCTAGTACCCATAAAATCACTCAGCTTGGGTTTGGCTGGAGGTGTCCAGAGGCATCACCAGGCCTTGAACCCAGGTCATTCATTCAGTAAGCAAGAACTCTACTCATTGGGCTACCACAATCTCAATTAGGGGTTATAAAAATTAAAAGGCACCCATTAATATAATTGAGTAATTCTTTAGGTATGTTACACATGCATAAAAATTATATTCTAGAAGGCCTTACGTACTAGAAAGATGCTAATGTGAAGGAGAGTAATAGTGGCAAGGTATTGAAATTTCACTTTGTATAAAGTCTATGGTCTAAAGTTTAATTTATGGGAAAACATCAGTAAAATTCATTACAGAAAACCTTCAAGTGGCAAGGGGTTGAAAAAAATACAACTTTAAACATACAAATTTTTCATAAATTTGATAAGATTAACAACTTGTCTACTCCCAAAAAGTGTTACACTTATTGTATCCATAGTATCGCCTCATGTTGGAGTTATCCAAAGTTAGTTGAATGATAATCTATAAATCATGCTTGAACAGGTGCAGTCATTAGTCATGGTTGAGTCAAGAAAGAGTAACTAAAAAAAGGTGATTGGCATTCCTCTCTTTGATGAAGTAAATCCACAAGATGTAAATTCAGAGCTCCACTCTAAACTCCTGTTGTAAAAATATTGTTCTCCTTCACTCTTTATTTAATGAGTTACTCACCATTCACCACCGAAGTTTGTTATCTGTTAATACTACCACTTTTTCCTATTCAATGCATTAAAAAACCAATTAATTACAAACTAATTGTAGACATTTTAATTTTAATATGAATAAATTAGTATTATTAATTACAGTCTTAAAGATAGAATAAAAAAATTCTAATGAGTTCCAGCTAGTAATCATAACACCTGAATAACTTTGGATAAAGTTCTTTTCCATCAATGAAAAATCCATGTATTAAATCAGTGAGAATATTATTCCACCATTTTCGTCGAATCATACCATTTTCCTGACCTATATAATGAATTTTTTACTAAATTTCAACAAACTGACCTTAAGGGCAAGGGACAAGTATTTTTTTCCAGTATTAGAATACAGATATTAAAATAATTTAACAGCAAGAAAAATAATGTTTATAATCCCTATCAGAACTTAATTTTTTATTTCAAATTTTAAATGAAAACCAGATGAAATATTATGAAATAATTAAACTCGTAATTCCTGATGTTTTATAAAATAGTTATCCAATGAAAATTACATTACAGATTTAAATATACATTACAGCAATTAGGGTTGTGAATTAGGTTAACCCTTTTAGTGCCAGCCCCTATCACCTGGTACATGCAAAAAATGCCAGGGTTTTTTTGTGGAATTTGTTGATTTACACATTTAAATATATATAATATATATTAATATCAACTTGTTAATGTCATATTTTTCATTTCCACTCCAAACGCTTAAAGGAACATGAAAAAATTTTATTCATATTTTTTATCTCCCAAACAATTTAAGAAAAATTTATTTATTTAGCACAAAATCAGGCCGATATAACGGCTTGCTGGCACTAAAAGGAATAATAGGCATTGTGTAGTAGCTATGATGTAGAGTCTTAGATAGATAAGTAGATCACTTAAACCTAATTTATGATATATAATTATTATAGTTAATAATAGCCATGTTGCTTTAGTTGCACTCTTCTGAATAATGTGTAGGAAATCATGATTGTTTCATTACTCAAAGTTGCGTCCCGTAGTAGCTGGATAAAGAATGGAAAACCGAAGATGCTTGCTTGGGTCAATCAGGAAAACAGCCCGACATGTAAGTGGGAGGCCATCCTTGTCCTTTTCAGCAGGGTCTAACATACCAAGTTGCACTGCTAGTTCGCGACTTTCATCAGCCACAATAGGATAAGGAAAACCTTCTCCCCCATGCCTTGCATATACCTTGATATCCTATGAAAAAAATGTGAAAATTGTCAGTTGAGAATCTGTATATAAGTTATAGTATTCCTGGTAAAATACCAAAATGAATGAGTATTTCCTATGATTTTCTGTAAGCTTTGTTGGTTAAAGCTATATATGTTAATGTACTGGGCTCACACAAAAAAAGTGGTTACATTATTAATTGGAACTTTTCATTGTATATCAAATTTTTACTTTGGATCACATTTAGAATAGAAGATCTGACAGGAATTATGGCATTTTCTCATTTAGATGTATGCAATTAGTTATTTTTTCAGAGGACAAAAATGGTATTGGAATAAACATGAGTTTACAATGAGGATATCCTTCAATTACTTTTAATAGTTTTTGGAATTGAAGCCCTAACAACAATTTGAGACTGGATTATAATAAAACTCAAATGACACAATGAAAACCAAAAAAATGGTGTTTAAATGATATTGTTGTCACCAGTCCCTCAAGTAAGTGGCACACAAGTGTGCCAAATGGCTAAAATGTCTGTGCAGGCAGTCACACAGACATTTTAGTGTGTAACAGTGCGAAACCGGCCACACAGACTTGGGTAGCCACTTTCTAGGGTGAAGGAAATTTCTAGGTAAAATCATATCAGTTTGGCAACTGGTGTACCCATACTAAACAATTTATATTCCACTTTAACCCAGGGCCTCCAATCAATGACTGATTGCACTAATCACTAGCCAATAGCCTCCTCTGCCACACAAGGTTTAACAAATAAAGTTGATCTCAAGAATGATTATTAATTTTGAAGTGCAATCCTCTCTGTTAAAGTATGAATGACATCTGAGATAATTAATTTAGTAATAAACTCAAATATGAAATAAGGATAAATCACATTCCAAGCCTATTTCAACAACTCATAACAAAAAGTTTTCAGTTAAGGATATTAGTTCGATTAAACTATAGATATATGTACAATAATTACAGATAGATGGATTGGTTTAGGACCCTTGCAAATAATAGCTTAACTATTTTTCTACTTTAAAAAATTATTTCAACGACGGTCTTTTCTACAAATATCAGAAACATATAATCAATTAACAACACAAAATCTCAGGATTATGGCAACTGTAAATTATAACAAAATTCATTTCTCGAATGGAAATCAAGGTAAGAATAATATATTAACAACTTTTAAAAACATTAAATTTACTTCCAGTTTTGAAAGCATTGTAAAGGCCCGTCAATGAAACATAGTTAATGAAACCTAAGGACAACTCACCTCGATCCAACCGTTATGAGAGTCAACTGAATCGCAAGATAGTGCTATTACTTTTACACCCCTCTTCTGAAATTCTGGAATTAACTTAGCAACGCGGCCTAATTCTGTGGTGCAAACAGGAGTAAAATCTGCCGGATGCGAAAACAGCAACCCCCACCTTAAAAAGGGTTAACATAAGTAATTTAAGTTTCACAACTAGAATATTTACAACAGCATATCTTTTTTTACACAAAACTTTACTTGTTTCCCAGCCATTCATGGAACTGGATATCTCCCACAGTAGTCTTAGCTTTGAAATCCGGGAATGTATCTCCGAGGTTCACCATGGTGTTTTTAAAAATTATTCTTGGCCTTCTACAGACTACAAGAGCTGGCACGAGACTACTTATCTTGCCGCGTTTTCCCTGAATTCACTACTGCGGCATCCGAAAAAATAAAAGAATCGTCATTCGCGGTTCACGCTCTTGATCGTTCCTTTTAAAAGGAAACTCATCAAACGCAGCGTATGCCAACGAGAGATCCTTGAATACTAAATTTTATAGCTAAGTTTTTATTTTCTTTTAAATAACTGCATAGAACAAGCAAACTTTCTCCAGTAATCTTCACCACTCGGCATCTCTTCTACTGAGTTGGCAACATTGTTTTCGATTGTTCCTTTGGACTCGGAAGGTGCACATTTGTTTACACAACAAATAAACGCAGTCATTCATAAATGTGGTATATTTAGAGTCGTCTCGGTTATTATCAGAATTAGTATAGTGATCGTAATCGAATTAATATGGACGCAGGAACTTCCAGTATAGTCTTATTAATAAAGTCAGCTTATGGTCTGGAGGTTGGTAATTAATGAGAAAAATTTAGGAGTCTTCATAAGTAATAATGATTAGAAGTTTTTGGATTCACCTTCGTCTTGGCGAACCATCGACTTGGATGGAAGTTGCGGTGATGCACCTTTAATTTTCTTGTTTATATGCATAATTAATGTGATTATCTAGGACGGAAATAAAAATATAGTGGTAAGATTTTAAAAGGAGGAAAGAGGTCAGTGAATGATATACGCTATAATAATCGCTAACGATATGATAATTATGTCATTGCGTAGTGACAAGCATGGAAAGAAGTTGGATTCCTTTTCCTGTGCTGAGGAAATAGATTCAATTGAAAATAATTCGTTGCGTCACCAGTAAAGTCGGAGATGAGTGAATAAGTAATCATATCATAATAGATATAGAGATAACAGCATAGATCAGTTTAACGATGTGCAAGAAGTTGAAGTGGTTTAATGGATAGGAGCACGGGATATGAGAGCCATTGAACAATAAATTATGAGGGTAGTCCTAAGGTAGAATATTTGGAACAACTTTGGCAGATAGGTAACGCATGCTAAAGGGACACCAAATAAACGTGAGGGGAAACTAGGTATTTGGAATTAAAAAATGTATTGTTGAGAATAAAATAAATGTGCAGCATGCAATTAGAACACTATCTTAATAATTGCAGGCATATGACTAAATGTAATTTTTACTGAAATTTCCGAATGAAGTTTAGAGGATAAAGTACATGTGCGACTGAAGGCAGTAAATTGCATATATAATGTAAGGTGGACCGAAGGATTTGATGCAGGAAGCTTTCAAAAGCCGAAGTCAATTGTATTAATTATTTGAAGATGATTTTATAATGGATGAATGTTATGTAGTGTAGATTTGAATAGGCGAGTAAATAATGGCGAATTGGCATGCTGTTGATAAAATATTTTGGTATTTGTTACATTTATTTTGAGGGAATTGTTGTTGAGAAGGGTTAATTAAATGTCCCGGGAAGTGATTTTTGAGTTGGACGTCCAAAAGCAAAAATATGTATTTTGAGGAAAGACTCATTGATCTGAGAAAAATGTTCATTGTTTGAATGAATTTCTTCCTTGGTTTATTTATGCCTTCACAAGCCTAGTTGACAGTGGCATAAATACTAAATATTAACTCTACATAAATTAAAAGGCAGGAGCAATAAAAGGCAGCCTTATCTTTCACTGGCCATTCAAATTCTCATTCTGCTACCTTTACTTGTGCTGTCTAACAAATAGGTTTCCAATAGGTTGCCTATCCCTCCAGTTCACACTTAATACTTAGGAACATTTTCAGTGACTTTCCCAGCTGACTTGGTCGAGAGCTTTATCTGCATCCATGAAACTAACAAATGTACAGGGTTCTTCATATAAGGATTCTTATTACCCCAATTGTATTATGTATATCTTTACTTTATCTAAAACTAAATTGATTATGACCTAGTTTTTCATTTTTCCTAATCTCTAACCCAGTTTTGACAGGTCCCAGTTGACTTAATATGACATTAAACTGATCCTCACTTATTGGTGTGTCCTTCTGGGAATTAGTAGCAGCCTAATCTTCTGGACTCCTTCCTTATAAACACATACTACCTATAAGCCCATAAGATTACTGCTGCCCATCCCATACACACTTAATAGGCCCACTGGAATATTATCTTTATATGCCTTGTTCCTACTATCTGTCTGCCTAGAATACTTGGATCTGTGCCACACAGCCACTTCACCTGTTCCTAGATCTAGATACAGAGGTCTAATTTCTCTACTTTCATACAATTTCCTTTGGTTCTGTCAAGAGCTTTTGTCTGATTCCTTTTTCCTTAATAACATTTATTTTATCCCCCAATGCAGTGCACCCATTTCCCCCTATCTGTTATTATTCAAAGCATTTGCACTGCTCTCTCTACAATGATTCCTTCACCCTATTCATTTTTTCAATTTAGACTATTATTCTCCTCTTTGTGCTTCATTTGCTCACCAATTTACATTCTTTATTCATATTTCCTTCTCTCTTCCATTTTCTTACTGTCTGGGTACTCTATGAATTCTTAATTCCCCTATTCTTTACCATTTCTCTATTCTGAGACTGTCGTTTCTATAGCTTTCTCCAGTCCTAATTTAATGTCTTCCTACTTCTACAGGTCCTACCCCTGCCCCCCCTCGAATTCTAACTGCAGTTACCTGATATCCCTTCCTTTTAATCTGTTTTTAAAATTTAGACATGGAAACTTTCCTATCTGATTTTCATTAATTTTAAACTACACTATTAAGTAGAATTAAATTTCGGCACAATTCTGCATCTGCTCCAGGAAGCCTTACATTTATTTTAGTGTTGCTTGCCTCTATCAATGTCTAGCAATAATGCAATCTAATTGGTATTTCCCTTTACCCCATGGTAATTTCCGAGTATATCCCATGTCTCTTCTGGTGTTTAAATTGTTTATTCATGTTCAATAAATCTGCTCCCATGCAAAACTGTCAATTTCTCCCTCAGCCATTTCTTGATCCTAAACCATATTCTCCTTCTACCTCATAGTGACCTGTTTCCCACACTGCTGCATTCCAAACACATATCACCAGGTTTTATTTCAATCACTTCTTGATGTTCATCATACACCCCATCTACTTCTTCCTCCATAGCACTACTTGTCAGCACATATAGTTGGACCATTGCTGAATTTACCTGGTCTATGACTTCCGATAACATTAAATCTATCAATTCCCAGGTTAAGGTTTGCCCAAGTCTGTGAAAAAATGAAAAATATTTAATTTTCTCATTTTTATATAAACTATTTTGTACCATTCGGCTGAGATGCTTAAAACACTAGGAATTTTGCATGCCTTCACTCTTCTGTCATCCACAACCAGACCATGAATTCAATGATTTTTGTAGAAGTGACCTCAGCCAGGTATGGACCATTTACAATAGGACTCGTTGTCAACATTCAGTATCACTTGGCTCATATGGTGTCTCCAAAACTTTGGAAACCACTTATACAGATTCATCATAATGCTTATAATTTGTCTTAGACTCTGGAGGCCATATGCCTTTAATAAAATCACTTTTCATTTTGCCTCCTTTCGTCCATTTTTTTAAAACCCACTTGATTTCTGGTTCAAACGAACAACCAGAAATAAATAGAATGACCGAAATTGGTGTGTATTCCTCCAAGAGGTATTATCTCTTTGATTAAACACTTTTCATTTCAGACTACCCACCAACATTCACAACCCTACTTTTTAATTTCTTGTTCAACACTATTGCTACCCCACGTTAACTCTCTTCCATTCAATCATGAATTACTGTGTAACTATTGCTCCAGTAGCCCCCACTATTCTTCATCTCACCTCACTTTTCCCTAACATTACTACATTCCCATCTTTTGTTTGATATCTTATAACTTTACTCATCAATGTCATAAGATTCAACATTCCTATTCCAACCAATTTGGTCAACTTTACCCATTTCCATTGACTTGATGGTACAAGGATTTCGTGGTATGATGATGGCCACAGGAGCCTTGTGTTTCCTGGTTCTTGGCATGAATCCCACCTCAGTGGCAGTAGTAGTCCTGTAATTTACCGAAAATAGAATTCATTGTATCATCTGACATGATTCATGGGGAAGACTAATTGAGGTGGTTTATCGGTAGTATTTTTATTTATAGGGTGCATTGACAGCTATGGCCATTTAGCACCTCTTCAAATCATAGGAAAAATCCTAGGTGGGACTCATAACCCTGACCTTGGGTAAGCCAGTAGCTACTCCCAGGTTAACCTAGCTGACTTGAAGCTGTTTTCTGACACTTTTGCCATTACTATTTCTCCTGTGACAGTTACACTTAAATGCATGCACCAATGGGGATCGAGATGCCTACTGAACCAGCTGCTTCACCTAGGAACAGAGGCTGCTACCACTCATCTGGGTCCCATCCTATGGGTAGGACCAAGTCTAACCTGCCAACTGGGTTAGACTGGTCGGCAGCATGGCGACCTGTTAATCCAAAGGTCGTGGGTTCGAGTCCTGCTCCGGGCATGGGTGTTTTTATTTTTAATTTCACAAAAAAACAAGGTTAAATTTAAGCAAGGAATACATGAACCTAATTTCACTGGAAAAAAGACATAATTACATATTATTATTATGGGTGACACTGCCAAAGGTCATTGGACCCACCAGTATAGCTCTAGGGGTCACCAGAAAGTACTAGTTCTTCCAAACTTTCATTGGGGAGGGGGCGGTGAACTTTCTACAGAACTGATGCTATGATTAATTTTGTGTACTTCCTCGCTGTTGAAGTCTGAATGTTACACAATACAGTTATGTTTTGCAAAATAAGTTTAGAGGAAAAATTTAGAAGGCAGTCCTTCCCCAGTGATAAGTCAAATAATCTTTCTTTTTGAAAAAGAAAAGAATGTTATGCATGATGTATTTATGAGCTAATAAAGTTTATATCCATTACAGACTTCAACAAAGAATGGCATTAATTATACCACTTGGTATAGCGTGGACCCTTCAGATACTATTAGCTCGTGTGATTGGACACCAAACAGTTAGTTTATCTCATAACAATAGCATGAGGTAAGACATCTGAAAATAAATTTTCATCATTGCAAGCCATTCCATTATCATCATTCTAAAAAAAAATGTGTTCTCATTTTAGAAATATTGTCAGCCAGACGGGAAGTGCTATTTTTGATTTTACAAAGGATGCAACAGTTGAAGATTGGGTAGAGCTCTCAGACACTGTAAGTGATTTTCCTGTTTTCTGATTGAGTGGGATAAATTGGTTTCACTTTTCTTAGCATGAACACTGTTGTGTTGGTTGATATTCTTTTTTTAGGTAAGAACTGTTGGAATGTCCAAAGCAGCATTTGTAATACAGAGCACCCAGGTATTCAGGAGGGCTGTATTCTTCAGCTTGTTGAACCCACAACCAAATGGAGCTGGGTTTGCTGGAATGAGGATTTTAACCAATTTAGATCTCTCATCTGGAAATAGGATACTTATGAAAGCTAGAGCACAGGGCAACACCCATTACAAAATTGTACTTCGGCAAAAGGGTGAGAATGAGGAGCCCTATCCATCCTATGAGAATTTCTTTGAGGTGTGTACCCATGTGTTTTACTATTTGTGAAATCGTTGGATTCATGAAGTATTGCTGGATTCTAACACAAAATAACCTATTTCCTATTGTTTCATTATGTAAGAATTATTTTTAAAAATGCCTGACCCTCAGAGGGGGTCGCGGTACGATATTTCCTAACCACCATGAAATTGTGGACCTGTATATCCAGTTGATAAGTGCTCTAGAATTAACAGTGACACTAAATATTTTTATAGCTAGCACATGTATCACTGATTTATTCATGTGACTTTTCAGTGTCCCACAGAATTTTCTACTATAGCCCTATATCTAGAAGACTTCAAACCATACTACAGAGGAAGACCACTAAATTCAACAGAAGCGGAATCACTCGATACCTCTGCTGTTACAAGTTTTGGAATACAGATATATGGTGGAGTGTATAGTCCAATTAAACAGCATGGTCCATCAGCTCTTGAGATAGACTGGATAGTTCTGGAATAGAGAAAACCAGCAAAGAACCATTGAGATTTAAGGGGTATTATAATTTCAATTTTTTCCCTAGTTATAATTAAAATAATTCACTTTGTTTTATCAATATGCAATACTAGAATACAAAGTCACAATATCTATCTGCTGGTATAAACTCATGTCAACACAACATTTTATATTTCAGTAAGTAACAGAAATGAAATCTGTAAGTTACTTATTATGGCACCAATTTCACTACTGAACTTAAGTCTGTCATTACTTGGTGGAAATGAAGGATACCTGAAAGGAGCCAAAGATTGGGTATTTTTCTGACCAGAAAAATGTCATCTTTTCTTTTATTAATTTCTCTGCTGCATGACGAATTTACATATTATTTTAATTTGGAATTTCTGCTTCACAAAAAAATTGGAGTGACAGATGATAATGAATCTAAATGAAAAACTAAATGAATCCCAGAGAAACTTGATGCAGTGAACTCATTGTGACATAAGTCAAGCTGAAAAAGAAAATATTCTTTGCTATAGCTAAAATGCTTAATTTCCATTTTGAGACATGAAGAAATGATGAAACAATTAATGTGCAACATGGTTTGCTTTAGCTAACATTGAATTAATTGATTCATGCTTGGAAATTCTTTGAAGCAAGCAAATTAAAGAAGCAAAAGTAAAATCAGTAAACTGAAATGATATACAGGAAATAATATCTTTTAATGATAAGAGCTTTTCTACTCACAAATCTCAGCATGCCAGTTGACATCGATTCTTACTCGGTTAGGTGCCATGGTTGACACAACCACTGGATTAGAGTCCTTGTCAAGTGTTTCCCAATATATGTGACTGTTATGCATCATGATTGTGAGACATTTCCAATTTACTTTGTGCTGTTTGAAAGGCAAGATTGTAATTGCTTCAGATTTTCATGACACTGCAAATAAACATTTATCTGAGAAATAAGCATGTGTCTTCATTATTTTGCACATTTTATAACCTCTCATGACAACTGGAGAGTTAACAAAAGCTTTATGGTAGTCGATGTCACTAACTGCATACCAGATAAGATTTTTGCTGTCAATCACTGCTGAAGCACTCTAATGATATGCCAGCACATTTTTCATGATGAACAAATCGAAAATGAAGTGTGGAGCATCCTTATCTATGCAGTCGTATGTTTAGTATATGAATCAAAAAGTAATTCACAAACACTTATGTGATAAACTTAATCATCCACAGAAGAGCCAAAAATGGAAAGAAGATACTCTTTATATCAATAGGGATGAAATTTCATAAAATATAATATATATGAATATATATTATAATTTCATGAAATTTCAGGATGGGCAGTTTTGTCAGGCAACAAAGTCATATGAGATTGCACACATCAATGCCGATCCATTTTTTCTGGGCAGGTATATAATAACATGATCTCTTCTTTCAACAAATTACAAATTATTCACTAGGATCTATTGACTGGAAGGAGTTGTCTGCCACATATTTTGTAGCAATATTTACAGTAACCACCAATAAAAATATTGAAATTGTTGATACTCTAAAAATGAAGTGACAGTATAGCCTTTTAGAAGAACATCTTTAAAATTTTCTGCAATGCAGGAATTTAATCTATTTCCCTTATTTGATGGATTTTTGCATTTTCCAGATGATACTCATTTCTAGAAACTTCATAAAAGTGAAAAGCTGAAATATCTGTAGAGTTAGAATACAGAACATCAAATACTTAAAATACTCTTCAAAGGTAGGATACACTCATAAAAGTTAGGACTAGGAATGCTAATAAAAATGCAAAAATGGAATTGTAAAATTTAATTATATTTCCTATTGCATTCTTTATGGCACCCAAGTGAAAAAATACACTTAGATATTGATAGTTGAATCTGTTTAGTTGTAACTATGTGCTTTCATCCAGCAATAGGATCAGCATAATTAATTAACATCAATTTCCATGTCAGGGTATAAAATGCAAAATCTTAAATCACTTAGTTATCCTGATGGTGTAAACACTGCACATTTATAAAATGTCTGAGAAAGAAAAATCCTGCATAAAAATATATGATTACACTTTAAAGTAAATTTCACAATTTCATTCATGATCAATAGCACTGTGCACTGTTTTTCAACAGATTATCTTCTCAGGAAAGCTTGCCCCAATGCACTCAGTTTCGAAACTGCAATGTTGTTGGCACTGTCACAATGTATACACTAATACTAATACAATGTTTTAGTTTTAGGTTTACAAAGGATAACTACAACACCATAAATTTTCGTTTAAAAATATTAAAATACAAACATGAAATCCTTGTTCTGTACAAATACATTATTTATCGATTGAAGGTAAAATTCAATGTTTATTCAAGGCATCATAATAAATAGGGCATTAGACAATTTCAAATAATTCCAACCAGAATCAGGTTTAAGTTTTCATTTTAGAAAGAAGAGTGCAATTCATTAGGATTAAGAATATTTTGGTTATCCCATTTAAATTACCTCTTACCAACACCTCCAAGGAAAGGATAGAACATGTATTATTACCAACATTTTTTAAATAATTTTGCAACAACACTGCCATCAATCCAGAATTAGGGAGAAAACCTCACTGATTCAACAACTATGAATGAATCTACTTGATGAATGAAATCTGTATAACATTAAGAAGTAAGGTCATAAAATCAGTGTAGGTCTACACAAATATTGGTAAAGAGGTAATCAAGGTGCAGTTAATCCACATCAGGAAATTGTTGGCAAGGAGTAGGCCAAGCATGACCAGTCTCAATCAGTCTGCAACAACATTTTTTAGTAATTTCAACAAAAGACTCTTTTACGCTCTATTGCATTTATTAATTAAGGGCAAAGCAATTATTTAAAATATATGTACACCATAGCAGTAAACAAAAATTGAATACTTAAACATAAAATATTTACAATAGATAATGAAGAGAAGATAAATAAAAAAGTTTCATGCGACTCTTCCACAAACAAATGTTTTCCATGCTTTCTTATTGTTAATTCATTATAATTAACAAAAAAATTATGAAGAATAATCATGTAGAAGTGTTCATACTGATGTATGTAAGAAAGAGGAAGAAATACTTTGATTTCAAAAGATTGAATTTTTAATACTCCATATTCCAGCACATAAGTCTAGGTCTGATGGGCACTGGAAACCATAACACATGCCTGTCAATTTGAGCAGCTTTTAATGAATGGAAACTGTGACATTTTATTTCATTTCTTTCTACAAAAGCCTATAAAAGATTTCTGTGATTATCCACTTTCACTATGGTAGCAGTATAGTAATTTTGTTTAAAGGGTAACGGCTATGGTCTCTTCAAGTCATAAAAAAAACCCATCTGAACAAACACAACATCCGTTCCTTGGGCGGGACTTGAACCCCGCGACCCTTGAGTAAGCCAGTGAGCACACTACCCACCAGGCATACCCTGCTATGCCTCCATAAGTTAGCTAAGTGAAAAATGAAATTGGAATAAAACCTAACTATGTAAGAGAGCACTGCAGTATTCAAAGTCATATTTCTTTACTTAGTGTGTAAACATTTGTCTTATACAAAAGCCGGATCAATAAAGCATTTTATGTGATAAAGAAGTCTTTAAGCAAAAATATAATATATATATATATAATTTAGAAATTCCTATTACAGTTTCGAATTATTCATTCTGAATGCCATATTTAAGACTTTCTTAAACTGCACCTACTCAACTTTTACCCGGCCATATCACGTCACTACATCCTTGATTGACAATGGTTATTGCAAGTTTAACATAAAAGAATTTATTGGACATTTACCATTTTCCAGAAGGTAATAAAATGAAATTACACAAAATAATTATAAATGGCAGGCATCATTATCATGGGAAAACTTAAATTAAAGAAACCTTAACTCTCCAGCTTCAGTGATAATAAGGCCTATGAATTCACCTTGACTTTTTATTCAATCAATTTTTTAAAAATTATATGCATAAATGTCAGTACCCCACAAACCAAAGTGGATATTTGATCATGATAGGTTCATCTTGTACTTCTGGTTGAGTGAATTTCATAGCTTCTGTATTTGGTTTTGTCTCTTCCCCAATATTACCTCTAGCTTTCCATAGGGTTCAGATTCCTGCAAAGTATATCTCCAGAATTACAGTTGGGGGTACTCAAGAAGCCTTGGTGAGATTTGATGATGAGCAATCCTCTAGTCGACAGAAAAACATAATAGTTCACTGAACTATCAAGCCACCCATGCAACTCAGCTTATTGGCTGGAATATGCAGTACATTATTCAAAACTCAAATAATTATGATAGATGCTGAAATGTTAATTCTATCATACACAATAAACAATCCGAACATAAATATGTTGTTCTTTAAGACTTTTTCTATGATCCATTTGATTAACCTCTAATATCCACTTTTTTGACCAGTTTTTATAGTTTTATCACATGGCTTAAAGCCTAATCTTCAGTGAGTGTACATTATTTTACTGAAATGGAGTCTCATTTTTAATTCTATGTGTATAAACTTTGTCAGACAAAATTTGACTGAAGAGGAATACCAAAAATTGTTCAATAGTTATTTTTTTTTAAATGAGCACTTAGTTGTCTTGAAATAGCATTTTCACTGTAAAGGGATACATGACACAAGCACAATGAAGTTTTATTGGAATCAATGTAAAGAAATTAAAAATAATGAAAAATCTAGCCATAATCATTAATTTGATTCACCACAATCAAAAACTTGTAGGGTGGCAGACACCTTTGTACCATTAGGAATTCTAAACATAAATATTATGGTTTTTGAACCACAACTGATGAGCTCTTCTTATCTACTTTCAAATAATATCCACAGCTGCCAAGATATCTTTCATTTTAGATAAATGAAAAATGGACGGTAACAAATAATAAAATGAAATTTGATAAAATTAAAAGTTTGTTCTTTTATCCCTTTCAGGGGGAAAACTAAAATTATAAAATATCCTAACTTTCTACATAAAACACTCCCTTACTGCCGAAGAGACATAATGACAATAATATGGTATAATATTAATGATTCATGTACACAACAGGCACCACAAAATAAAAGTCCGAATATAAAATATCTCTTATCAAAATGTAATCACATAATACTATGAAAATTTTCCCTACATGTTCAACCTCAACCAATCTGCCTCCCTTCATCATCCATACAATGGGCAAGCACTAAAATAGATGCCAATGACCAAGCCAACTTGTCAAAAACCTTGTCATTAGAGGTTAATAAACAAGTGGAACATCCAAAATGCACATATACGCTCACACACACACATCGACAGTCATCCTTACATGTACACACTCATGCAATTTCTCTAACACCATGACTATGTGTGACAATGCCATTTCATATGAGATAATTCATTAATATGTATTTATCACACATACAGTAAGCAGAGGCATTGTGCATACACGTGGCACTGCTCTTTGTGAGAGGCATTGCTTGAACATTGATTGAGGCACCAAATTAACCTGCTGTTTATCAACAGCAAAATTCTTAAATTATCATCATACACATTTGTAGTATGCTAAGAAATTTCAGTTCAGGCACTGCTATTGAGGGTTAACAGCATGGCCTACATATTACATTGAAAACAAAGACACAATGCACGCTTACTAAAAACACGGCACCTATTACGATAAATGCAACTTGTACTCCTCCCCTCTAGAGTTCAGTTTGAAAGTCAACTGCACTCTTCCTTATTTCATTGACCAGTAGAGTGCAGTTAATACTTTCCCTTTATACATTTATGGATGACAGATGGCAATTGGAAACAGCTCCATGATCATAAAAACCACCAATTTTCTTTTTACCTAATACAATTAATGCCAAACTCTTTGGATCAAATTTTATAAATCAGTTTTTCCACAGGCAGTAATTAGCAAAAAAAAATATTCTGACCGGTTACCAGAGTGAATCATTTGTAAAATCATTGTGAAATGAATTGCACTTGCCAAAGGAGGAGAAAAATATATCTCTCATAAAAAGATAAAAATCCAATGAGTATCTCTTTCAAATTAGGACTGGAAAGAGGTTTCATAAGATTAAGGACATAGAATGTTAACTTTTGAGGGAGTAAAAACATTATTCTTAAATGCCATTGGGCTCATTTCAAAATGAGAACAGTCTTCTGCTTGCCCTACCTTCCACTGGAGCAATAAAAACTTCACATGCCTCATCCTATTCCTACGTAAGGTCCAGATTATTCACAAACTTTCTTGTGATGAAAGCTAAATCGCTCCATGGTGAAGGAAGTATTATTCCTGATTTAGAGTACTCAATTCTCTACATCTGGATCCGATGGGGGTCCGAATGTCAAGAAAATGGAGAGATGAAAACAAGGAAGAGCTAAAAAGATGGAAAAAGATGGACGACTCCCATCTAAGTACAAAAAAAAACACTCTTCATGAACACATTGGCTTTCAACACTCACAATTCTTGTTCTCTGGAACAATAGGTTGCATCCATTGTGATGGAGCATGGGAAGTAGCTCTCACAATTTTCAGCAGTGTCACTGGAAAAGGTAAACTTGTGATGCACCAAAATTCACTCCCAAAGATACACGTGGGATGAGTATTAATCTTTGATATTGACACTCAGCACTCAAACTCTGAGGCAGTAATTGCATTAAGATCCTTCATTAGTCCTTCCAAGTTTGCCATTTCCTGGTTTAATTCCTCTGTGCTGTATGAAGGCTGTGGACAAGAAAAATTTAAAGTCAATTAAGGATCAGAAATTCAATTGAAGAGGGTTCTGGTTAATTCTATAAATGTTATCCTTCTCATGATCATCTAATTTTTTTTAAAGCCTCACATTTCATAAAGATTGTAAAACAAAGTCATGACATTCTATATGCTTTTACTACATTTCCGTTAATGTTATTATAAAATTTGTTTAAAGTTTGTAAAATAAAATATCAAATACCTTGAAATTAGCATGGATTTTATTTTCCTAGTTACTATGAAGTTCAATTAAAAATATCTCTTATGGATTAAAATCAGAGCAATAATCAAGCCAAATAAATCATTTTTTGCTTCAATAGCATCTATCCAATATCCAAAACACAACATTCAAAATAACAACTTAGTTCAGTTTCTAATAGGTAAAAGAAAACCTTAAAAGCCATTAACCCATTTAGGATGGATGTCAGACCTTATGTTTTTTCTTAGGGCTGAAATCCATATTTACAGGTAAGGGTTTAATAAAACAATCTATGATACTAAAAAAAAACAAGAGAAAACTGGAGACCAGAGTAATTGAATAAAATTGTAGCATGCCAGCAGTCTGCACATTTGATTACTTTGCTGTTCTATTAGTTTTGCTAATCATCATTGGCACAGCTGGGGTGCTAGCATATGCCCACCCAGTCAGTATTTGAAGAGAAGATGAAGAGAGAAAGACATAGAGGTGTTTACCAGCATTTTTGCCATCAAGGTGTTTTTCTGGTCTTTTTCTATTTCAGTTAAAAGGACTATGTATGTTGGTTTATAAATAAGGTTATATTGTGCAATTAAATTTCTTGAAATGTATTAAAAGAATGATAATTTGCAAATTATCAGGGTTGCTTTCATATCTACATTGCTTTGCTAACTACCTGACTGTGGATTTTGAGGTTAGCACATTGTGTGACAGTTTTGTTCTTTTGTCTAATACTTTCAAGAAACACAATAATTGCAACTATGTGCAAGGTGCAAATGACTCACTGAAATTTTTTAAGGAGATACTTACACTTCCCTGATTATTAGGGGAAAAGGCAAAGAAACAGACACACATTTCAACTACAAGTTGACACCATGAGGTATGAAGTGATATGTGTGTTAATATCCATCCTGAAAGGGTTCCGATGATTCTAACACTTGGTTATAAAAATATTTTCTACCGCCACACTTATAATTCCAAATACAAATGTATACTTCAACATAAGTACAATGAAACTAATTTTTGACTACCAAATAACGTCATTATACTGCTTGAAATGTAGGTTACTTTCTCGTATTATGTTTACTAAAATTTAATAGAAATTCCATTTTAATAATTAACCTAAAGGCTTACCTGAAGCCTTGTTGTTTCATCCACTTGGTCCCAAGTGGAGGAGGATGTAACTGGTCCAGAAGCAACTGCTTGCCCCCTAGAACCTTTAGGAGTGGATGTTGCAGTTGAAGCAGCATTTGCAGAGGAAGAAGCCATTACAAGGGGAGAATGAGGAGCCTTCTTATATGGGGATGACGAGGCAGATGATGATCCTTGGCTTGGAAGCATTCCTGCAGTTGGAGGGGGAGCTGGAGGTGGTGGTGGAGCTTGAACCTGTCCTCTCAAACCTAATAAATACAAATAAATGGTTTGTTGATTTCATTAGTATGTAGGTACATATATATTCTCAGTACAACCTTAATTGTGAATAAAATTAAACTTATAATGCTGAAGTCTTCACATTCTGCATTTGTCTTTTTCTGGATGGGAATTCATCTGTTACAATCTTCTGGCTGGATCTCTTCCTAATAAATACTCCCTATGAGCTCACAAAATCTCTGCCACTCACATAAACACAGCCATTTCCATTGATATATCTACACAGATTTCCCTATTACTAGGGATGGTCGGATAGGACCTGTCTGGTCCAAAGACATGAGATAAAATTGAATCTGGAATGGTGATTTAAAATTTTGGCTGCTTAGGGATCAAAGCACCCCACACATGTATGAAGTATAAAACTCACTAATTTTATGTTAAAAATTATTCTTAATAAGATGTTACAAATCAATATTTTAGAAGCTTCAAATATTTTACATATTTTTCATCTTAGAAATGAATTATCCACATTTTGTGACATAGCAGTGAATTCAGCAGCCACAGCTACTATTGTGGCATTTTTTACTTATCATTGTTTCTGGCTTTGGTTGATAGAAGGTTGGATGATAATAAATTTAAATTTCATCTCAAATTAGCTTACAGAAATTCCTTCTGAAGCATGGGAACATCTTTCACTTGACCTCGAGAACAACATAGGTAAAGTATGTGTGTACTGAAGTGTAAACATATATATTGTGGAAATGCCAAGTATACCTACTTCGCCACTACTACAGCATCAGTTCACAAAGCACTCATTAATTTACAAGAAGTTGCAACCTTATCTCTTCTATTATTTTCATTGATTTTTCAAGTTGTAAGATTTTGTTTATTCTGTAAATCTAACACAAAACATAAGATCGGGAAATATGTGAACTCACCGGCATGCTTAGGTTGTGGGGTGCTGGGGGCTGATTGTGGAGGTGGTGCTGGGACACTGAAACTCTTCAGAGGATGCCCTTGTAATCCTCTCTTACCCATTGTGCCACTACCCCCATCAACAGATGACATCATTCCACTCATACCAGGTCTGAAACAGATTACAACATTTTTATTAATAACAATTCTTGTTGAAATTAGACCATAACTTCATCAACAGCAAATAATTTATTTATCCAAAGAAATCAAAAGTGAAACAATGCCAGTTTAGGTTTTATTTAAAAAATGCTCCATGTACAAATTCAACAATCTCATCCCTTGAAATTTTTTTTGTGGGAAAAGCAGTCATCGTACCAGTAAGCAGATCAGTCAAACAATTCAAAGGAGAAACTCCAGTGATAGTTACACAATGCAAAACTGAGGAATGTTTACCCATAATGAGAAGTCCCAGGCATTATTTGCATGGCTGGTGCCATCCCTGGAACTGATGAAGCTCCAGGATATGAAGACTGATTGGGGACGGGCCCCAGAACGCTGTCATAGCCTCCAGCACCCTCAGGTGAATGAGCAGCTGAAAGATCAATAAGCAAGGTGGAGTCAAGAGATGTCCATGCTGACTTATTGTCCAAAAAAGTGCTAATCCAAATACATTCCTTCATTAACACAGCAGTTGATGTAATAAAATGCTATTCCTAAAAAAATTGAAACCATGTTGTGAATGATTCTAAAATTATTATTGTCTAAAATCTGAGTGAGCAGTAGTAGAGCCACTTTCAACTTTTAATGCAATTAAAAGCACGTGTAACATGCAGAAATTTCACAAAAAATGTTTTAAAACATCAAATTACCCCACCATCTTAATCAATGAAAACAGATCAGTCACCATTGTACCTATTTTAAAACACTTACAGTAATGGGTAATTCTTTAAGAGAGCAAACTCAAAGGGCTCCTTGTGAATAGTTAACTGGGTGTAGTATGTTTGTTTTTAAGGTTCACCAGTATCAAGGGCTATATTTTTTACTACCTCTTCACCTCAAAAATAAAACCCATTTGGACAAACACAACTCAGATGCACCACGTGGGACTCAAAACTGTCTTTTGGTTTAGCAAGCGAGCATGCTACCCCCCAGACCAATCCAGCCAACGATCAAGAAAATCCTTACCTGCGGGATCAAGGGTGACATGGGCACGGGCAATGGAATACTGGGTCCTGGGGTACATAGGACGTACAGATGGGCCACCGACGTCAGAAGAACTTGGAACCAACCCTGGACCATGATGGTGATGGTGATGATGCTGTGCTGGCCCATGGTGTCCATGTTGAGCTGATCCGCCATTAGGAGCCCCAATTGGTGTAGCTGTTGCCACCGCTGAAATTATAAAAAGAAGTCTAATTAAGGAGTGAAATTACTTCAAAAGTTCAAAGGGTTATTTTAACAGAAATTATAATGGACCCACCTAGAAGTATATACAGAATTCTGACAAAAGGAAATTAGTAGAAATATGATTCTAATTTTAAAAATAAATTTTTTAGATATTTGGTCCATTTTCAGTTAACTTAAAAGAGGAAGTAATAATGATCCTATTAGCCATTTTAAATTAATTTCACTGGACATTACACGTTTGACCTTAACCCAGGACAGAATATCACAGCATACTTAACCATATTTCAACTGGAATATTTGTTCATTGGTTTTCTCATAACTACATTCCAACATCAATGAAATAAAACTAATGTACTGTCTCCGTAATTTGGATTAAATTTGAAAAATGTATGTTCTTCTATAAAATATGTTAATTTACTTTCAAGTAGGCTTATGATAATTGATGACTTGGTTATACCAACAATTTCCTCTTGAGCCAGTTAAAAAAACAGATGAACATAATGCATACAAAATTGCAATAAATAATTAGGTATTTAGAACCTTGGGGTAGATATAAAAAATTTAAAAACTAAACATATCATGTGATAATTAAGTAAATATTGACAGACTCATTAGGATACACTGCTACTTTGTAATGAAAGAAATCAACAGTATAATATTTTTAAGGCACTTAAAATATTTTTAAACACTAAAAATATTATATAATATTGTTAATAATACCTGTTTACTTCAACTATTTTTTTCAAAGACTTGAAACAATTAATTTATTTTGCAGCTAGGTATGAAGTAATTTTTAGTATCATATTGTGGAAATTTGACATTTAAAAAAATTGAATAAAATCACTCAATTGCCTCCAGTACATAAGTTACTCTAGCTATATGTTGGATAAAAATTTAAACATGTCCCCAATAACTTCAAACCCATAGGATCAAGACTGTAAATTGAGAGCCAGGAACCTGGAACATATAAAAAATAAGCCACTGTTTCTATTATACCAGTAAATATGAATACATACCACAGTTTTAAATATTATAATTTAAAAATGGGTGATGAAGTACCTGTATTCACAAACAAATAAAGGGATAATCAATTAATGAACATACAACATGCAAGCATGCATTGTTAGCGATCTCGCCTCAGAAGTAGATTGAAAATACCCAAATAAGCATGACTTTGAACTGGCAAACCAAATGGAAATGGAATGAGAGGAGGAATCTTAAGGAAATTGAGGAGAATGGGGTTACTGAGAGAAGGTGGAGAGCAATTTCTCCGAACTCACGTTCTCTTGGCTTCTGGGCATCCACAGGCAGAGCTATTGGTTTTGGCCGGATCACTCGCCTTGCCGTTGAGGTTTTCTCTTCACCCCCTAAGGTGTTAGGAATGCCAGAAGTGTGTGCAGAGTGATTTAAAACACATCAAAAGCAGCCAAGCGTGCACTTGTAGTAGCAACAAAGATTAAGAATGGGCGAAGGATAAATTTTATTTATTCTACAAAAGAGTAGCTCCAAATCAAATAATTAACACGGATCAATAGAAAAAGAAATTGTGGTAAAACAGGCTGAGAAAAGAATGGGTAGTTCCTGGTGTGTTAGCTGAATATGGTACAAAACATTGAACGAAACACAAGAATGAAAAAACAATGGAATGAAAGGAAACTAGTGTAGTATGACACCAAGAATATGAGACAAAAAATCCTTCCACCTCGACAAATGTACTTAATCATTGCAGTAATTAAGATTCTCTTTCTGCATGATGCAAAAATATTTTACAATGATTTAATCACAACAAATCAAATGGAAACTGTATCAATAAGAAAAAAATAACAATATTGAAGTAATATATTTGAACATAGCCAACAAAACTGTTTCCCTCATTTGATAAGAGGGAAAGAAATATAAGAGGTATGGTGAGGAGAGATGATGATGAAGAGATATGTGAAGTTTGGCTAACATCTCTGGGAATTTATGAAGATACACCGGTATTAAAAACTGGGACATTTTTTAGTTGCCATTTCCAGGGCTGATCAGACATGCTTAAATTAATTATTATTTTACATTCTTTCAAGTTGCTTTGCTGGCAGAATCCATATAAATTCCTTATATGGATAAGATGAAACCAATGATAAAAATGTACTCATGAATATCATTAGGAGCATCATATATTTATTATTTGTATTGGATTCTGACAATACTGATTTCTATTCCGTGTCATAAAGTAAGCTAGCTAGTGAATAGGAATAGCTTAATCTGTTAACAAAATGCCTTTGAGAGAAATACTAAGAAAATTAATAGAAAAGAAGTTTTTGAGTATTTATTTCATCATGTTAAAAACTAATGCCATTGAGATTTCTCTAGAGAAGAAGAGAGAAATAATTGGCCTATTCTTAGACCTCAAAAAGTCCTGTGGGTCACTGTAATTAGCTAATTAGTTACATAGCTAATGGACACTCTAGCGGAAATGGCTACACACAGTGTGCCAAATGGTTACACAGTCTGTGTGGTGGCCATACAGGAGGTGCAGCCACCTGGCACATTCTGTAGCCATTTTCTCAGGGGTATCCAATCTCTGGATTCAATCATACTTGAAAATTGTACAAATAATATCGCAGTAATACCAAATGGTCTCTAATTCACATTACCATTATCATCAAACCTGCATCCTCCCTAATCTTTACATCCACTATAATACAACTAAGTCAGCAAAGCCAAGGGTCAAGTCCCAATTATATAGGACTGGTCCCAAGTCAATGGGACCAGTTCTATATAACAAACAGCCATCCATATGCAAACAAACATCAAATATAACTAAATTTAAAAATATATGTAATAAAGTTTCTTGGGGAGAAATATTAATGGAGTATTTCTGAATTTATGAATGACAAAACCGATACCCCACATTATGTATCATCTGCTTTTTTTATTAGTTCCCATTCTATTCATTGCCTTTTTCTAAGATTAAGATTTTTTTCACCCTCGTGTGATCCTTCATGTGATTTTCTGATTTTTCTGTAGGGTTTTGCCTTGAAAAATGCCTGTCTTTATATCATGTACTTATGTAGTATCATGTTCTTTGGGCGAATAAGCAACAACATTTCACAGAAATAATGTTTGACTTTTAATACGAATATGCCATTCTACAATTTCCCCTCTCTGATCATCATTTGTGATCCAATTCATACATACTTTCCTGGCAGTCTATGCCTAGCATAAAATAACTCAAATACATAACATGGAAGTATAAGCCAATGTAATAAGAAAAATCCATTCTAAAACTGCATTTTTTCCCAAAACGTCCAAGCATGCAGAGAGAAAACACTCATAGGCAGTCACACTTATTGAAAATAATGAATGTCTTAAGGCCATAGTCCACTATACAATTGCAATAGCAATGATTGCACTCTCCTTGAATATCATCACTCAATGGAACTGATGCAAAGGATATAATTGAGATTGTCCCCTACAAATAGGAAACATTCTATATCCTTGCAATTGGGAGTGTATGATTGGGGAGGTCAATCAGGTTTCATTATTTCTCCGCGGGCAAGGATGCTCTTATTTTCCCAGCCCATAACAACCATATACTTTTTGGCATAGTTACAAAAATATCCATTCTGACAGTGAAAAGATTGCACTCTTGTAGTGGAAATCAACAACTGTCATGAATCTAAGCAATTGAATTTAATTTAATAAATGATTGAAATCACTTAGCAGAATATGGCCTTCACTCTTCCCAAGCAAAATAAAAATGCTGAAAGTGTCTCAAAGATTGCCACTGTAGCGATTAAGCTCCACATCACAAACCAGCTGCCAAATGAAAACAATGATGCAAAAAAAAAGCTCATTCAACCATATCTCTCTTTTTTTTTGACTGGGGTGAAGTTCATTTTCCTCATGAGGGCAGACGTACTCACCAACATATGATGAGACATAACCTCTCTTGTCCAACGAACCCCCACCCACAGGCCTGAATTTCTCATCGGAGTCAAAATCCTGCCCTGTGGATGAATGCCTAGGTCCTCCAACGGCCGCTGGTGCCGTCTGATGGTCTGAGGGTGAAGCTGCAGTTGAAGAGGAGGCAGAAGCAGGCGTTGCAGCAGTTTGAGCCTGAGTCTTCTCCAAAGCTTTCAGCTCCATCTGGTCATGGTGTATCCACAAGTCTGGAGGCTTCATGCTTCCTTTTCCACCTGGCCCGCTTCCAGATCCACTACTCCCAGCCCCGATTCCAGCACCGATTTTACCTTTGATGGTTCCCTTCATGTAACTGCAAGAAAGATGAAGTATAAATTAGTAGAAAATAAAAACAACCAACCTGACATATAGAAATTCTCCCACAGAAAACTTCACCAATTTTTCTCATTCTGCCACTTTGCTCAAGGTTCTATGCAGGTTAAATGATTTGCTTCAGGGCAAAATTCATCTGAGTGGAATCTTTGGCTCACCATTACCACCCCAGAAAATTACAGAATCGACAAACCACATATGTCAACCTGAAGGGTTGGCTCCGTGGATTAGGGAGGAGACTGTAATACTAAATCCCGTGGAAATTCGAAACTCATATTCAACAGGAAAGGTGTAGATGGTGAATTCCTTCCCTGTGCCGCATATGGTCTCCCAGGAATTTCAGGTGCCAAAACAATCACCCAGCAGCACCCAAAGTATATAGCATGCATGCTATCACCACCAGTATTAACATTTCTAGATATTCTAGACAAGGCAATTTTCTTCAACAATAAATTTAAACATCTTAACATTTTTGAAATAGTGGCATCAAAGAAATCTTGTCTTTAGCTGTTAGCCTTCATGGGCTGCTAGAAGCACCACTTGGTCAGCCATTAGGACCATAATACGTGAAGCTAATCAGATTTATCCTTATCAAAATACATTTCCAATATCCTCATAACTGGATACATAGCTTGATATTTAAAAAAAGCAGGAAAATGTACCCCACTTCAACACAGCACACAAGTTCTTTTTTAAGAAAATTCTAGAAATTTCTCGTCCTGTGGTTAGCAAATTATTAACTGTATATTCTACAGTGTGTATGTTTGTGAACTGGAGTGGAGAGAAAATAAAAAAAATGGTCAATGACATTTTTCTAAATAAAAACTAGAAGTTTAAATATTTTCAACAGATTTTAAAATGTTCAAAGATGAATAAAGGAAAAAGTTAGTTAGTATAGAAATAGGATTGAAGTAAATATCTGATTGCTTACCCTTTTTTACTTCTATCTGGACCATGTGAGTTGCGGTGGCGGCAACAAAACACAGTAATTATTATCACCAGGAAGAGCACAAGTAATGATGATGTACCAACAGCTATGTAGAGCATCATTGTACTGGATAGTCCACCTCCCCTGCCATCTATGAATAATAGGTAACACATAATGGAAAACTATCATGATAAAGTCAGGTGAGCAAGTGAAGAGATCAAAAAATATTTTGTGAAGTTCACCTAACTTACTACTATCTTTTTGAAGTGATGATACAATTTATTAATAGGAATGTACTTTGAAGAGTGCTCCAGAAGAAAACATTTCATCATATTTATTACATTATTTATTTGAATTAGTTGTATCCGACTCCTACCATGCATCTCTTAGATGGCAAATTGGTTCAAACTCAAACCAAAAACTAGGAACCAATTTACAGATATGGGACTTGTAAAATCATCCTTCAGTATAAGCAGGGTTGGGCAAAATATATGGAAAATGTATTTTAGATACAAAATACTTACCTCATTGTATTTTAGATACAAACTACAAAATACACTGCTAAAAT
>WURS02000004.1:1649374-1659935 GCA_011762765.2 Rhinocypha anisoptera | reverse complement strand
AGTTTTCCCGTGAAAATACTTAATGTGTATTTGGCAACACAGTTGCTCTTTCACAATATAGGGGCACATATTGTGTAATGACTGAGCGATCATAGCAGGTATACTTGGTGGAACTCCTACTGGATGACACTAAGTCAAAAAATACTTTGATATTCTATTCCACAAAATATACTTTTTAATGTGACAGGTGAGTATCTTCTGGTGAAGGTGAATACCAACTTCTGGTGAAGATGACACTCTGTATTGCCAGAACAAGATAACCTGTATAAAAAATAGTCGCATTAACAAAGATTTTTTGTAGAATAGCAATTTTTTTCCTGGTGTCATCATGTAATGACTGCATAACTAGTAAATGAGGTACTCATCAATTAAACCTTTTGTGGCAGCATTTGAGTGGTTTGTTGTTGAGATATTGACAGCAACACAAGTGCCAATTACCAATGCCTAAATTATGCCCGAAATCTTTGGAAAAATATGAAATACTGTTCTACACAACAAAATTGGTAAATAATGAAGAGGGGAGCAGACACTTGGTTGCATGACATAATTGAATCATCAAGGCTATTAAACTTGTGAGAATAATTGATAATATGACATTTAATTTAACCCTTCACAACTAGAGTAGTTGCATCAATTGATTTCCTAAATTAATCAATACAAGCCCTTGCAAGGCTCAATATATTCCATGAAAAAAGTATGAAACCTCTGTTTTTGTTAGTTCACTACTTTGACCCCTTTATCAGTCCTTACAGTCTGAGCAAAGATTCCATTTTTTCGCTTCCCATTCTTGAGCATCTAATAATTTGAAACATTTCCACATGAAATTAAATATACTGTTAAGACGAATGAAGATGAAAACACTTGGTTTTTCCACATGAAAATATTTTATTAATAATTACGACCTAGGTTTAGACTTGCAAAGTCATCTTCAGGTGAATTACAGAGGACATACACTGGTTATATACTGTATGGAGAGGGGGGGGAAAGAGGGGCGCATGTGGAAAAACCAAGTGTTTTCACCTTCATTATGAATCGCTTCCACAAAGTAACGCCTGAAAATACCCAATTTACTGTTAAGACATATACATATTTAAGGTTTCGAATATATTTTTATGTCTATTAAAATTAATTTCCAAAACACCAATAAAGATGGTTCAAAATCGCTTATTGTATTGGGACCTAAAATGACTCAATGCAATTGCCTATATCATGTGGTACAATTTACATACTTAAGTGTAAGAGTAGGATAAGTAATAAAATTTTACCACAAAGAAAATTTTTACAAAAAGTAACCAACCTCACGAAAAGTCTTATAATCCAGGAGGCGTGAGTAAGCTGATGTTCCAGCTATAATAACACGGGGACGGAAAAGTCTGGCAGTTTCCCGAAGACGACCATAATCAATAATTCCAGTGCTTGGATCCAAACGGTATGGCATGGACTCAAAATAAACTGAAGTAGCCGAGACCCTCTTCTGGTCAGTCATAAATCCATGGGTCAAACTGTCAGGAAATATTTCAGCAACAATAATAAAATCACAATAAATTACATTTTAGTTCTATAGTTTTATACTGAAATATCATGTCCTGGAACCAATAAAAATTATTATTATTTTACAGTTACTGACTGTATGCCTAAGCTGATCAAAACAATTGTACACATGAATATTATTATATAGCAACAGAAAAAATAATAGTTTATAATAACAGAATAAATGAATAATGAAATCACTATACTTGGTTTGTATCTCATTATATATTATACTTTTTTCCCCTGTATAAGCATTTTTCCAATATTCTGGGGTCACCTGAGGTGACCCCAGAATCATCGTTAAGTACTTTTGACATTTTTATATGAGCATGACTTTTCAGCATGCCAAAGATTCAGGAAAATTAGTTTTAGACAAACAGAATCCATGCCATGGGCAGGATTCGAACCAGAAACATTTAGGTTAGTTAGCTACCCATGTGGCTAACCCAGCTGGATATTACCATACTAATACCACAAAAATACCTATATTACTTTTGATAGAGACAAATAAAACATTAAAAAGATATTCACATGTTCTGTTGAGGTGAACGCAGCTGTCATAAAAGATCGTTTTTTAGAGACTAGGAAGTCTTAGCCTATTTACATAAATTTTCTTTTTCAAAAAGTATACTTTAAATAGGGTTTTCAAATGGCACAGAGCTCTTTTATGGGGTTTCTCCTTTAAAAAGAGTAATCTATATTCCAAAGGGAGCAATGATATATATCATCCTTTTTTAACTTGATACTCTTCCAGAAATAATAATGTGTTTTTATATCCTCGGCAATGGAATTCAACTGGATCTTAAACTGGAGCTGTTTCCATAATGTCAATGAAGGAGCACATACCATCATAAACACAAGAGAGAACCATGGAGGCCACGATAAGCCAACCTAGAGACTTTATTCAAATGAACATGAGTCAAGCAGAGGGATGAGAGTGCAGGAAGATGGTATTACCTTCCAGACTAAGGAGAAGTTTCTATTACAAATTTTATACCTTTTTGTCTGTGAGAACCCTTGATCTCTAAGATAAAGTCATTCTCTTGCCGATTAGAAAGGAAAAATTTTCATACATGTCCAAGTTTCATCTATGATTTCACAAACTATTGTTATGGGTTTTCAAACTTTACTAAAAAATATATAATTTGACGAAATATATTATAAATTCTGATTCCAAGTAATGCTTCCCTTTATACAATCGATTATTTCAAAATATTATATTAATTAATCTGGAGGGGACATTACAAATAAATGATTTGGTATATATTAGTAGGTATAGTGTTTCTTAATTGCAAGTTTACTCTGCCCTTTTCCTAGTAATATTACCAAATATGAAAGAGATGAAACGACTTACTGGCCGCCATCAGGAAGATCTTGCCCCATGATCCTATCATGTGGATTCATTAATGCTGTGTAAGCTGCAAAATTAGCTGGGGATCCCGAGTAAGGCTGAACATTCACACCCCACTTTTCCGGGTCTAAATCAAACGCCTCCAAAGCTCTTCGTTGGCACAGTATCTCAATCTTATCTATTACCTCAGTGCCTCCATAATACCTAAAAGAATTCAACTATATTGTGAGTTGTAAAAAAATTACCATTTTATGCCATATAACTGGTAACGGTTAACAATTTCAAAACTTATTTTTATCTTCTTTGAAATTCAATAAAGAGTTAATTAGAAACAGTCTGATGATAAATAAACATACCTTGCTCCTGGATATCCCTCTGAATATTTATTATTCAGACAAGATCCCAAAGCTTCTAAAGCAGCTCTGCTGCAAAAGTTCTGACATACAACAATTATAAATTAGTGTAAGAAGTCAAATATGTAAAAATAAAACGTGATAATAACATTTATTTGGAAGGGCTCTTATGAAATTATTCAGTCTCACCTCAGATGCTATAAGTTCGAGCCCTTGAACTTGTCTAGCTTTTTCTTCTTTAAGTAAAGACCACATCTCCGGATCATCTTCAGCGAGAGTTTCATTTCCACTCCAAGTCGATGCAAAAGAAACTCCGACGACATTCTAAAACACATTTAATCTCGTTTTGAATTGTAAAAGCCCACCAATATATGACGATAAAATGTAAACATCGAGAAGCGCGAGATATGTAGGAGATAATATCTACCTTAGATATTCCTGTTGACGTAAATAATGTGCGAAATAGGCGAATCATTTTGAGTAAAAATATTACTGTTATTCTTTCTTTAAGAAATTCACATTGAGACGAACTCCGAGATTGTAAGAATACCTGACCCCAGCCAACCCCTAATTCCCTATCGCTAAGCCAAGGGTCGACTGATGACGTTGCCTGAGCGCGGAAGTTGATTTATTCTTTTTGTCTCAAATTTTCTCATCACAGTCCTCGTTCTTGAAAATATGAACAAATTTTTCTCGTTAGAATCAATTTTATTTTAATCCCCCTAAATTTGTCCCCCATGCCGTAAAATTATTTGAAAAGCTTTTTTCGCTTTTAGTATTGTTTTAAGGAAAGTGCCCATAAGCGGTATTTATGATGGAAAGAACGGCAACATCGACTAATGACCCCCGAATGCTCTTCGATGCCTGTAAAAGGATTACAGTCCAAAAAACTCATACAATGTTATTTTAAGAGAAACATGAAATCATAGTTTAAAATTTCTAAATCAGCAACTAAATTATTGTAACTTGGTTATCATTATTTTTTATCAGTAGATATCGTTTATTTGAAAGGTGGACTACTTTTTAACTTAAGCAAAGGTCACAATCGCCATAAAAAGCTCAGGACAAACATTAATACAATTATATAATTTTTTCAAGCGGATTTAATTATTCATGGTGACGCAATTAAAGAATCACAATTAACTTTGAAAAAAGAAGAGGAAATATTAAAGTACATGACCTATATATAGTCCTGAAAACACCCAATTACGTGGGTCTCAAATTTAACCTGGAATGTAAAACTCCCGCTATATTTTGGCAGTATAGGTTAAATACCTAGCACAATGTAAAGTTTTCTTTTCATAATAGAATCACCACTCTTAGAGGGTGATGTCATTTTCCTCAATTATATGTCTGACAGTGATTTCAGATCAATTAATCAAGATACTGAAATTCTAATCAGGTGAAAAGTTTGAATTGACTGATCATGGAAGACCCCTTGGGATGATGGGAAAGTAGCTTCTAATCCTCCCGAAGGCTCATCATCTACTTCTTTCCCATGATAAACAAATTAAAGGCCTTAAGGCCCTATGCTGCAGAGTAGGTGCAATATTGTGCTCAGTATTATCAGTCTAAAATAAGTTCAGTCTGAGGTATTACCAGGTTTGTACAATGATAGCTTATTTTGGATTACCAAACCAAACAGGATAAGTCAGGTTTCCACATCAATGCTCCTGGGTGAAGTTGATGATATCAGGCTTCACTTCATGGAAGTTATGAATAGCCATGGTAGGAATGGAAGATATTTCATACTCTTCCATAGTTTTAACATAAAACTGTGGAAAAGCACAAAACACCTTTCATTTCAACCATAGATCTAGTGGGTGGGTTCTGTCCTCAGTTTGAACTATAGTGTGAGGATAACAAAACTCTCTCAACAATTGTTTGATGAAAGGAACTGGCTGTCCACTGAGCTTCCGTATTTGTAACAAAATATTTTTTTGCCATATGATGCCATTTTACACTACTGACAGCTCTATAACTAAGTACTTTTATCAACTTTGGTTATAATTCATAGTTCAATAAAACAACGCTTCAATGATAATACCATAAAATTCCATAATTATGAATGTTCTAGGAGAGTAAGTGTATGGATGACATCTCTCAATGCTACATTTTAAGTGTATAGACTTATTTGATTCCAGAGGAATGATCAAAGTCCTGGGATATCTAGACATGTCCACAGGAAAGATAAATATTAAACAAGACCACTGATTATTTTACAAGCAGATAATGCATTCATCTATTTACAGAGAAAAGTTGTATTTTAAAAATTCTTTGAAAGTTTTTGGTACACTGTGCATGACTACATGCCCTTTGACTATGGTTTCTGTGAAAGGCTCATCTTCTCCATTTTTCATGAAAATTCTAAATGAAAAATAAAAAGACTTGATCCATTTTACAATATACCACCTCCCTTTCCATTGATACTTCCTTCAGGTTAGCATGTGATGTCATGTACTTGAAGGTTAAAGCTCTAGAATTGCCATTATCTGTCTCAATTTTTTTTTCATTAGTAATAATAGTAGCAGTATATCATCTGCAAAGCATATACTCTGAATACTTTTTCCAATTTCTCTGAAAACAAGATGATCTGCATGGTTCTTGGGTTTTCACAGCATTTGTTGACAACAGTTTTGCCTGCATTCTAGCTGGCATCATCAAGTCAAAGGTAGTGGAAACCATGCAAAGCCTTTTGAATTCACGCCATGGGAACCTCCATTTGAACAAAACAGGTTGGGTGATGAGAGAACCACTTGGCCTCACACCACTACTTTTTAAAATCTGATATAAATTTGTCTTTTACACATTTAAAATCTTTCAATACCCTACCTATCATGGCCAATTTTCAAGATTGTTTGTAATAGTAGCAAAAACAGTAGAAAAATAAAAAGTACTGCCTTCTATGGCGGCCTTGGTGGTGGTGGGGTAGTGTCCTTGTCTGCCAACCCAGAGGTCATGGATTCAAATCCTGACTCCAAGTCAAACACACACATCCATGCCCTAGATGGATTTTTCAATCTCCACCTAGGGCATGGATGTGTGTTTCATCCTTGTTATAGTGCCCACTGTAATTGGCCTTCTAGTGCTGTTTGTGGGCGATTGAAAATAAATAAATCTTTAATAGACAGTAGATTTTTGTCAATCGTGTAAGGTTTCCAACATTGATGCAGAATCAATCTTCAATCATTTTTTCTAATGGCTGCAAAATACTTGTGAAAAGAATTAAATTTATATGCACATAAATGCATTGTTTAGTCTAGCTTATATATTGATCATTAATACTATCTTTTAGCTTCTAAAAGAGTAAAGCAATCATGAGATAATAAAAAAGTTACTTGGCCTATTATGTTTAAAAGTATTTACAAATGATTTATTTACATGGCGTGTAATGAATAAAAATATTTAATTAAATCAATTAATAGTGTTTTATTTATTAAGAACTTCAAACCATTACAAATTCACAGAAAAATATGAAAATGATTTTTTAAATTACTCCTTAAGACTATAGCTAGAATAAAATCTGCATCAGATAAACTATTGGTTACCATTTTCCCAGTTGCAATATATGTATTTCAAACCACCATCAAAAGAGTAAAGAAACACAAGCCCTATACAGATACACAAAATTAAACAACCTTCAAATATCATCCTTCTCAAGACTTGCAAAAAAGATGAGATAAATCAATAAAAGCATGAGGTGGTTGGAATCACTAAAACTGGAATGGAATCGAGGATATACACTAACTAAACATTTATAAATTTTTTGGACATTTCATTTTTTCATTTTTTTTCACAATTTTGTAATTTTTGTGTGTCTAACCATTACGTCCTTAGGGCAGAGATGACAACGTGACAGTTTGAAGGTACTGACTGCCACGGCAACAGCAATTTTCGATAGCAAAAAGCACACACAGCAGACACCAGTAATACATACACTGTGTAGTAATTCAGTAAAATTTTCCAATGGGGGAAAATTCTTTTGTCAATAAAAGCCAGACTGCCTACTTTCATTACAGATAAAAAAATACTCTCATTCAATTCTAATAAATATTCAAGTACATTAGGACCAAATGTTTTTATCCCTTTTCCAAAAAAAAATGTTTTGTGGATAAAATGAACAATTTAAAAAATTGTGGCACGCTGATGAAAATGTGACAAAGTTTTAGAATTATACACCACTCTGGAAATGATAAAGGGTATTCCATGAGAATGTAGTAGCTGGTTCACACTGCTATGTCTTTGCCATTGATATTCTTGTCGATACTACTTGAGTGAATACAGATTTAATTACACCCTCTTTATCAAATCGATCTGCCTTTGTTGTTATGTATGTTATACTCATAATACACAGCTCATGGGGAAACATCATGAAGAGAGATATAGAGAGATAGAGATAAACATTTGGTAACGAGGGTGAGGGGTGGGGTTAGGGGTAGTGATGGGATGAGGATATGGATGCCACCCATTACATTCTGTAGATTACAATCCAACATTCAAAACTCTAAAAAGTGAAACTATTGCATGCAAAATTTCTGAACCACAAGAATGATACAGCTCATATACAAGAAATATGACCTTCCTCTCTAGCTTATTTGGCAAGCGTCGAACAATTAACTCTTGACCAGCATGAAGGATGGCAGTGTGGGGCTGGGGGAGTGGGGGGGAGGGGAGAAGGAATGGGGAATGGGTGCGGAGGGGCACACCAGAAATCTTCTCATTCGATGACATACAGCATATAGAGGTTGCTCTCGGTGTTACAGGGCACCATCTGATGTCCAGGTGCAAGAGTTTGGAACCCCAAAAACATGAAGGTCCTCACAAGGAGAGCTGGAATCACAATAATGTCATCAATTACACTAAAACATATACCAAATATCATTATGAAATACATAAAACTTATGACATTACATACCACAGAATGCACTCTTAGAAAACACTGTGAACACTTAATATGAAATGTTAAGCTCAATATGTTTCCATGCAGGGAATTAGCCCAATGGCTAAGGTTAAGGGCACAGTGTGTGCTCACTGGGTTGCAGTTGATGGGTTGATCCTTAGAAAAGAGTTGAGGTAGGAACTTGGAACATTAGTTTGCTCCAGGCTTGTAGTAGACTGGAGAAGCTAAAGATGAAAATGCCTGGGATGAGATTAGATATCTCAGAAAGCAGTGAGGTGAGATGGCCTGATAGATTTTTTGGAGTGACAGCTATACGATAATTCATTCAGTATACATTAATGGAAATGCAGGAGCAGTCATAATGCTGAGGAAGAGTGAGGCAATGAGTGATGAACTTTCTGCAGTATGATGAAAGAGTAATAATTGCCATGCCATGCCAGATATCAACCATGCCAACATACACAGTAATGGCACAAATATTTAAGATTCCTAAGTACGTGCTCACTTGGTACAGCAATTGGATGTATTTCCTAATATAAGATATTTAAACAAATGAGGTGTTGGAAAATCAATGCAATGGGATATCTTCATTTTGAATATAAGATAAAAAAATAGTTAGTAATTTCCATACAACTTTATTTAAAAACACGACCAGGTTTCGATGCAAAATGTTGTCATCAGGTGAGGTACAATGTAACTTATACACACATATATGTACTATCAAAAAAAAGTGGGGGGGGGGGGAGGATTCCCACCCTGTGTGCATACTTTGTTGGTGAAAAAGAGAAAGGTTGAGGAGGGGGGAATGGGAGGCATAGATTTTATATTTGCAAAGGACAGTATTTGAAATTTCTAGTTCTAGAGAATAGTCTTGTGCCCTTATTTCAGGAATAAAGTCACTCATGTGTCCCTAATCACCCATGTAAGCATTCTGCAGCAAGAATTTCAGCATGCATAAAGAATATTTTTCTGTAACAGAAACATAATGATGAGACAAAAATTAGACCCCTGGCCTGGAGTTTTGCCAAATCATTACAAAGTACTGGTAATACCATTTATTCATAACATACATTTTTTTGTATAAAAACTTACTATATATTTTTGTAACACCATATTTACATTAAAATAAAAAGATGCATTATCCCAAATTTAGCTTCAGAAGCATATGGGGTCATCTTACATTCGGGCAAATATGGTAGTTTGTGCAATTTGCAAAATTTTATTAGCCAATTACATGATGAAGTTCCACATAGTAGGCCCTAAGATGACTTCATATAAATGCAATTTTGACCTTACATTGATAAAAAAATATAATCAGAATATTCTTTTTATATTTAGAAAACCATATACAGCATGTGGCTATTATTCTACTAGTTATGTCAACAGATGGTGAGCTTCAAATCCAATTATTTATAGGTGGCACACAAAATTGGGTATAGAAATTTCTCTCAAAGTTTCATTATAAAATGACTAATTTATGGATAATGCCTGCTGTTTAAAACAATCTTCTAGTATGGTTAGTTATATTCAACAGTAGGGGTTGTACAAAGCTGAGTCTATATGTTTTCCCAGGAAACAGGAGTGTAAAAAAGGAGGATATGTTATACTTATAAAGTTAAGTTCATAAACTTAAGTGTCAAAGGAACGTAATTGAAAATTTTAATACATCAATTACAATTAATTTTGACAATAATCCCAAAGAATATACCATTTCCTAAGAAGCAATTTCCTTACCTCGATCACTGCGATCTTTTTTGAAGCACACGATAACATGCTCGCATTTCAGCACTTCCTCTGCATACTCCAGCAATGACACAAACCTGTAAGGAATGAATATATCTAATCAACCAAACAGGCTAACACTGTCGAAGTGGTTTAACTAACTCAAGTGTGTTATGACTAATTAATACCCTTGCCCTTGTACAAAAAAGGAGAGATAAATTTACTAAAAAAAAAAAAAATAAGTACATTTTACCTCGCTAAATTAGAAAGGACAGCATGGTATGTTCAAAAGTATTGACTGAAAAAATGATGTAATAAATGAACCAAGTAAAAGTCAGAACAATTCCTATGTCTAATTTTAATTTAGTAAGAGCTGGGGATATAAAAGAAGCTATTCTGGCGTGCAGCATTTAAAAAATATCAAGTCATTCACTGTGATGTGAATATGGAAGAAAAGCATTCAATCATACTGATTGGAAATTATTGTTTAATATTCAAAGGCCACTGGAGTTCCATATGATGAAAAAAATGATTCCTGGTGTAAATGAAAATTAGATAAATGGGATGAAAGAATTTAGTAACAGTGAAGGAAACATTAAATGAGACACAAACTTTGAAATTCTACATCAAATATATTTTCTATACGACCCGGGTTTCGTCGCAATGCAACATCATCAGGTGATTCACAGAAAAAATTCACAGTAT
>WURS02000004.1:1634582-1648425 GCA_011762765.2 Rhinocypha anisoptera | reverse complement strand
CGGATTACCATTCGAACAAAGGAGCAGGCACCTGGTTGTGTGTGTTTGCCACAGGATTGAGGGGGAGGGGGGGGGGGGGTCTGCTACCGCTTCCTCCAGTCCGCCGGCACACCACGCTGGAAGGAAGGTTCCGGTCGGGAGGGGAGGGGTCGGGATAAGAGAACCAAGGGAACAGAAATAAATGCAAGGCAGATTCATCTGTCTTCAAAGTCAAGAAAAGGTCATAAAACTGTAAAATGACTGACAATATATTAGTATAGAAAAATTAAAACATACTTGAGGTAACAGAGGGGCAAGAGATTTAACAAGGGTGTTTAAGAACTTAGAAAAGTAAATGAAATACAAGCTGAAAAAAAATGAAGCTTAAGGAAGTAAAAAGTAGAGATACTAGATTTTGGAATTAAAAGTTATAACAAATAGAAGAGATCTGTAACTAGGGAAATATAATAAGAATTGTTGGAAATATCACAGCGTAGGAAGGCTAACCGACAGAAAAATCAACCTGACTTTAATAAAACACTGCCTCCAAACCTCTATATGGAGCATTCTACTCATTGGTGATGAGACTTGGGCAGCAGAGAAGAGAAGAAAAACCATTTCCTCAGAGAATGTTATTAGTAAATGAAAAAGTAGGCCATATTTACTTGGTTTTCACTCAATTATGTGTAAATTAATTAAGTTTTACTAGCCAATGGTAATTTAACTTTCAACATTGTCTAAAATGTAATAGACTGACTTAATTGGCAAAGAATTGAATAATATCGCCACTCACCCTTCCTTAGAACCCTCAGGAAGTAGGCATGAGGGCACCTGCAAGTACAAACGCTGCTGCCAAAGTACAGCTTCCCAGCATACATGAGTACTTTCCGTCAGGTGAAGCACAAATGTCAGCCGCAGGCTCTGGTTTCCCTCTCCATTATTCTGGTGAAGTTGGGTTACCCTTGCTATCAACTCACTCTCCTGTGAAGGCATGATTATAGTTTTCAGAATATTTGTTCATCAGTGATAAAATATATTTTGCATTTGTGATCATGATGCAAGCATGTGAGATTAATGTAAAAAATGATAAGATAAAAAAAATAACGAGATTAAAATATCACTACTTAACAAGTGTCTTTATCTATGCTACAAAAAAACTGAAGAGAAGTGCATAAGTATGCAGATTGTACAAACTACCTCCATCACTATAATAATGTACAGCAAAATAATGAACGTAAAAGCAGTCTTTACATAAATAAAAAACTACAAATAAACCATTCCATGCTTACACTGACAACCTGATGTGGATGGTTGCTCACATGATTATGGTACTGTGATGTAGGTTGGCTCACAGAGAGCTCTTTAGGTTTCCCCACACCGCTGCCCTCTGTGCTTTGTTGCAGTGACAACGGCGTAGACACAATTGTTGCGGCGTGGGGGACATCAGGACCACCACCGAGGCCCCACGCCCAGCGTTATGGAGTAGTGTTGGGGCATGGCAGTCACTTGCTCTTGGTGAATACTACTGGAGGAAAATGGAACAGATGCACATTAACCGGAAGGAAATGCAGTAATCATTAATTAATTTTGGCTAATAAATTGGCCTGCATTAATTTTGGCTAATAAATACCTCCATAAATGAATGAATATAGGAATAGATTAATATATTTGGCCAACAAGATTCTTTGAGAAAATATAACACTCTCATAATAAATTTAATAAAAATATCACCTGACTCACATGAATGAAGTTAATGAACTCTCCAAAATCAACAAAATATAATTTCAAATTTTAAAATGAAATTTTAACTGATTAACTTAACAGAGCGAATATTTTGCTCACTAATGATCAAAGAGAGGATAATAGTAGTACAGGCACTGATTAAACATGGAGATATTTCGAACTATTTAATGGTGTAGTGCAACATATCAAACACTTTTCAACTATCAACATAATGAAAACCATGAAGGCTTTATGAAAAGGTTCAAAAATCGTAAAAAAAACAGGGTACAGAGGAATTTCTAAGTCAATAACAGAACAAACCGGATCATATAATGTCTTTAGAATTGGCATTTCTACTTAGCGCAGTTTCACTCTTGTTAAATTAACTTTCAGTCACTTTTGCTGTTTTGTGATAAAAGTTAGCTAAAATTCTAGCAAATAAAATCTCACTATGCATGGAAATGCACAAATAACGTTTGTGTACACAGTATTGTGGGCTCACAGACCCCAATATCCCAGAAGAATTACTAAATCAACGATTTATCCAGCCTCACCTTTCACCCTTTGAAATCACAAAACCAGAGAGTGTTAAAAGACAGGAATTGCATCCAGTCTCAGTTTTAAAAACTGAAGTGAAATCAATAACTTAAATTTGTAGAAATAAAATATACAAACTTTTTTGCAAACTTTTACTTGGTCTTTACCTGGGGTTTCTGCACTGGGAGACTAATGTGGGCAAGAAAGGTAATGGAAATGAGTGAATGGACAATGACATCATTCAAAGCATGGCTTGCATTGGATTTTAAACAATAGGTTTTCAGAATCTTGTTACACAATAAGGAGGATGCACAAACATTCTGGAAAGCCAACATTAAGCTGTAATAACCACTGTTACATTTAGTAACAGACTACAGGAAATTTAGTTGGGAATATACTACTTCACATTTGGACCCAAAATATGAGTTTACAGAAAATTAAAAAAACCATGCCCCAAGAGCCATATTTTATGCTTATGATGATTTATCCCTCTGTAAAAGATCAAAAAACTTTAATAATGATAATGTTGTCATTATTAATCAGGCTAAATTAGGACCTCATGTTCCTATATTACATTTAACCTTTCAAGCAAATAAAGTTTGAAAAACACCCATGCCCAAAGCTGGACTCGAACCCACGACCTTTGGGACAGGACACACTGCCCACTAACCCGGCCGGAATACAGCAAAAATGAGAGGAACAGTTGTCTATAAACCAGAAATTGTAGTCTATAAACCTAGGGTAAATCGAGTTTCGTATTCCATGAAAGTTTCCGAGCATTGGAGCAGTAATGCATAAATAAATCCAATTTTATGCAGAAAAAAGCAACATTATGCTTAAGTTGCTAATGATATTTCTACTATGAAGAATAACTGTAGAAGCCGAACAACTAGAAGAGTAATTTGAAAACATTCGAAATATGATTTCCAAGAGCGTCATTTTAAACATTTATATTCCATTTCGACCACATCTAAAGAAACAAACACCAAGTACATGGTCGTGAGTCTAATCCTTCTATCGGACTATTAGCGAAACATTACGTGTTAATTCGTTTTTTAAATATCTAATTCATGGCGAAGATAACAAATAACTTGGAAGATTTAAACCTTCGAAGAAGTTGAAAAAAATTCTGTTTATAGCTATAAATTCGTTTACTAATATCAGGATGCAGATTGAGATCGTTTGTTATATGCCTTAATCGTTAGTTAGGAGAAATACAAAGGGAAGAAGTTGAACATGACCGAAATCTGGTTATCCCGGGTATAAAAAATGATGGCCGAATACACACGAGAAAAAGTTTTCCGCCGAGAAAGGGTGTCGAGGTAGAGTACATTGACCGCTTCATTATAAAACTTTGAATATAGACAATGCAACGGTGGGAGGTAACGTAATAAATCGCACACCGGTAAATTGTATCACTTTTTACACTTGTATCACACCCAGAAGGCAATTCCGGTTATTTTCAACACGCCGAGGCGTTTCTAATATTTGATGTTTTTTTACGTCCTACAATATACATTGTTCTTCATTTCTCGTCACGAATGTTTATTTTCAGGTATTGTATTTCGTAGACGAATCGAAAATGAGTTAACAGCGACAACCAGTCACTGGGCTGTCAGACAAAGCAAAAAGAGTGAAAATTGCTACAGACTTTCGTTATAGTAAAACTATTACGCGTAGGTAAGCCAGCTGCGTTGCTTTCAATCCAACTACATTACCTAAAGCTGTAGTTAACTTTCGTCATCCCTGCGGCAGCCAGACTTTCACAGCACAACATCGACTATCTACTTCCTCACAGCATATGACAGATAATACTAAAACCGCAGGCAGAGGACAGAAGATATAAGTTCATGTGACGCTTGACGATCCATCAACGAAAAATCATTTCAGCTCCACATGGTATCATCCAGCAAACAAACAACGCTTTCCATTGTGTGACCTTTGAATCACAACACTAGGCATAAAAACGGAATGGCCCACAATATTTTAGTAAAGTAGGAGGAAAATAAATCTCATGCGAAGATTGTTACAGGACATGCATTAAATAATAATGGTTCGTGCACAAAAAATTACCCTTGTAAAGAATAATTACGCCAGTAAACAACCAGAGCAATCTGTCCCGTAGTTTTCCTAAGTAAATGAAAGGACTGAAGTCAAAAGATTCTAAAATAATAACAGCAGTGAAGAACAGAAAGACAGTTTTTTACGTGAGACTTCGTAATGATTATAATGGAACAAGTCTCTTCTTTGTATGAACGATCGATGAGAATTTATATTCGCCCAAGAACTACACGTTCACAAGCTCAAAAAGTGGAAGGCCTATTGTATGTTCAAGTTTACAACCTCAAGCTTCACTTCGTGGAAGTTATGAATATCCAAAGTTGAAATAAAAGAAAATCGAAATTTTCCACATGATTTATTATTAGTATCTGAACGACATTCTTTTATTTCAACTATGGACATAGTATATTGACGGTGGTAGGAGCTCACCGAGTAAAAGTACAAATCCAGCATCGATTTTGCCGCTCATTACTCTACTATTTTCTAATTGAAATCACTATTATTTAAGATTATTTGTAACAAGTGAAATGTGGACCCAACGGCAACTTCTTTGTTCCTCGTGAAAGTCAAAGATAATTGAAATACACCATAATTATGTTTGTCAAATGCACTGTCATACAAAAATTACGGCCCTCTCCGCAATTACGGATAGTTTTTCAAGCCACATTAAATCTTTTTGCGATAATCAAATATTTAGAAATTACTCTTCAATCTACAAATGATTTATAGCGCATCTGAAATCCAGGTCGATGCAACGATTGTTATCAATTCCAAATAAAAACCCACAAGGGCATGCGTTTCCATAAAAAAAATCCTCTTCATAGGACTCCGAATGGGTTATGACCGAAACCTGTTGCAAATCTGTGGACAGAGGTACTCGCTTCGCATGGGGAGTATCAACGGAATTCCATTCGGTGTGTCCGCAAGGACGACTAACTTCCAAGAGTTGTATCGTGTCTTTTTTACATAATGGCCCGAGCACAATCTAAAATATTGGCAAAGGACCATGAACGATAGGAAAGAGATTAATAAACTCCTTTGGCATCATCTCCCTATTTCCGTGGGATATCAATCCTCGCTGTGCCCCAAATCCAGTGAATATTAAGAATATCTTTCTCAGCGGTTCGTATAACGTAAGCAAAAGCCCTCGTAGCCAAGCAACGAATGGAAACAACCTTCAGAATAGAAACGAATTCTAATCCATTTCGAAAACACGTGGCTGTGTAGGACGGTAATCGGCTGGGAATTGGTCTCGGGTCTGTCCCGCCAGCCTTTGAGACGATTGCGCCGAGGAAAAAATAGGGTACTAGGGAGGAAAGAAAGCTCAGTGAATTAATTAACAGGAGCTTGATAAGAATTGACTGTGTACAAAGGGAATTTCCTTTTGGCCTTCTTAGCAAATCTAAAGGAGAACTACAACTCTACTCGTTACTTGTATGAAATTCGCAACTCGCATCTTTCAGAAAATTAAACAATAAATGATTTTCTATCTCTTTTCCAAATTCAGGCTATAGTATCAACTCTCCACCCATTGCTCATTTACACAATCTTACACGTTATCACGGTCATATTAAGGATAGCGATGTGGTCATAAAAGTGATTAAGACCATTTTCCGAAGTGTAGGGAAAATATTTGAAATGAAAATGAGTAACATAGGAACAACCTCCTTTTAGTGACCAGTTGGCATTGAGACAAATTTTGCTAAATAGACGAAAACATAACTCCTACTTCTTGGAATACTTTTTATCATAAACGACAGCTAAATGGTAACAAAGTAGGGATCAACAAAACGCGAGGTGACGATGGACAACTGGTAATGTATTCCGGGATTGGGACCTGACCTTCAGACGCCGTTTGCTTTCAAAGACGTTTATAAATAGGCTGGCAATGAGCTCCATTTATTTGTTTGAGAATGGGCATTAACTGTGTTAAAATTTTGGAGGGAAAAGGACCTGGCCTTAGAACGGCTTATGGATCAAAAGGATCAAATACAAAAAAAGGATGAAGCGACAGTTTTAACCAATAGAACATCGCATTTATCTTTCGACAAATGTAAAAAACCCTTGCAGATAGGCAGACTATAAATCTAGGAATCGAATGTATTATGGGCGCCGTAATCTTTAATGAAACGAATACTTCTAAGCTATAAGGTTCCAGCTTCTGATCTGAACCGTACGTGTATTTGAAGTTGAATGAATTCCCAGAACTGACGTTAATTACCTCGGAGAAACAAAAATACTTGGCCTTCAGAAGGTGATTAGAATATCTGTGAAATTTGTCACTTGTCAATAGTCACTTAAAGCTTATTCGTAGGTTGCGCCAATAAGTGATTGAGATGTATGCTCAAGGTTGAGATTAGAATCGGGAACTGAATGAGCCACTAGATCTGCTATTTTGAATTATCCTTGGGCCGTGTTAATTTCAATACTTTAATTCTTGAAGTTTCTTTACAAGCTATATTGGCAGTTTGTCATTGGCGAATGAGCATGTGCTTGTGGATAGAAGGTCTGCAACAAAAACTCACGATTCGAATGATATCCTGTTAGTTATAAAAACAATTTAATTGCCTACGTAATAATAGTACTGATGTAATTTAAAGAAGGAATAAAACATTTTCGAAACAATTTGCAGGAAATTAAAGCGCTTCGAATATGTGGGGACAGGACGGTTGCGGACTGGCGGCCGGTTACCAGCTGGTGGTTATCGTCTATGAAATATTAAACCGCATACCGACGAGTCACGCGATTCAAAATTTACAACGGATGGAGAACCTCGTACCTGTAAACGCTTTCGTGACGACTTCTCGCGAACTAAGAGGCCATCGTGTGGTGCTTAGAGAGCAGCCCGAGTTCACCGGAAGTTTAACCGATTAGCAATAAGTCGTTTGATTAGGTACACGACTTACTCCCCGATAATATATTTAACATGTTCGTTAATGTCAGTCACATCAATCACGCCACGCGCTTCCAAGCATCCAACCATGATCTCTTCCAAAATTTTGGATTTTTCATCTGAAAATTTTAATTTTTTGGCCCTCCCACTCGGGTTATTTCTCTTGTGGCGTTTCGAAGGCTAACTCTGCCACCTACAGGGGATGGGAAATGTTGGCAGCAAAATATCTGACCTGGCGGATAATCCAGGGATGCTTCACACACGATATACGCAGGAAAGAAACCAAATCCTTCACTTTAAGGTGACTTGCTAGATGAAGACGAAAGAGAATATCCTTCCGCTCTAAAAATTTTAATATATATTTCCACTAGCTAGTTGAAGTCTAAGTGTTGATGAATATACATGTCGTAGTTTAATCGGCAAGGGAGCTTGCCTAGCTTCCAATTAGCTAAAAAGCAGTTATTTGACCCATGAGCCATGATTGCAGACTCGTAGTTTAATATCTATCGCACTTGCTTGAAACAGCCTCAGTCATTCCTTAAGAGTGAGACCAAAATTTAGTTTTCGAGGAGTCTAGTTATTTCGAGGTCTTATTGAAGACCATAATTAAAGATATTCTTTGTGTCACGCATGCCTCGTAACCTAATGGATACCTAATGACTGCTTGGCAATATATGTACAGATTTTTTCACGAACCTAGCAGATTTCCGCAGCATTTCTCGTAACTTATAAATTAATTTTTTTATGACCTACTCTCGGATCGTATATAAAGGTGTATTCCGGGGGTAATAAAGCAAAGGAATAAGTAAAAATACCACAAATTCATATGAGATACTATGGAAACCATTTATGAGTTGTTTTAGCTCCTGCTAAATCAAGATTACACCAAACTTCTTTATTACGAACAACGGTAAAAATTTTCAAGCAGACTACGATACTCTTTTTATTTATATATGAAATGTTCCTCAACCGAGGGGAGATGGAACCCATAAATCAAGAAATGCCGTAACTAAAAAATTTTGATTCAACAACCCGAAGAAGGATCGCACTCCAAACAGTATCAAAATACACACGAAATCGGGTTAATCAAAGAAAATACGGAAGAGACCACGTCACTCCCGCCCCCACATCATCATTCGTTCAGATTATTGCCGCGATAATGACCGTCGATTCTTGTACTTATAGCTCTAGAAAAATCAATAACCTGGTAGCATATAGCCAGTTAGGGTAGCCCCGGCCAATGACCTTGGGTTGGCCTAATAATATAGGTTCTTTCATGTGCGCAATACCGGATCGCACGAATGCCTAGGTGAACTATTTTTGAACGAATGCACATAGTTTTGCATACTGGATATTTCAATAACAACAATTTTTTCCACCAACCGTTGCTTAAGGTGCCTGATGAACTGACGGTACACCACCACTTTCTAATTATTACGTTACTCGCAAACGACATAATGGAATAGGGGCCAAACCATAACCGAGCCATAACCATTTAAAATTTTATTAATACCGTTAGGCACGGTCGACGAGGAGATAAAAAGGCTTCACAGAATCATTGGCGACGAGTAGCAACGGAGCTTCTAGGGAGAATCGATTTGCCCTTCCCCACTCGACGAGGAAACACATTGCAACATCACTCGAATACTATCGATCGCCCAGCTGATACTGCTCTCAATCTATTCTAGAAACCTCGCTAGATTTGCGAGAAGTCAACTTCATAAACACACTGCATAACCCTGCACTACCACATGATAATTCACGGTACCGAAGACGTCCCACTTACCGCGAAAGCGCGTATGAACTTGCTGAACTCATGAATGTATAGCAGCCAGAGTAAAGCAAGACAAACCACACCATGTTGTGAGAAAAATCACTCGACGAATACCGTAAATTTCAGCGGCATTTGACTCAAAGAAAATCTAGGGATAGCCTTCTATATGGAAATCTGACAACATATTCACGTAAATCCAAGAAGGAAGTCTCGGTACAATCATGGTTCAGTTACGGTAACTTAGAATGAAACGCACCAGATCCTAAAATGTATTGATCCCACCCCTCCCGCGACTGATCCAAAAATTACCTCTATTGATTACTCCCACTTGCTTTTAACGTCCCCTTCCGACCTTGCATTCACGACAAAGAATCTCCAAGGACAGTCGGAAGTTGTCACAGGGTGCAAGACCAATATTACATGCATTCATCCCCATTTTCCTGCTCGCCGCAACTGATGCATGAATTTTTTCGTTCATTGGTTTCCCTAGTTAAAACGCAAAAGCATCGAATATAACCCTTTAAGTGCACAGAATTAATTTCATCGTAAAGGGCAAAATCATTAATCGACCTAATTTCTCCACCGCTAATCTTACGGAAAATGGAATAATTGCCGTAATCAACGAACTTATCAACTTACAATCCTTCCCTGGAGCAATGAAAGTAAACAGAGATACCGAGAAAATGTAACTTCTTCACGCAAGACAAAGATTCATGAAGATATTACTAATTCCATATACATAATACGCCAATCATCAATGAAATGGTTTCAGCCGTAACTAGGTGGAATCGCACAGAATTAAAAAAAATGCTATTCCACATAAACCTAGGTCGTGGAAATTAAGTTTATGTGGAATTTCATTGTTGTTTTTTAAATTCTGTACGCCAATCATCAAAACAAACTGCAATGGGTTGCGTCTAAAAAGTGAAAATCTCAAAGACAAGATGACAACAGGCCCATTCCCGGCGGACAATCTTAACTGTTTTAAAAATCTAAAAGAATCTAAAAATAGCTTCAAAGCATTTTTAAATGTTTCCAAAGCAAACAATTATATCAGCGTGACTACCTTTCGTCAAAAAGGTTAGTGAAAATGAAAATATGTCGGAATTATACAAGTTAGATACTGTCGAGACGACACTTATCTCTGTACACACTTCAAGGTCCAAACGGTATCGCTTATTCTCGGGGAAAACACTTCCTCCATTCGAATGGCATTCCCGGACTACACTCTTATTCTTTCTCGGACTCTTATATTAATGGCGTCACTTCCTTAGAACAGAATCACGTAATACGAAAGTTATAAAGTACTCCATATCAATTCGAATTTTATCATACTTAAATTACTTCCTTGGAGAGACAATCAGTCAGCAAGGGCTTGAAAGTAAAATACAACAAAGAAACAACGGCGATTCACCGCGGTGCAAGTACAAATACGCAGCGAAAAGTACGACAACAGCAAATCCTCCAAAAGCGATAAGAAAATGTACATTATCGACTTCAAGACTTGGGACGAAACCGTTCCAGAAAAAAACTCAAGCAGAGACGCATCAACACTGTCATTTAAACAGAAACAGATAAATGATCATTCAAGTATCTACAATATAGCCATGAATGCATTACTCAATTTGCTACAAATCAAACTATTTTTTAAATAAAAAAATAGGAGCTAAAAAATCACTACTTTGTTCTCTGGGTCTTCTTTTGTCTCTTGCCGTAAGACTACACTGAAAATAAAAAAAGATACCTATTCAGATGAAATGAAAATTTATTATGTCATTATGGAATTCCACCAAGTGGCGTCCTCGTCAGTGAAATTAAAAAAAGAAAACATTTGTGGCCAAACTAGACGTATCATCGCGAGGAAAATAAAAAGAAAAAATCAAGGGCTAACCACAGAGAAAGCTTTCGAAACATATGCCATGAAACGACAAAAATAAACACCGGAATAGGTGTATCTGACGTCCATGAATCGCCGAGGAAACAAATGAGTGCCTTGTGGTCGCACGATGAGAGCCCACGCAACATTTCAACTGTAGGCCATGGAAGCGACTCATTAGCCAGCAAAAGCACTGAAGTTAGTGATAGCATCCTCAGGAAGAACATAAGATTCCTTCCTTCCGGACCCTTGGTTCTCGTCAATTGCGATTGAGACACCACTTAGAACGCCATAGCTCAGCACACGTTATGATTATCATTGCGGAGACGTTCAACATGAAATGACACCACACCTCATTAACATTATTTAGGGCATCTAACCGTTCGAGAAGTTTCGCAAAACTACCGAGATTGCATTAATGCATTCATTTACGACACCGCTAATATCTCTATCACGAGATGCATTCTACGCAGCCAACGTTAAGATTATCAAAGCCACACATGCCAATGGCCTTGGTGTTCCCGAAACTGTTTAACATTCTACCACCACAGAGATCTTAATTATTTTAATTTGAAGCGTTATATATATAATGTTGTTTCAATTAATCTGATATTCTTCACGCTTTAACCTGATTGCGTTATGGTTAAACAAAACATGAAAAATTCAAATCGAAATATTTTAGAATGTAAGAAATCCCACCAGCGATATCAAAGGTAACCTACGCCACCATGAGTGTTTAAAAACGCCTGAAAACCTGGGTCTGATACTTGTTAAATCCGAGAGAACATGGCACGAGTGAATGAACACGGAACCATGAATTCGCCCGAGAGATGCTCTGCCTCAAATAGGATGAGCTGAAGGAATGCCATTCCTTCTATGACGGGTCAAAGTTCTTGAAACAGTGTATACATAACGCGGCATCGAACATTCACCCGATGACAGTTGAATTACGTGCCACGTCTTCAGTAGAAAAATATGAGAATTCTACTGGATTTATGTTTCTCATTCAAAATCATCCCACATCTCTTCGTAATCCCACAACATAAATCGACCAACTCCAAATGCCGTTTATTTACTGATAATGCAATCGAAAAATAACGGTTTTTTAAAGAGACTAGAAAAGCGGCAAGGGAACTCAACTTATTTTTATTTGTATCCACAAAACTCGATAAAGATTCTATCTTTGATAGAAGACTACGCTGCGGGAAAAAACTGCTCATCCTTATCAATTTATTTCAATCTTCCGTTTTACGGGTAGGAGTTTGTCGACACAAAACGTCAAGTGATTTCAGTCATCGAAGCGATCCTGAACCTGGAGTGGGGTGTATCCCTGAGAAAGACTTGATGAGCGATTATTCACGCAGCCAATAATTTCCTCCAGTGACATTAAAAATCTAAAAATGTCGATAACAAGTGGTGACATGAATATAAGCAAGGCACAGTACACTCATTCTGATTAGAACATATAAGAAACATCAATAGGTGCGGTAATTTACAGGCCTCTAAACATTACTATGGCAGAAAGCATGAAATAGCAAAAACCTAAAATGCAACGAACGAGCAGGCTGATGTTATTTCGAGGACTGGTAGCACTAGTTTTGAAAATAATTACTTCTCTTAGAGACACCTAGAGTCTAGTTCTAATTCAGTGCGCTTCACTCACTAATTGAGTGACATACGAACAAGCAGGACAGCACGATCAAACATTCAACCAACGGACACGGGAAATAATTTGGAACTTCGCGACGAATGGAATAAATTAAGCGTACTAAGTTATCTAGTTTATCGGTAAACTGCGAACAGAAGATACCTGTAATCCTCCTCTAATGGACTAACAAGAAACCACCGAAATGATATTTTTTATTACGGCTTCCTGTGACGGCCGCTGCAGTTTTGCTTAACCATACTTAGTGAATTAGCTGATTAATAACTAATATTAGAGTCCGTAAGCCATACGGAATGCTTCTGCCTAAAAAATGAACAAAGGTAGAAAGCTAACTGCCAATGTGAAATATCTATATAAAGTATAGAATACAAAACTCCTCGTCCGGCAGATCACTTTTGTTGATGCATAAAAATTAATTTTATCTAGGAAAAGGGGGAATATTCTTTCAGTTATATAAAATGAATTACTTAATGCTGAAATTGAGGAACAATTTATGTACATTAAAATGTGTTCTAATAATACATTTGTCAGTTTAAAAATTGTACATTAGATCGCAGATGTCACCGTGATAGAGGCCAAGAGGTACAGAAAATATATAAAAAGGGTCCATTTTCCTTGACCAAGATTGCCGTAAGTAATTACAAAGGGCAATGAAAAGAACTGAAATTCGTTGTAAAAGAAAGAATTTTGTTGGCCACGACAGAATTGCCAGGGCAAATACGAATCAAAGCCAAGTTTTTGGTCAAGATTTCGCCATGCCTCCAAAATCACAAAGTCAGGATGACTCGGCAAGCAATGCAACTGGAGAAACAATCGAGTCCCCCGGACGCTGGTCCGATCACACCCCCACGGAACAGCATTCCTTCAGAGGTGGGGTATGGTCGGGGGGGTGGAGGGGAAGTTGGGTGGGCAATTTCGCGCGGTACTTCAGAGCTGGGGATCGCACGCCAAATCGGGAACGGGTACACACCCTCTCCTCCCTCAAACGCCCTACTTCACGGCATCACGCGGCGGTTTGAACCCTGGGCGCATGCGCCACGTGAATTTCTCCCGTTCGACCACCCCCGCTCGCCCTGACGGAGCGAGTTCTTCCGCGCTCATGGAGCGCATGGGGCTGCGCTCGACCGTTCGGTCGAATCAGCTGGCAACCGAGATGACCTTGGCCTTGGGTATACGTTTACCGATACTTATTTTAAAGGAATCGGCGCGCAGATGTAATGGCGCACGCCCCCCCCCCCCCCCCCCCCCACCCCCCCCCGAACACCCCCCCCCCCCCCCCACCCAAAAAAAACCAACACAGACGGACGGAACAGCACACAGGGCGAGGGGGGGGGG
>WURS02000004.1:1621034-1634482 GCA_011762765.2 Rhinocypha anisoptera | reverse complement strand
CCCTGCAAGCCGCCACAAGGGCGTGTGGCAGGGGGTGAGCCACCACCATACATTCACATGTACATGATACAAGTCATGCATTACGCACACAAAAAAAAAGAAACTATCATGCAAAAAACTAATACGATTTAACGTTCACTAGCGGCCTAGTGTGAAAACATTTTAAATAAACTTCACGATTTCTGACTCATTCTCTTAGACTATTATGACATGCCCAAAAGATGTCTACTTAGTTCCAAAACAACCTGACTCCTCGAATCTTCATAATAATGGCCGAAGAAAAGAAACCTACACAAACATACGGAATTGAATAATGCAGCTCGCACGAAAGTGGCGCCGACCACCCGTTGGGAACAACTTTTCTACCCTATTGCGCATCTATCAGAATCGCCAATAAAACTTAACTGAATGCTTCCGAGAGGATCACATGACGGCACGAACACACGGAATTTCTTAATACTGCCACGTAATGCGATGATGACATTAGAAAGATTTCATCCGAACATTATTCCCTCTACCCCTTAAACGCAGGTGATCCGAGAGACATCTGGATTGACCGCATTAAAAAAAAAACAAACTCCTGTACACGGGACTGGAAGCCATTTGCACATACGATAAAATCAAGCATGAATAAATATTGGAAATAACACCATCACTCGGATACCTATCTCGTGGAATGCATGTTATTGGCATCGATCAGGAAGGACGGACTTCTCCAAGGAGGGGTTCGATCATTCGCCAAGACTACTTTCCAGAATTGCGAAACATCTCAAGAGAAATGGGGAGAATAATATAATTAATTACCGTGCCCTACCAAAGGATCACAAACACAAATATTGCCAGGCGAATTAAAGCTAGGAATAGTTTAAGAACATGTCCGCTCTTGTCTCGAATAACTTAAGAATATATTAGTGTACAAATAATAATTATTACCTAATTATCTATCGCACGAAGTTAGGGTCGATCAGGAATAACTTTCAAGTTCCGCTCGCGACATTATAATTAAAGAAAAATACAATCACAGTAATATTAACTGCGAGGCAGCCTAGACCATCACGCCTCACGTTGTCAAATCGCAGATCGCTGCTCCAGCCGAGATTCTATTAATCTCGACTTTGGACGTCATTTAGTGAAGAAAATAGAGCATTCACATAGAGGCGGGGGAAGAAAATGACTAACAGTTACATCGTTGAGTTGGCAATAGGCTGTCGTCAGCTCTTCTATATTATCATCCTTCTACTGTCTTTCCCCTCCTGCACTCACCTATTCTATTAGGCGATAATGACATTAGCTGAAAATCTTTTCTCATACAGAACCAATAAAACCATGTGTGCTCCTCAGAGTCGCGGCAAAAGTTACGTGATCATCGGGAAACTTCTATAACGAGGCTGCCTCAAAAATGATCGATGATCTCTAAATATATATATTAAAATAAAATCATTTGCGAACATTTCTCGACTCACCGCCAGTACATGTTTAAAGATAAGTAATGGCATGATACTCTCGAATATCTGATCCTATTGGTAGATTAAAATAAAAACCAGAGTATAAGTTACAAATTGAGCTTTTATATTGAACTGACCACACGCAAATTAAAACAATTTTAAAAATATGAGGATTAAATTGTTCCTGAAGGGATATTACTGCAAGCGATCGACATTTTCCGCAAGTATTCAGACCCATTGTGTATCTCGCTATGCCGGATATTAACAAAATTTTGAACGAGCAGGGAAAACTATGAGGCCAAAATATGTACAGACACATGAGCGGCGACCACTGAGTAGAACATACCTGAATTTTTGGGGGGAAGGGAGTGTACAAATTGGCTCCAGTGAGACTTGGGTTACTTAATCAAAAAGGTCGGAGACCACTGCTCTAACGCCGATTGGCAAAGTAGCTCATATTTAACGGTCGCAACCGGGTCAGTGACCCATTGCAAGAGCGGGAGATGAAACTAAAGTTTGGGCAGAATACTGTGAACAGCTATTGGGTTTCCAATTCGAACCACCTAATGCTTGGTTATTAATTGTCCGCCAACATTCCTTTGGATTAATACATTAATTAATAGTCGCACTAATCGCCATTACTATTTTCCAAGATGAGTGTTAAAACATTTGCGAAAGTAACAATCGCGGATTACGCTCAGTTTACACAAATGGAGAAGAAAACACTTTGCACTTTCCACTAATATTTTTATTTATTACAACCATGGATTCTTTGCTTAGCGAATCATTAGGTGGACCTGATAATGTCGCTAAGCGACGAAACCATGGTCGTAATAAATAAAAATATAAGTTGAAATTGCAAAGTTTATTCTTCTCAAATTATGAAGGATTTCCACACAGTTATGCCTTAAGACTGTTTCTTACATCAATGTATGCACAACGCGGGCGATGGTAGGTGAACATGCGTTTACTGTCGTTGACACCGAGCCTAGGTACGGAGCACTGTCACCGTGTAGTCTAATGACATGCAACTTCCGAGACAGTGGGATTTCCTATCCGGTACATCGAGTAATTTTATTAACTAAGTTTCATTAATGGCAAAATTGTAAATTATTGGAAACTCCTAGTCCGTTCGTTTTAAGAGTTGTGAAAGATTTTAATGTGTATGACAAAAACTCAAAACTTAGTCTCTTCGGTTCGCTTGTAGCTAGTAAACAGGAAACTCGCAGGGTCGTTTACCCCTAGAATCAGAAAAAAAAACTCGAGGCAAACAATCGGCCAGTCTGCCACTGGGTAAACTCTAAACGATGAGTTTCAAAGTAGGTTTCGCTACACAAAGACAGAAGAAAGGGGTACGATTTAGGAATGGTACCTTTAAATGATATAACTTGAAACTTGAAAAAAAAGTACGCATCATGTAACACAGTTCCATAAGACTTAAAGAAAATCAGGAGAATTATGATATTACTCGACGGCTTTCTTGCTGTTCGTAGGTATTTATTACTTTTACGACTCGACCGTGTGTGGTGAATTTGGTAGACGCAATACAATATTTCAAGCTTAATTAACAGAGGATCAAGAGTATAATAGTAGAGGAACGAGGACCACAGAATCTAAATATATTAGTATTAACCGAAGCATGGTGTGAGGGTACACCATCGAACCAACACCGTTTTGACGTACGCTGGGTGAATTCCTTGAAGAGAGGGCCAAATTAAATGTCGCAAGAGCCAAATCAGAAAGATAGCACCTGTTCCAAGGGCACACGTTGGCGAAACCCATTGTGCTCAATACTTCTTTCTTTCAAACCCTCCCTCCCCCCAACTCTGGTAGACCATCCGGCACCCCTCCAAATACCCTCCCCCCCGAACCCCTTTGACTCTCCCGGCCAAAACTCACGCCCCTTTCCCTTCGACCCCTTGGGTACGACCGAAGGATCGTGTAAATTCCGGCGAGGACTGATGCCAGGTGTGTTATCAGAATAATGGAAGATGGGGGGGGGGGGGAATGAGAAGCTCGAGACGCTAAGTGGGGGAGAAGGCGAAGAGGATTGGAGATGAAGACGGTGGAATGCGACTAAGGGAATGAAGCGGCGGTGGAGTCGAGACTCTCGTGGAAGTGCACGTGCAAGGAGGAGGGGTCGAGAAAGATAGAGGTGCTTAGGTGGGCAGGGTTTATAACGTTCTCTTTTCCCTGATTTGCTCGAACCAAAGTACTCCTCGAAAACTTCAATGAGATCCTTAAATACGCTTACTGCATACACGCCCTGTGGTAAAACTGTAACATTATAACAGTGAAAATAATCTTGGCGCGTAATGACAAGTAAATCAGATTTGGTTGTTGTCACACGAGAGTTTCCCGAAAAAAATAATCCTCTGTCCACGGTCTACTACTACCAGGTAAAGAAAGTGACCCTCTGCAATCCCGAATGTTTCTACCAAAGCCCAAATCTTTATATGATTTCTACCATTCCCAGTCTTGACGAAATCACGTATCATCCTTGGAGTAGTTTATCTCCTCCTTCCCGCAGCTTTATTTTCTTGCCCCCGGGCTTGGCAAGCGGTCAAACACCGTCTGTGAAGCGAGGCGGAGAAAATGGAGGTACCAGAAATCATCAGGGGCAGAGAAAGGGTACGGGGAGTAGTAGAATAATGGATGCGGACATCATTACAGCTACGAATGAAGGGGCAATCGCGGGAAAGGCTGGGGGAAGAGAGGGTCATCGCCAGGCCGCATCCAGGGAATAATCCCCTCGCACCTATAAGAATTCAACAAGGTGAAGCGCGGCCCCCATCGTTGGCAACAGGAGACTCGGAGCGACCTTGCGCCGGTAGCCATAAAACTGCAATTGAATTGCCATAGCCGTGGAAACGCTTTCCTGTTTACATAACGGTGCGCGGCGGGAATGGCATAGAGAACAAAAAGTTGCAAGTAAATTAGAATCGGCTAAAATCCGGCAAGGATCGAGGAAAGTACTACACAGTCGACTGATCGGCTACTAGATAAATGCGATAAATGCCAAGTATGGAGTGAGCAGATTACCCGCGACTCGAGAGGAAAAAGCCACTGCGTAGTTTCACTGAGAGCCAGTCGCTTGGGAGGACGGGAGGAAAGTATAAAAGGGTTGAATGAACTCTCTTCTCTCGTATGCCGAAGCTGCCAAGTAAAAACACCGCGTCTTTTTCGACTAGGCGGTGCGAAAATGGTGTCGTGCAATGGAAAATTTATACCCTGTCGCTACGCGACCAGTCCGAACATAGCTCCGATTAATGGAGATATTTCGAATTCACGCCCTTAGCCCGCCCCTCGGAATAATATCCTCTCGCGTCGGAAGGCCGTGGAAAACGGCCCTGGCGTCGTCTAGTCCCAACCTCTCCAATGACGCGCGGTTATACTCCCCGAGAAAAACGAGAAATTCACTGAATCCAGTTATTCGCGAACACGAGAAGTGTTGACGCACGTTTCCCCTCGCCGGAACACCCTGCCAAAGTCTTCCTCTTAAAGCGGCATCACTCTCTCGATTAGCTGGCTGGTGGATGCAAGAGAGGAGCAACGATATACCGAAGTGAACTGACGGGCCCCAAAGCACTAGTTCTGTAGGCCAACAATGTCAGAGTTAAATGACATGGATAAAAAGAAACAAAATCAACCCAAACATCTCCGGCACTTGGTCCATTAACTATGCATGTTAAGACAACATGATTTGGAATACAGGGCCTGCATGAACGTTAGCATAGATTAATCATAGCATAACACTTAAAAACAATATCATATCGACAGGTTAAATAGTCAAAATTAATTATGCGAAAATTGAGCAAAATAAACGAAAACCATGACCGACATCAGGTACTTGAAAAGACCTCAATTTTTACACTCGACTTCTTGCCCAGAACCTCAGAAAACAAGGAATATGTGGAAACAAATGATGTTAAGGAAGTAAAAATGTGTCCCACAGGTATGATTAAGGCAGCAAATGTGTGTTTACCCAAGTTAATGACGAAACGATAGAATACAAGATACGAAATATGTAAAAAAAATCTCAGAAACTCAAGTGAGAGCAAAATTTCCATTCTTAACCATATGAAAGGTCCAATTTCTAAGGGATATTAACTCCGATAGCACTAACGACTCCATGCAGGAAAGCGTGAGACATTGGCATGGTTTTCACCCACAAGTCCCATCATAATTCAATTATCTCCTTCGATATCCTAACAAAAGTTCCCAATGCTATCTGGTAGAAATTCTGCATGAAATATTGATCCAATGATGATTGGACACATGACAACTAGACAAAATTACAATGTCTTCATTTTTTAAAACTAGTTCTGCCCAAACGGCAAATAGATAAGAAGCACCTACATTTAGGGAGCAAAAAGTTTATGTAGCTTCCTTGACCTCCCTCTCCGGCTGCATTTACCTCAAAGTCATCAGCATAGGCATATGTGTTAGGCATATCTAATAAGCAATCTCACAATCAATAGGAGGGTATCACATTAAGTGTAAATGTGATCCGGACAAGGATGTGACATGTGATTAGTGTGATGTGACTTGAGCAAAACTTAAGCCTGGCAGCAAAAATGATCCATCCATTTTGCAATAAGTACTGCAAATGGCAATGATCCCAGAATTTAAGAACACCAATCTAGGAGCACATGAAAGCTTCTGAGTTATCACAAACAAATTGGGGCTACTAGTGATTCTATTCTAGGGAAAAAATAGTCAATTAATGGAAATTGCTACAATGGTACACAGATGTGTGTACCATTATAGCAATCGACAGAGTTGAGCAAATAATGATAGCAATAAAAAGCAACAGTAGTTTGATACAGGTGTCAAGTACAGTCACACACTTTTTTTAGATATCAATACATCCCAAAATTATCTTAACAAAACAAACTTATGGATACCAAGGGAAACATACCTTCTTACTAAACATAGTCATATCAGCATGAATTATTACTAGAAAGGATAAAAATTAAAAAAAATAATTTGGAAACCTCAAAGACATCATTTCAATGTATGTTGCTATAAAATATAACCTGAGTGATAAGCGAAATTTTCTGATGAATTAGTTTTATTTAATTCATGCATTGTGTTTTTGATATACACAAATCACTACCAAATCTGAGGCGGGAGCACTGGTACAAACAGGCAATCATAGCAAAAAGCAATTGTTATTCCCAAAGAACATACTTTCAAATCCCACTTCCTGGAATGTGGATTAATCAAGGACAAAATTTAATCCTTCATAAGAAATGGACACACTCAAAACTAAACCACATAAATATATCATTCCATATTTCGTTCTAATTCATACTGAAATTCTTCTCAAAAGTAAATATTTAAGCTAGATGAACATTTTGGCAGTTCCCTTGGTCTAAATACATTCACTTGAATTGTGTACAATAAATCAGACTTACATTTTAAGAAATACTAGCTGTACACAAGAAAGATTTTATCTGTAGACATGTAGTGCTAATGACCCTTGTTTTACAGAGCCTACAAGTCCCTTTTTTATTTACTTTCCCAGCTACAACATTAATTTCAACCCAGAGTTCGGTTTGATAGCTGAGAGTAAAGCCCAACTAAGTTCAATGACACATACAATTCACACATTAGGGTGAAGCAGGGGGCCCAGTGAAAATCTTCAATTGTGAGATTAGGATCCCCGAAAAGCACTCTGCGTGGGTTTAGCTGGATGTGCATGGTGTCATTCAAAAAGGATTTCAATCCAGACCCCTACTCAGTAAAAGGGTTTTCTGCCCATTGGACTTGGTCTTTCCAAGAAACAATATAGAGCAAGTAGGAAATTTACTATTTTTTTAGCAGTGAAACATCCTTCCCAAATACTGCTTTCTTGGTAGGTAAATGATGAAGCTCATTCAAGGTTTGCATCAGGTGGTATGTTGAAAGGTCAACATCTCAAAAAGAGTCAGCTACTGAAACATGATCATACATCATCCTTACTACTGGAAATCCTGTGACAACTTCACCATGTCATATAGTAGTCTGTGGGGTTTTTCAGAATGATCACCTATGCTACCTCTGAAATTGGCCTGCCTATGCAGGACATGCATGAATTAAGTGAAAACAAACATGGAGAAAAAGATGCCCGATTCTAATATTTCCTCTGATCTTTTCAAAACATAAATAACAGTCCACGCATTGAAATGTTCAATGAAACCATAAGTAAAATGGATATCAAAGGAATTACATTGCGTAACCAAGGCTCCTGGTTATCAAGTTGGATAATTGGGAAGCATGCTATTCACAACGAGCTAGTACACAAACTGCATGGTTTCAGAACTGAACTCAAGGAAATGTAACTCTTCTATAGTGGTTCCTCAATTAACTAAATTATTGTGCTCAAAATACTACAAAGCATTATACAATGAAAGACAACCCTTATGCATACCTTTCAAATCCCTTAATTCAGAATTCAGCATCAAAATATAGGCAACAGTCTTGTAGTTAATGAATACTCAAACTTTTAATCATCAGAATTTAGATCCCTTTCCTTTTAATTAGCTAATGATAATAGTGCTACATGCTGTGGCACAAGTTTCTTTCTTCTCCTGCTTTTAACTCTTCTACTCCATGGATTTCACTGTCACTTAATGGACTATAACAATTACCTAGCTGATATGACTTAGCAACCACCTATGTTTAAATTGTTCAATAGCGAGATTTAACAAAACGCTGTGGCAAAAAACTCCCAGATCATTGAGTAGCTACTGCTCATGTTTAAATGCGAATAGTTTTCCCAAGCTGTGTCCCACCCATCTCGGAAGGAGGTGCATTTATGTAGGTGTGAGGGTACAATTTGTTCATAGATGGAGTGGCAATAGTAAAACTTCATTCACATTGTTTAAATTCAAATATAACTATTTTCTATATTTGAGGTTCCAACTCACACACAAGTTTTACTTGGACCCCTTTTAGACCTTTTACACTGGTAATCCATTTTACTTGAAGTACATATATGACTAAAGTTACACCTATTTGATTGAAATCCCTCAAAATTGGCAATATGATTGTAATCCATTAATCGAAATGAATACTATAGAGCCCAAAAGATTTTTACAAGTAATTTTGAATAGACTAAACCAATAGAATGGCCTACATTTAATTGTTTTAAATATTACATAATGTATTACAAATTTATACAATTTTTTGTGTCAGTTAACGGCGATACAATATTTCTTCTTATGATAATATAAAATGGGGTAAAATAAATATCTGCCCACTATATATTAGAATCAACAACAAGCAAACCATAATATCGAATTATTTTGTAAGAACTTTGCCTTGTGAATTTAGAATGGAATTAGTCAATCTCATACTTGAATATTGTAACCTTAGGTCACAGAGGTAAAAAGTAAATTGTGTGAATCTATATGTACGATAACAAAATTCAATACAAAAAAGTATTATGACTGTGATGAATATATTAATGGTCTGTATTACAATATAGTACCATATAGGGTTGCAAAAATAAAGTAACTTGAACCTAATTGAGCTTGGGTTCTGCGTGTAGGATAACAGTATAATGTAGAAGTTATCTAATTGCAAGAGCTGAACTCAAAGGAACATTACTCTTCTAATGTGGTTCCTCAATTGACAAACTTATTATGCCTCCAAGGGGAATGAAAAGTACTACAAAGCATTACACAATGAAAGAGAACTCTTAAGCAGACCTTTTAAATCCCTCAATTCAGAAATCAACATCAATATATAGGCGACAGTACTGTAGTAAATGAATATTTAAATAATGGTTACTGAGCAGAATTTAGATCCTATTCCTTTTAATTATGTGCCCTTCATTTCTTCTAAGCACCTTAATCCTCAACTTATGACACTAGATCTAATTGTAGATCACTGAATATTTTCAAATTAATTCTCATTTGTTAGTTCCCATATTTGTCCAAAAGGTTTTTAATGATTTAAACAAAAGTGCTCTTTTAATTTACCCACAGATGATGAATGGGAAGAATGCAAATATTCACAGAACTGATTTCCTAAGGAGAAATCACTAAGCCAGGTTGAACTGTTTCCTGAAAAGGGTTAATAACTAACCTAGGACCAAGGGTACAACAGATTCTAATTTTTGTAAATGACTGTAACTAGTAATAAAAACTACAGAGTAATTAACATTCATTCAACGATAATTTTTCGATTTATTTTTTCCATTTATAATGAACTTGAATCTCATAACATCGCATGAACTGAGTTATCATCATAAAAAGAAACTATTTTTTCCTGCCTTAGCGCTGTTTTACAAAGAAATTTTCAAATCGTGATCTTACGTTCTAATACCACCGAACTAGGAAGGTAACCACGACGGACTCGAATGGAGGTTTCCGGATTGGTGGTTATGCGCTATATCACTAATCTACATTGCCGCTTTACACGCTACTAAGAAATATGGTGAAAAAAAGAGTATATTATCTAAAAACTAATATATATCTTCATAGAACAGGTGGGTGGGAAAGGAAGGAGAAGAAAATGTTATATTACCGATAATTATAACGAACAGACATTTGTCAACGTGCAATCAGCCTGTATAAAATCAACCGCAAAAGGAAATTCACAGGTACCATAAAACCTCGTTAAAGATGACTAGTATATACCATGAGGAAACTGTTGACAAAATACTTACGTCGCTACCATCTTTTACTTGCTACTAAGGTGAAAAGAGTATTTTTGTGTATTCTAAGTCAAAGGTTTTACAAGTGAAAAATTTAGAAAGCACAAACATATCTAACATTCACTGTTTCAATAAAAATACTCATTGGGAACTAAAATAAACCACTAACAGAATACAGATGAATTCGAAGACCCTATATTATATCAAATCGCCAGCAGCAAAGCACATTTAATAGACCAAAATAATGAATCCAAAAACCTAGTATGCGAAGTCATAACTAAGTGAATCGTCATGAAATCATGTTGCAGAATTCTTTATCCATTTAACCGATTGGTCAACTGCTTTTGCATTCTCATTTTCTTTATGCAATAGCGATAGATTCCAGTGAAAACAAAATCCACAGAAGTCCTCTACAACACTACTTTGCAGAAATGAATATCGCTCTTAAACTGTAAGAATCTAATTCAATGGTTTAAGACAATTTGTCGAATCTCAAGCAAAAATTGTACCAATTAAACCGATTTCACCAGGCATTTAAATAGCATTCGGCAGACAGCACCTCGTGATAAAACGGATGGACACACCGTTAAACAGGAAATGAAGGACCACGGGAAAAGTTAGTAACTTTAGAAGAGACGCTTTTGTATTGGGTTAACCAGGTTCACCAGTGCAAGTAAAATCAATGTGCTGTATCAACACATTCCATGTGCGTAAGTGTTATTGATATACATGTTTACAGTTGTTGAATGACCTAATTTCCAAAGATAATGGCTCAAAAATAGTTGAAGCAATTTCATTACTCTAACAAATAACGTATTATTGCGAAAAAATCTATTTCTATTACGCCATCCGAAACCTAAACACACAAGACATTTAAATATTTAGTCGTACAGTACTTACTTACATGCAAGTAACCAGGAAACAACATGTCAGTGAATGTTTCAAAATACATTAACCATAGTACATTCGATGTAAAACACGTAAAAACACAATTCATTAATACACAACGAAAGTACAATGGACAACCTTTAAAAAACAGCTGGCCTGACGTAATGACCACCTCATATAAAAGCAATTACTGACGAATTCACAATAAAATCGATATTTGATGAAACTATATAGCTGCACCACTAATATAATTAAATACACAAATCCTTAAAAAACAGTCCCGAAATGGAGGCAATAACCTTGGGGAAACTCGTTAATCAGATCAGGCAGCCATTACAGCGTTCGTTACATTCGACTCTGCCATGGAAAGTGATTATAAAAAAACAAAAATACAAGAAACTCGTACTTACCTACAACTACTTAAACAAGGCATGGCTTGTGGATTTTCTCCTTTACTACTTTCAGAACAATTTAATGCCAAAATGGCACTAATACTCATAATTCCTTCGTGGTTTCGCCACCCTTCCTTTCCTTCCTGCTCTCCTATGGTATATGACAAATATGGCTGTATCCGCCGTATGGTTGATAAAAACAAGCTGGACAGCTCCTTGCAACGCCAAGCAGAGACTCGCTCTCGAAAAATTCGTAATATTATTCCAAGCGCCGTTTTAAAATTGAGGATCTTTTTTAAATAATTTTTTTAGAAAGCGTTCTCGTTAAAATGCTAAATAAATTTTATTTATAATAAAAAAATATTTAGGATACTATAATAGATGAAAAATAGCATAATGGTAATAATTTAGAAGGTATTTATGGTGAAACCTCAATATAAACATAATTGTTTCGATTGCGGTGATAGTTTGCAAAAAATTAAAATGGTATTCATATACCTAACAATACTTCTTTCTACGCTATTTAATTTAACTTTTCTTCATTTGTCAAACTCATTTCTACGTTATGATTATTTTGACACATTTGCTGTTATAGCAACATAAGTGAGATATTCAGGTAAATAATTTTTTAAATGGAATTCCAGGTTAAAACCTTAAACCTCAAGGTTTAAAAAAATTCCTGCAAGCCTGAAGCCATTTCTTTTCATTTGTAAAATCTTTATTTTACAAGTCATCGAGTATTTTTTATTATGGGGTAGTGGACAAAGGCAATGGCGTGCTAAAATTAGAAAAGTAAATACATGTGCCATTTGCTTTATTCTCTATCAACAGGAAAAATAATTTTACTATGTAGCTACTATTAATTGTCTATGTGAATGTGAAGTATCGTGTGTTTATCGAGAATATTATATTCTATAGATGTGCCTTGAGTGTTGATGTTTCACTTGAGGGTATAGGATATTTTTATTCATAGCCAATCTTCTTCAGAAAAGTGGACTTAGGCACTTACAAAAAATATACATTATTTCCACGTATGAAGACCATGAATGTTCATTGCAAAATCAATCATTTCTGTTTCTTTCAATGTGCTGCAAAAATATTTCAGGAAAAATTTTTCATTATTAATTCATTTCACAAAGTGAAAATGGGAAAAGTTGCAATGACTGTAAAAATATCAATGTAATATTGAAATAATAATAATAATTTATTTGCCCAGGGACAAGCATTGTAGAATACATTGTATAAGGCACGCCATTGCATAGAGGGGTACAGAGACTGACATTTCAAATTACATAGCTATGCATTTTTTAACAGCAAAGATCACATAAAATATCTCAAATCATATAAATCATTACAATAGAACAATATACCACCAAGCTTTGGTCATTTATATCATATAGATATTCATTGGTGGAATAAAATAATACATCGTGAAGATAGGACTACCTGGGTTTTGAAAACCTTGTCAGACCCCACAGATTTTATCTTTAGGCAATTTATTATATAGTCTGATTCCTATTTCCCTTGGCCCAGATTTTTTGCTGCTTGTTCTCACTTTGGATAAACAGAAATGGCTTGACATTCTGGTGTTATGATGATGTATGTCTGAATTAAGGGAGAGCTGTGTGAGATATTTCATGATGAACACTGCACATGAATGGAGGTCATATGGCAAGGGAAGAATTTTCAGAGATTTGAAGATGGCTTGGAGGGAGCTGAATATGGTTTCCTAGTAATGACTCTAATTATGTGTTTCTGAATTTTAAATATTTTCATGTAATGGGGACACATCCCCCATAAAATAATATTATAAAATATGTCGGAATAAAATAGACCATAATAGAGAGTTAATAGTACATCTAAGCTGACTGAATCGTGAGAAAGCGAACAAGGTAGCACATTGAGCTGAACTTCATCGTGAGAGAATCAATGTTAGGTCTGCACTAAGCATGATTCCAAGAAGTTTGAAATGGTTTATCATAAAAGGGATTGGTTCCCTCCCCCCACCCCCCCCCCCCCCCCCCACCCCCCCCCCCGCCCGCCCCCCCCCGCCCCCCAGAGCGGCGGGGAGCCGCG
>WURS02000004.1:1547600-1574355 GCA_011762765.2 Rhinocypha anisoptera | reverse complement strand
GGACGGTTGCTATGCCAATACTGAGCGGTCGACAATGCTTCGCGGCGGTCAGAGTGGTAGTGGGGGAACCAAGGAACACGGCGGTGTAGCCGGGTTGCACCTAGTGCTTCATGCGGCGGCGCAATGACTTAGGAGACCTTATTTTTAAGTTTGCCCTCGTATGATTGTTCACGAAACATACCGATGCGTGACGTACATTAGTTACGAGTTCATGACTTTTGGTGACAATATTTTAAAATCTTAATGAAACTATCTATTTTCAATGCATTTGCGGATGGATTGAAACAACTACTTAATGGCTCATTTTCGCCTACTTTCGGTGACATTATAAAAGCCGAAAGAGGCGATTTTAAATGACCGTCGGCTATAACGAGTGTGCGTTATAACGAGACATTTTTCGTCATTTATCAGCTCTCGTTATAGCGGACTTCTACTGTATATACACACACATACGAGTATATATATATATATATATAACTGTAGTATTAGTAATACTGAGTTATAGTAATTCCTTGCCTATAGTGTTCACTTCCTAATCACACACAGTAAATAACATTAACCTTTCAGATGTACATAGGAACCTGTCTTTCATGACGACTGATTGCTGGAGAAAAGTAGGTGGGACATTCTTCAATTCAAGCACCGCCAAGGGTTGATCAGGCAGTGGACCCTTGTCAACTGGGATGATCATTATATTCCATATCACCCTTTTCCCTTTGAGTAGGGCAGTGGAGATTCAATTGACTAGAATTAAAATACGAGTATTTCATATGGAAAAATATCCAAATATGCACTATTTACTTTTCTTGGTCATTTTCAATTAATTTTATACTAGACAGTAGGTAAATACATTGATTTATAACCTTAATTCTTCCAAAACACTGAGACCACAAAGGGAAATGAAGAGTGGGTCAGAAAAGAATTTCCTAAAACAACGGCGGGCAGAATGCATTCATCATGCTCCCCTGAAGATCGTGAACCTTCCAAAATGGCACTAGAAAGGTGGGTCCTATTCTGCAACAATAAGAAAGTGTGGCCATTCAAACCTTTCCAAGAAAGGTCAACCCATAAAATCTGGGAAGAGACTAGAGAGGGTATGAAGGACATGGTTATAAAAACAAATACATTTTTTCCACATTTACATGACAAAATGTAGATATGTATATGTTTTCTGCAGCCAAGGCCAAAAAGTGGAATGTGGTCAGGGGGTAAAGTGCTTGACTCCTGAACAGAGGACCCAGGTTGAAGTCCTGGTGATGTCCCTACACACCTCCAGCATAATCACAGCTGAGTGATTTTAAGGGTACCACAGGTGGGAAAGCACAAGTAAAGGAAATGGCCCCTCTACCGTGATGTGTGAACTTTCACACAATTGGGCTTAGTACTAGGTGAGCTCTACCCTCACATATCAAATCAACTTTTCGGTAGAAGATTGTAGTATACAATTGCAACAACTGTAAGATCCATTTGGAGGACCTGTTTTTTATTGTTAGTCCTCAGCAATAGGTATAAGTAATGATGGAAGAGAAGGCTGGATAATGGAGGAGTAATTATAGAACCTACGTGGAAGGAAAATATCACTGTGCGCGTCTTCTTTTTAGAAATATAGAGGTTTACCTTAGACAATAATGTTAGAAAGAAGTGTATTTTCTTGGAGAAATTAATAGTTATATAATCAAAACTTGATTAATTGGAACTCGATTTCCAAACAAGAAAAAGCAGGGTACTAAGGAAAGAACAACAAAATGTTTAGAAAAAAACTAATACTGGATTAGGGAAAAATGGATGGAAGAGCTTTAATGCCAGAGGAATGCTATTTACAAGAGGCATAGCACAGACTTTGAGAACTATAGGACAATAAGTAAAGACTAAGAACATGAAGTAACTTGTTCACAACTTTTGTATAAATAAGTTACTACAAACGAGGAGAGAAGTGGATGGAGAATTGGGTTGACAGATTAGACGCTTATTGATGAACATTTTAAACATATATGCAGAGAAAAAGGAACATGATTCTGCTCCATAACAGAGAAGGTAGATTATAAGCTTTCCAACCATAAAAATCAGGAGAATGACACCTGTCATTTCTTGTAGGTGAGTGTAGTGTTTGTGAGTGGAAGTCTGTGTTGAAGTTGATGAGGCCTTAGATTTAATATGGCTACCCTGAAAGTAACTATGTGGACCATACTCCATAAATACAAAGTCGATGACACACTCTTGTTAGAAATGCAACTAACTGCTCTTTTAGCATACTTACAGGAATGCATTTACAGAGTGGAACTATTAATCATAATTTTGAAAACCATAAATTTCATAATATGAAATTGTAGCCAATGTTGAGGGCAATTTCTTGACAAGAGAGAACAATGAAAGAATGATGAGAAATGGTTTCTTCTGTGACTCAGCCTATCAGGAGTTAGATAAAAAGTTATTATAAATTATAATTTTATTACTTATCTGTGGTAACAACATTCATCAATGAATAACCAGTTTCGTTTATGACATTTATCAATGGATGGAACAAGCACTGCTGTTGAGTGGTATTCAAAAATTCATGTTCCTGTTGTGGAAAACCATTCTTAAAAGGAACATTTAATAGACAAAAATCTTTACTTGTTCACTTTAAAAATGCAATTATATACCTTTATTTATGGTCCAAGTAGTTCAGAGACCTTAAGGAAAGCTACAGTAACAATGTGAACAATTCAGAAACAAATCTTTAGAAAACTTAAGTTTCTCAACTAGCAATGCTCACAACACACAACATTTGAGTTACTATTTACATCTGTACAACTACTTTCCTTTTTTATAATACTACACTGCATCATTAAAATGATCACACTCACAAATTCTTATGCCAAAGTATAGCTCTAAATATTTTTGTGATATTACAATGCTATTTGTACGACCTCCCAGTTATAGTAATCATTACCTATTTACAAGAAGGATCCAAATTAATCATGGAGACTATTTATAAGTCCTGATTTGATATTTGAGCAGTGTATATAATGATAAAAATAATAAATAAAATTCACACATCCATTTTATGACTTACACCTCATGCTCCACACCAGTTTTGCAACTACTCTGTGAATATCTGACTAAATAACACTGTGAATGCATGTATCTGTATGCATACATTCATGCATTGATATATTTTTTTAAATCACTGTATCCAAAAATATCAATGACAAAGTGTTAGTACTTGATTAAAACCAAGAAAACACTAGCATCACACATGGTTCAAGGATTAAAAAAGTTCCACTTTCATCAACGTTCTTGAGGCAAATCTCATTCGCCATGAAAATGCAATTGTGTGCCCACCAGACTTCAAAGCCCTTTGACAGATTGATATTCGTTGCAAAGTCATTGTGACTTTTCTGGCAAAAAAGGTGAATTCAAAAGATCCTCATCCAGATATCACATGCCCACTTGATGAGAAATCTGAGTCGGGGTTTTCTCCTTGGGTGTTATGGGGCCAGTGGATGACCCCAGGGGCTGCTGGTGGAGGGGCCTCTTAGTGTGGCTAGCATTAGATGGTACAGACATCTGCCTTCCATGGAGTCCTCCAGCATTTTGGTTACTCCAGTCTCCAGTGGGGATTGTTGCCCGATAATGACGACTAGAAGCCTTATTGAATACTGGCAATAGTTCATTTGCTTCATTGGACAAAGCCTGAAAATCACAAAATTAAAATTTCAGGGTAAAACTAACTACCCAAGATTATTGCTAGTTAATTATTTCAGTTTTTGTCTTTCCCTTGTGATGGCTTACATATTAACTAATTATATGTGTATTTTACAAATAATGAATTTTATGTGTTTTAATAATTAATTTAACATGCAAGAACTAAAATTTCTTTCTCCAAGCATACAACTCATATTTTCCATACTCATGTGTTCGTGGTACTTAGCTAGACAATCAAAATTTCACGATTCAGACTGAAAGGTGTACTGCTTCAATAAACCAAAAGCTGTCAAAGATCAATTAAATGGGGTACATATATTGCCATTCAGATTAACTCAAGTCTTTAATGAGAAATACTTCTGGTATACCATGATCCCATAATGAGGAATATATAAATCATGTAATTGGGTTAACTATTAAAGTGTTCATCACTATAACCATTTAGGAATCTAGATATTGCTTTTTTTAAGCCATGCACTCAACCTATTTGCCTCTCTGCTGATTTTCTTTCAATTTCTGATCTATTTCATTGACAATTGTCAGAATTTCACTGTCCTTTTATTTATATCAATTTTCAAAATCAATAAAGGAACCCAAAGGATACTTTTTAGATAAAAATCTATTTACACACTAAGCCTATGGGTATGTAAAATTTATGCATTCAGAAGAGTGAAGCCAATTCCTTATCCGCTGTCATAGACAAATTACAAAAAATTGGAATACTCAAATGGCAATCATTGTTAAAAAGTCAAGAACATCAAGATTACTTGATGTTCATTTCACTGCATCCAAATATTCATTAATTTAAGCTATTTAATCATTTCATGAGCTTCAACGAAAATTTTACAGAGCATCTTGCAAAAATTGATTTAAAAAATAATCATCTTGTGTTAAACCATCTAAAACGATAGTCAAAGAAAAAGAAAGGGGTCATTAAAAAAATTAGATTATGTGGGCAAAGATTTTATTTTTAGATTATGCTGAACACACATTGTATACCTTACTTTATGCTTAAATCAAACTTACCTTCATGTATATGACAGCGTCTGTACCATAACCCTCACATGATGTGAGTATTAAATCCCCATGGAAATACCTGGCATAGAGACGAGAGATGGGGAGTCCATAGCCATAACCTATGGATGGAAATATTTTTGGGATTAAGTCAGTTGCAAAAGATGTTCTCCACATTACATTTAGCTTGATAAAACCATAGAGTAAGATATAGTGGGCTATGTCCCATGCCAAAAGGTGTAATGCATTTTGAAGCAGTTCTGGACATGGGAGTTAGACGTCACCAGTGTACGTGATGTCCAAGTAGCATGGTCGAATCGAACTTCTGTTCATTTGGCTTCCTTGGGACTGTTCGCAGGCATAGTCGAAAGAAGGATTTGAAAATGCTTTTGAATGTGCCGCTGCTGAGACTGGATGTCTTGGCCAGGTGGTTTCATTCAGGCTTCTACGACCTGGTGCCAGAGCTTTGCAACGTAGAAGGATACCTACATGTACGAATTGAGTATCGCTCTAATGCTTTGGGAGTGAGTTTATTTTGAACTGAAATGAATTGTGACGATTTAGTTTTTTTTTGCTTTTGTAATAAGAAGTTTAATGAATGAATAATATAATGTAAAGTTTCACTGCACCATTCTTTCCTAATGCCAATTAAATGGCAACCGAAAAGATTCTCTTTTATTTGATAACTTTTTAGTCTTTATTCATGGTTGTAAATACACTTCTTCGATTAACTGCTCATCTTTCTCACAACAAAATCACTGTGCCATGGTGAAGCGGAAATATTATTGGGGTCGTGCGACTGCTCTTTCAGGAGACAGGACTTGGACGTCAGCATTAGCAGTCGAACACACAACGCCAGAACGTCTTAGTGAAACCAATACCATGACTTTTAATATTTCGTATTTTTAAGTGGGCTAGTACCATTGTAATTATATTTTATTAAAAATGATTTATTTGCCTGGAGTTGGCCGGGTGAGCCGAGTGGGTAGCGGCTCCAGTAAACCCAAAGGTCGTGGGTTCGAATCCCACCTGTGTTTCTTTTAAACTAATTTTCCTGAATAGCTGGCGTCAGCATGAGCACAGAGTATTACAGAGAGCTAAACCTTATGGGGAAACTATAATGTCTTTTCTTTTGATTTTGCTCCGATTGATAGTGCAGCAGCTCCTACAGCAAAAATGCTGACGTGTTTAGCCCGCTCGCTTCTCAGAAACTTCGAACATATCAATTTCTCTACCCCACGTGTTATATATATAGAGCTTAGGATTAACTGACACTTCACCGTGACGCAACAGTTTTCTCATTGGGCTGCATGGATTTTAAATCCCCATGTGGAGGAGGTCTGAGTTTGACCAAAGCCCTACTTTGCGAGCGACTGGGCGTGCAAGTGTTCAAATCCCGTGCAAGTATTTGTATCTTGTAAACAGGTCTTTATAGTAAATTACACGAAATAATTATTTTATCCGGAAACAACTATTTGATAATTAAAACTTGTTTATCCACTCATTAAAGATCGTTACTCCAATGTAGAACTTACTTTAAATTTTTTATAGTAAAAATCATAATTATTTCCATTGCAGCGAAATGAAAAAATCAACTTGGTCAATTTCCACAGTTTATTCTTTGACACTACCAGGGTTTCGACTTGTATAGTCATCATCAGATAATACCTTTGTAAGTCGAAACCCAGGTAGTCTCAAAGAATAAACTGTGGAAATTGACCAAGCTGGTTTTTTCATTTAGCTACGATGATTCGTTTCCACCAAGTAATGGCCAACACCATCAACTACATAATTATTTCCCTGAAATGATAATACAGTGATATGCGATGATGATGAGATATATATACCTTCAATTTTGCTGAACGCAATAGGTAAAGGGGCTCTGGATTATCCTGCTAAAACAGGAACTGGCAGATCAAGGGGTGGGGGCTCTGGATTATCCTGTTGAAACGGGAACTGGTAGATCAAGGGGCGGTTAAGCAAGGTTTTACTGTATTGCGATTATCACTCACACAAGCTCATCAAAACTAATTCAGAAGGCCATTATGCTTCCATGAAGAATGATGCTCTCGTAGTCTATTGCAGAGTAGAAATCAAGCTCCCACCTATTTGACAGTTCAGTTTTACTGCCGGTCAGCAAGTTTACTAATGGGATCCACTCCACTCTTCTGCCATGTACTCTCTTTGTGTCCTCTTATTTCCCTCCTTAGTCCTTAGGCTTAGTACTAGGTGAGCTCTACCCTCACTTAACATACCAACCTTCTGGATGATCATTGTGGTTTTTTGTTGATAAATGGAAATTGCAAGTATTTCTTATTCTTACTATGATGCATCAATTCCACCACATATCACCTGACTCCATACCATTTAATACATATGAACTTTAGAAGTAAAAACTCATATGGAACAAGAAGGAAATTTGTAACAACTGGAAGCATCAATAATTATTTCAATTCTCCTGCATGATATAGGCATAGAATAACACTTGCCTTCTATTGATCAAATCAGATTGATAGTATTTATTTTTTTAATAATCTGATATCAATAGAAATAATACCCTATAAGCTCCAGTTCACAGACTAAAATATGAGTCTTGTAACAAGGAAAATATGAGAATATCCCATAATATGGCTACGCATACAAAAATACTATAAGACAGAAACAAAATAAGTAATTTATATGGAAAATAAAATCTCACAGCCTTACCAGCAAGTGGAACAGTGTGGGACCCGGACTTGGATGGTTGAGGTGCAGTTGAATACATATAATTGAAGAGCAAGTCAATTTCACTACGAGGAATTCCTCCACCAAGATCAGACACCTAGAGAACAATAAAGAACTAGTTTCAATTAAACGGAAATAGGTTGAGCTTAAACTATATCTAGTAACTGAATAGATGGATATGTGGAACTAAAAAGAAGGGCATTGGAAATAAGGCTGTAAAGCATTGACACCAAGATGTTGTGACAGAAAACTCAATGATGAGAATGAGAAATTATTACAAAACCTTGACGTCGATATCTAATCATGTCATCAAAAAGACTTATTTTAAATTTGTATAATGATATGATTTCAAAAGAAGACTACAATTTTATATGATTTAAGTGATAGATTTATGAATTAAATAAAAGCAACAGGAGTAATATAAGCCATTCAAATAATACTTCATTCTAAAAATCAGTTACCAATATATGATCATATTATATTTTTTGGATAAGCACCAAATTGAATCAATATACTTGTAGTGTCTGATGAACAATGGTACAAGGGGAAACTAATAAAAATGTTAATGGAAATAGTTCTTATTTGCACTAATACAAATCATTTAATTTATCCTAAGAGATTTCTGTTCAGCAATGACCCTACTACTGCCATTTCAGATTTGACAGCAACTATTCAACAATACTGAATACATTCTATATGGGAGATGGTCAGCCATTGTATGAAAAGTTTAAGGGCTGATTTCATCACCGACCTTCAATGATATGTCCTCCCGTCCACGTACTACAGTCACTTCCAATGGGGGAAGTTCGTCAGGCGATGGAATGTCATCTGCGTCCTCACTGGTATGATTCTCTAATACAGCACGCATTGAATTCTTAAACAACTCAAACAGCATGTGATAGAGATGAGATGGTACATACACTGTTTGTATTGGCACTCCAGCCTCTAGCACTGTTTAAGAAAAACATAAGCATATAAAATATGATTGGGAAAACCTATTAGTCAATTGAAGTCTGTGCTAAATACAAATGTATTGCATATAAACAATTATCAATCAAATTAATAATGAACCTTATTGTGAAATAAAGAAAGATACAAAACATTGGTAACTTTAAACACTATAACATTATTACATCAAGAATTTCTTGAAGCTATGTATTTGTGATGACAAAACTATGCCAGTATATCTTCTAATGCATATGGCTGCAAACAATATGCACTTGAGAATATAGTATAATAATAATTAAAATTCACTATTATAAAGAGAAGTTAGGAATATATGGCATATAGGTGAAGCAAAGATGAATTGCTCAGGATAAGTATCAGAATATTTTTTAATAGTACACAGGCAAAATAATAAAGCTGGTATAAAATTATTTTTCAGCTTCATATATACCCACGATACATAAGCATATCTTTGCAAGAAAGTGTTTTGTAACATTCAGTCACATTAGTGCATTGGAAGTCAACAAAATATTAATGTTCTCTAACCTCTTTTCTGGTAATACAAAAGCTCTATTCTCTTTATTTTGTGAAATAATGAAAAACATGTCTTTGATCAAAATGTAAATGTCTGTTAGCCTTTTCCCATTAATTCATATATGTACGTAGGAATCTGCCCTAACAGCATTTTTCTCTAATCTCAATTGTGATACATGGAAAACTTTGTTATTGCACCTAAGTGCTCTTTTGTCATTACAAATACAGCTCATAAACTTGCAGGTCATTATAAAATTCCCAAAATCACCCCATTACGGTGCCATCCATCAGAATCATGCAGAACCATTCTACATGAAACAAGCTACTTGCTTATCAACATGGCATTAGCAGAATAATTCAACATCACAAAACACCCATCACTTCATCAAGACTTGGACATTCTAGGAATCATCAAGTAACAATATTTCCCACCTGGCTAACTTGGAACTCTGGGAATTTACCATACAAATATTTTTGTATTTACACTATAATCTCATATGTGTGTAGCTTTAGATACCTTATGAAATGAATTGTATTGAAAAATGCAAAACCACTTGGTTAAATATATAGTAACATTATTAACCACTAAAACTAATCTCCCAGTTATAACGAATATCTGAACTTGAGCTCCAATGTAAGAAGTAGGCCTATAGCACTAACACAATGGTAAACGTGATGTTACATGTAATTCCTACAGCATGCACATCTAAGTCACACATGTATACAATGAATGCAGTGCATGAAGTATTCATGCATTCTACTTCATTGTTCATTTTTCAAGCTCACTTTTGAAACGTAGTCGGCATATATCAATTTTAATCATACAAACAGACAAGATTTCACCAATGAAAATAAGAAAAATTTAACTTTCGACTATTGATTTAAAATACTCAAGCCATATTGAACAAGATCAGATTTCTTGCATGTCTCGAGGAAATAAATTTGTTCATAGAACCAGAAATGAAAAAAAATCTTATATGTCGTTAATATGCAGCTGTCCTTTTGGAAATCAGTCAATAAAATCTACTAAAATGAATTATTCACCACTCTTTCTAATGCTTCTATTTCTAATTCTCTAATAATAAACAGCTTCATTATTATTATTATTATTCTGATAATTTTGATCCCTACTTTATAGAGACAGGGTTGACAGCTTGTGACTCCCAAGCCACAGCTCTTTAAGAATTTTTTTGCAACTCCAAGATTACAATAATGCCAATTTTCTTTCATTTCAGTTGAACGATCACTATTTGTTAAATCGTGGTGAAATACTAGTGCGAAGGGTTCTATACTCTATGGGACATGAATGGATAAAAAAATGTAAAGTCAGGTTTTTACACCCACATCAGTATTCTTTGGTATCACTGGTCCAGATTTCAGTACCTCATATTTAAATGTGCTTGTTTCTTGATATTTTATGAGTTTCTTTTAATTTTCACAGTCATTGTTTGGATTAGAGCTGAATGAGAACATTGTTCCTTCAAAGTTATTCTAGATTTTGGAACAAAGAAAACAATGGTGTGCATCTCACTTGACATTTTACTGATGGATGTTCATTCAGGAGTCATTGGATTGCATAATGATAGTTTTTTAATAATTAATTTTGGTAACTATTACTGGTAATATTGAGCTTCATTTCTCTTTTATTTACTATATAGAGAATGTATTTACATGATTTTAAACTTTATTCCTACTCAGACAAAGTATTTTTTTAAAGTTACTCACATTGATACATAATATTTAGTTGTTTCAGTAATATAATTGAGTATTCGCATTGAGTAATATTGGCTTTATAAACAATCTCATTCTTGATTGCAGTCATAATTTACATTTAAAGTCATTTTAATTGCCTGGTTTGAAATTAATATTGAATGGTGCTTATGTCAAAATAATTTTCCTTCATAAATTATTTTTGTAATCATTTATGTTTAAAGCATTATAGCACAGAATAGGATAAAGATTATGTGAGCTGCATACAAATTTGATCTTAATATATACAGCATAATTTGCATTTAATATTTATTTATGTTTTTTTTAGATTTTCGCATGTTATATTCTGTAAATATAGAGAGAATTAGATCTAATTGTCAAAAACTTTGCTGACCCTTGGAAAAGGGAGAAGTATTCATGAATTTTTACTCTCAGGTTTGTAGAAGTACCAAAATCATATAGAAACATAAGACATGTATCACCACAGCATTATGAGGCATGTGATTAAGTACACACGTTATATGCAAAACAATTACGGAGATGGAAGGTGAAGACGGAAAAAACTTCATAAATTCCACTTCTATTTTTTATTTACAGCCCCATCTTCGGCAGAGGAAAAATCCTTGTCAAAGGCAACTCTGAACAAGCTCAAGTAATTGTGTTGGAAGTAACCATTCCAAGCCAAGATTACAGCACTACACCCTCCCCATCAACTCTACCTAGAATGAGGCTTCCACTTCCTGAACATTTGCATTTAAACTCTGTTTTCAACTTCTTGGCCACTTACTCCACATGTAATCTCTGTCCCACCCCTTCTCCAAAGTGTGTATATACCACACACAAAATACATATTACCAATGAAAATGACATTCTGTATGCTGCCAAGTTCATTAATAAAAATACAAGTGGAATTTTCAAAGTTTCACCTCTTTGCCTTCTATAGTGGAGGAATTCAATGAAGTTATTCCCATCACCATGAATCACGTTTATCAGCATCACATTTACACACCCTTAGAAAGTTAGTAGTTCCACATAGAATTGATTGTGGTAATCACTTTCAATGTAATATCTGAAGTCTTCGTAGCCCAGTAATCAACCACTGTAAGGGGGACCTGGGTTCAAGACCAAGAGATGACACTGGACACCTCCGGCTAAACCAAAGTCATTTGTTTTTATGGGTACAAGATATTTTCCTGGGATACTACAAGTGACACACAGAAAGGTACTGCCCCCTCTACCCTGATGTGTGAATTTCCATATGCTTTGGAGATTAGTACTAGGTTAGCACCGTCACCTATCAAATCAACCGAAAACTTGTTTTTTTTTTGGCAACACAGTGTCCATCACATACAAATTCTGTGTAAGCAAGGTGATTCATTGAATGTGGTGACAATGAAAAAAGATGAAAAGTTGAGCAGTGAGGAAGTGAAAGATGATAAGTAAGGTTCATAACCAACAAAATTAGGTGCAAGTGAAGAAAAAGCAACAGTCGTTTCTACTCCTGGAAAAGATACCATTTAGCGTGTTCACATATGAAACTTAGATATTTAAAGGTTAGGAAATGTCTCTTAAATGATAAAATAAATCACAAGTACATCAGCTTCTCCAACCCACAAATGAGGAACCAATCAAAGTAATGTTCTGAGCATAGCCCCCATCGCATTCTCTATGGTGCCCAGTTAGACAGTAAAATATGAATTTTGTTAAGAGAACCTTTTCTTCCATATGTCCCCTAAATTCTATGTGTTTGCATGCCTGGAAATGAATACTTAATTTCACTACAAATGAATATAAACAATATGAAATGGAATAATTTCATAAATGTTCTCTTTGACTTTAAAATCCTAAAGGTTTAGTGGTATTTTCCAAAAGACAAAGAATTACACTATGAGATATATCTGAATGAGAAAATATTACATAATAATTTAACATCAAGTATGTTTTATGAGTACACACTGTTTCCTCTAATATCCCAAGATTTTTTAAAATGCTAACTTACAAGCAGATAAACATAAGAAAACATTCTTAACTTATTTGATTGCCTCTCCCATTTAAAACCTTGCCAGAGAAGTTACTATTAGTAGAAAGTAGTTTACATGTTTGCATATCACTGAGAGGTATGAACATAGAATGCCAACATATTTCCTCCCATTGTTAAATTCTCTCAATTGCAAATCCCCATTTCAAATGTCTTCACTTTCTCTCATGCTACCAATTAACAGTTCCTTTAACTCACCTACAGTAATAAAGAGTCATTTTTCTTACTTCATTGTTTTAATTTCTTTTTCAATTGATGGTTATAGGAACTCTAAAGCGTGGCAATGATTATTACTATAAAGAAAATAAAGGGAGCTGATATTCAGAGCAATACCCATGGAAAGATAAAGGCTTTAGTACCCAAAGCCATGAATTCCATATCCAGTGAATTTTAGTATTTACATTTCCAACATTGATCGAGCAACGACACATTCATCATAATAGTAGCAGTTTTATTACTGATTAAAAAGATTTATGTGAAATGAACTTTTGTTTTTGAGAACCCATCAAATTACACAAATATGAGTAGCACCATGAATGTGGAGAGACACAACTAATACAGATTTTCCCTCTTGAAAAACAAGGAGCACAATTTTTATTCGAGTCCATCTGCAAGACAAATTTTCTCAGAATTCAAGCATTTAAGTATTTAACATAATCTAATTTGCAAATGTGTTTTAAATTATAAGAATAAAACTAATCAATTGTTAGCAACATAAAACGGGAAACCAATCAAGCTAGAAAATAAAACAGTACAGCTGTTCTAAAACTAAAATTCTAACTAAGAATGACAAATAACATACAAAGTGCATCGCCTTGGTAATACATGAAGCACAAATAAAACACAATAGGAAAAACTCACTGGGATCTGTGCTGTCACGCACGCCTAGAAAAAGAAATGCACATGATTTGTAATAAAAGTTCTATGATATTTATGTCACATAAATAAATGCTTTTGCCACCGAGGAACCTCTTTATAGAGCTGAACCCATTTCCCAAAAAGCTGAAGCTCATATGTTTGCATTATTATAGTAACAAGTCAAAATGGCTCAAATTCATTGAATAAAATTTCTGTGCTTATAATAATACCAGAATGTTTAGCAGTGAATCATGTGAATCAGTGAATATGTGTTTATCCATGGTCATCCTAACAAAACCTAATCTCATAAAATACAACAAGCAGGGGCATTGATCATGTAGAAGTAAAGTCCTAGCTCTTTAAGGTTCATGCACACCACTGCAGTGTTTCACTTTCACTAATTTTTTTAGTAGACCAATAAAACATTTCATTTCCACCATAAGGAGTTAGGTTTCATATGATAAATTATAAAATCTCTTAATATACTTCACGAAATAAGGAAATAAGAACGAAAAATGAATATGTTACCGAAAAATCTTAAAAATCTGGTCACCCCTTTCTTGATCCACCGATTATTACATGTATGTATGTATTTGCAAATAAAAATGCTATATGTACAAACACTATTATTTTGAGGTTCCTGAGTGACAAGATAATTTTGGAACAGAAATATTTAAAAAAATTTTATTTTTCTCATGATTTATAAATATATCTTCTATGACTACTTTCAATGTTTAAATGGAGATGAATATATGCAAAAATTTCAAATCAAAAGCAGAACAAACTAAAATGGAAATATTATGAAAATAATTAAATGTTCTATCTGTTCTATAAATGACTCAATGAAACATTTAAGTCAGTAATATTTTCACTAATGAATATGACAATATGAAAATGATATCTATTAGATCTTTTTGATCCATTCATTGGTTACTCTAACTGACTGATTCTGTGTCATAGGGATTCTGAATGAAGAAATATTTTGTCCTGCTGTTTTGAAGTGAATTTAAAATTGCAAAAAAACATAACTATAACTTGAATTTTTACATATCAATTATGACTTACCATTATGTTCTTTCAGTCGAAGCTCAGGAGAAGCAAGGTAGTATTGATCACAAAGAAATCGTGCATTCTCATATGCGTCACGTACCACAGAGCTCAAATCACAATGGGGATCAATGCAGCCGATATGTCTGTTATGTCCATTCAGTTCTGAGCCAAAGAGTAGAGCTAAAATGAAGGAAAGAAAACTCATGATGACTTTCATGGGACTAAATTTCATTACCTAAAACAACTAATATTTTCGTTAACAAAGAACTCTATCTGCAAAAGCAGCAAAGGAATCTTCACCCATGATCACATCATGAGGCAAGTTAAATTGTGGTCAATGGCAACCATTAAATGAATTTAACAAAAAAATTTATTCGATTTTAAGGTAACAGATTTCCCTTTCAACTTAAAATCATATCTGCCCTTGCACATCAAGCATTTCATTAACACAAACAAAACATTATGTCAAACCATGAGGCTGAAAATCTTGTGGTCATCTTTCATTTCTCAGACTGAAATGAGGAAACATCATTACATGCAAGAAATGAATCTACTCCAAGATTTTATTCAAAAAAGCATTACACAAGGACAGGGAAGTGTCATGAAGAATGCAATTTTATCTCATAGCTCCATGATCACAATCCTAACTTCACCCCATTTAATCTTTAAACTGGACAGATATTTTAACAAACCAATTTACTTTTTAGTACACGAATACTTGCCCAGGGTATAAAATAACAATATTTTTACATGATGTACCTTAATCTCGAGAGGAATCAATTAGATGACTCCATGTCATTTTCCATCACTAGATCAGAATGTAATACCATTTATATTTATGTTCATCTAAAACCTTTATTCCTGTAGCAATAAACCATAAATATAATTACGGATGTCGACGATGCCTTTTGCTTTTCTGCTGGTAGGCAAAACAATCCAGCTACATCCCTGATCAAGGATGTTTGAACAGGGGCAGCCAATGTTTGTTTCCACCAAAAAAATTAAGTCTCCCTAAAAACCATATCAAATACAAGGATGATGGCTTTAAATCATGTAGATATATTTTTTAAATGTGATTCAAAAAATTTCTGTTATTTTTTTTTAAGGTTCATCTCAATGTATTTGAAATCATCAGACCCTACCCTCAGATTCTTGAAGTGGCCCTGCCTGACCACCACTCACTGTGTTGGTTGATGAGCATTCGAATGCTGATGCGTGACATGTAGAAGCGATCCAGGAAATACTGGATGCTGTTCTCAGTCTGTTGATCGACTTCGTGTGACTCCTTGAGTTCAAGGACACCCTGAGCCATCGTCTGCACCACATTCGAGTGCCGGTTCCTTATCTTGACCAGCATTTCACAAAATCTGTTCAACGAAGAAAGTTGTAATAATTTACAACAATCTTGCACCACTTTGCATGTGCCAAATTGAACATGCATCCTTTCAGCTTATTGAATCGAAAAAGTTACAATTTCTAAATTATATATTTTTTTAAATTATCACAAACACATGAAGACAGTTATAATTATTACTTTTACCTTTTGTTTTTTATGCATATACATTTCATTATTTCATATTCCACATTAATATGGGTCCATAATGAAAAAAACAGCTTTTGTCCATATGGCCTCTTGAGATAATTACACTCTATATTATACCCTGATTAATAGAGAAATAACTTCTTGAACTAGCAGTTCAAGCAATCAATGCATTTTGAACCATTTCACATAATAATTTTAAAATAAGCAATCAAGAAACCATAAGGAATATGATTTAATTTAAAAATGGGGGTATAGATTGTTACTGTCAATATATGTGGTATTCTTAGGAAAAATATAGTACAGTCTCTCATCAGATTTATAGAAACCTCACAGAATTGATTGTTCATAAATTTAGTTCTGAAATTAATGGTGGCCTTTGTGAGTAGTGAACCTTTGTATTTGGAATCCCATATGATTCTGGATTTGAAAGCCGGGGAGTTCTCATAACCAATGATAAAAATTTTGTGTGTGACACATGTAATCTTTCCTATGTAATAAATAGCGGTAACAGAGCTCAGAATAAATTCCTGTAGGCTTTAAGTAATTGAAGTCCGAGTAATCATTTATTTATGCTTTTCAATATGGTTATTTGGAATACTGATTCACTTAAACTTGTATCATGCCTGGTTGAAGAAAGATCAGTTTGAATAAGTCCTTCTTGGTTGTGCATTGTGTGTGTTTGGCTTCTTGGTTGAGCATTGTCCATTTTGCTTGGATAACAGTTTCACCAGTATTGCTTAATAACCTGAAAACTCTGATTACAATGCCAAAGAAACTGTTGTCAGATCAAAATGAGATGCAGAGTACAACTAGGAAGACCTTCAAAGGTTGATGACGATGAGTGCATGAATTGTCTTTTTGTTTTCAATATCTGCCCTAATCTCTAGAACAAAACTAGTTGCAAAGAAAAATGAAAAAAAATGAGCTCCATCCTATTGGCATTTAAATCATCAATGAAACATTACTTTCTACATACATATTCAAATCGTCTGACTTAGAAATATCACTGGTATGTTAGTAAGGAAACAAGTATTCTCTTTATTTTTTTGCCCTTTCATTATCTTTATTTCCATTTGGGTCATGGGAACAATTGCATTTCCTCATCATAACTGAATGGTTATATGCAATATTTGCCCTCTAGAGAATTCTCATAAGAAATTTTCCCTTGACTAGATACGGCCTTGCCATAAGAGACCTTGATGAATCTATAACAATCTTCTTGTGCATCCTTGAATGCTTACTTGGACCCATGGCCACACTGGCAAGTATATCTTTATGAGCAATGGTGCATCAATAGAGAAATGGTTGAGAGAAATTGAGATACGATGAAGAAGGAAGTATTAGTTACATAACCATATAGCATAGTTATCATGAATGAGATAGTCTGTAGGTGTGTAATGGAAATGTAATACCCACAACTGACATTGAGAAGCCACACATTAAGATCCATTCTAGTAGCTTATAGGCACAATAATAAAAAGAAGTTAAAATATCCTTTAGTGTTATCCAAGAGTTAGATTACTTGGAAAAACCTCTTCACATTATATGGCCACAAATAAAGATATTTATTACAGCTTCCAACAAATTAAGTGAACCTACCTTTCCAAAGTTTTGCCATCATCACTATTCCTCTTTTCAAACTGGAGTATCTCAGTAAAACTCTGCATATACCAATCATTCACAAGGGCAACTGAGGGCATCCTAAGCAAGTTTTCCGGAAGTAGATGAATTTCCTTCATTATATTTGCCAATCTTACAGGAAGTTCCTTGCGCAGGAAAATAAATGATCTTCTTTCTGATGCATCGCGGCCTGAAATTAAAATGTGAAAAATAATAACTTTTTTTGATCAAGATCCAAATTCATCATATTATAAAGCTTTAAATAAGTTGAAAGCAAACCAGCAGAAAGAATTGTGAAGTGTGAAAGGAACCATTCCAAATTTTTTAACCACTGACATAGAAAAAGTTACAAATTTAAAGTGCACATTTCTAATGGGTTCCATACATAGTTGGGAAACATGCTGTATTACTCAAATTAAATCACACTTATGACCACATCAAATCAGAAATCATCGGTTAATATTTATGAGAATATAATATAAAAATTAACACAAGGAAAACAATTATATTAATATTTTATCTCAGAAGAATAAAAATGGAGCTGAAAATTGAGTGATAAAATAAAGATAGTCCCCAGTATTATATATAAGGAGCCAAATTTAATATATTTAAAATGAGTTATAAGAAGGAATTAATTTGAAATAAACAATTTTTTTCGCCAGAGAAAGCATGAAATAGGCATTCAACTTTAAAAAATGCTTTTCAAGATGCATTATATGACTTTATGTTTATTTCCATATAAATGACAAATTACATATCATACACATATGACCTCCTCCTCTTGATCCAACATAATCAATAACTTCTATTTTTGATTTAATGAAGACTAAAAGTGTAAAATAAAAAAGTAATTTTATTTTCAAGAAAATTACTTTTATAACAATTCTTATTTATGTAGGGCTAAAAACAAAAGCATTTTATAAGAAAAGAGAATGTTATATTATAATAGCCTTATGTATGATATGTATCGACATATATCTATGAACTGGTAGAAGAAAATATTTTGTTATTATTACATAGACAACACCCGCTAGTGGTGTTGATATTTTTTCACTGAGAAGTACATATTTACAAGTTGATTCAGAGGCCTATATCAATTGGATCATATCAAAAAAATCTTGCTGGAAATATCATTTACTATTACAACTCCAAAGCTAATACTAGTACTAAATACAAAAACCTAAGGAATGTAGAGTATTTATAAAAAAGAATAATTATATACTTATGGTTATTCTGCTTTTGCCCTCATTATTTATCCCAATATAATGTGGTGCTGAGGGGCTTTCGGCGTTCCACCGCGTTTCTTGCATTTTGTTGACTAGAGTTTCGTCCTCGTAACTAACGTTCGTAAGACGAAACTGTTGTCAACAAAAAACAAGAAACGCGGTGGAACAACGGAAGCCTCTCACAGCACCACATCATGGAACGCCGCTGATGCTTACGTCAGAAAGACGCTGTCGTCCGGTTGATTAAGTAACCCGAAAGTTAATGTATCGGAGTGTTAAGTCGAAAGCAGATCGATTTTTATGCGCCAAAGTTTGTGATGGAAAATTATTTTCACGAACGGCATAGAGCCCTGGGGATGGTGTCGCTGGCTGAGATGGAAGAATCGAGATTCTTCACTACGTAAAATGGATAATCCAACGGATCGAGTGGCAATTGGCAAGTCTGGAAGCTGAGCCTGGAGGTCAGGAAAGGTTGATGAAATCCTCGAAAATTCTTTGTGGTACATCTTTGCAAACAGTCAGTTTTTTCAGGCAGGGTCCCATGGAAATACTTATTTTAATACCCTGTCTTCAGTAGACAAACTAATCAGGCATATGAAAACGGTCAGTAAATGTGTTGGCAAACGGCGACTAGGCGAATACGAGCCATGAAGTAGGAGAAAATCGGTCAATGATATTTGGATGCCCAGATTCCCACGGAAGTCATGGACACTTCATATCGTCGCGTGCACATTCATATTGATTTGGTATTCGAAGCGGAATGACCCCAGACCCTTGGAGTCCCGCGGGACGAAATGCCGCTGCCCCGTGCGATACCCGTAACCGGCAGGCGGACGGGAAGTCAGCCGGGAAGCGGATCGATGCTGGATGGAGGCGCAGAGCATCACCATGGAGAATGACGAAGACGAATGGCAACAGGTGCACGGTCTGCGAGGTCGAGCGAAGGTCAGGTAAGATGAAAGGGATCGTAGAGAGAGGTGAGGTGTGATGCCATGGGGCGGAAGAGAAGTTTAAAAAAAAATATCAATAGCCACACCAAAACGAGTAAAGTACACATGGAGCAAGTCTCTCTTCGACTTCCGAGGGCGAACTAAAAACGTAAATAAAAGGCATCAAGCCAATCCTCGTGGCGTTTTTTGTTCGTCGTTTCGTTGCTCAGGGTCTGCAGTTGCCGACGAATTTGTTTTTCTCAACGTGAGGTTTTACCGAGGTTTTACGCATACACCATATTCCTCATCAGACCAAATTGAGAGAAGCACCCGTGGTGCACACATGGCGAATGTATTTTAAGGAATTGGAACGGATTTTCGGTAGGACCCTTTGCCAAGTTTTATACTTGAAAGGAACGAAATCGTGAGGGGGACGAGCGAAGGAAAACGCACCTGTCCCCTGCAACCTGCAACATGTATCTCTTAAGTTTGAAGATGGAAGAGATGGTCAAGAGGCGATGGATTATTGAAGACAATAATGGAGACTATAATGCTGGGTGGGAGAAGGGGAGGTGGGAAAAGAAAAAGTATCTTAGACAGAAGGATAGCTGGTAGGCATTACGCAGAATTGATGCTGGTGCACCTCATCCTCCCGTCCCGTGGGTAACATTATGAAACGGGTTGTGTGGTCCGATCACCCCTAGAGCGGTAGCAATGTTGTTGTCGTGGTGACGATATCGACAGAAAGACTGAAAGTGTGGGGATCTATAGGACCTAGTTACAACATTATCATCAGGTCTGATGATGATGTCGTAACATTGAAACCTAGGTTGGAAATAAAGATTTATTTTGTGGAAATAGCACATTTTAATATTCCTGTATGATATCGGACCTCAAGAAGGCCACTCGACATACAACATTTCCATTACTTCACATCCTTGCATCCCCAGATCATCAATATTTTTTGTTATTCTTGCCAAAAGATTTTCTCAAACCCAACAATCTAATACTGCAACAAGTTTTCAGTTTCAAGTTTCTCACAAGAAGAATTTTTACCTTTGTAGACAGCCATTTGCCCTTATACATTATAACATACTTTTGCCGTCCTTATACAAGACGCCTACAATTTCTTTCATTGCACATTCTTTCATTCATTCTGTCTTTCATTGCACATTCATTATGATAAAGTTACACCACATCACGCCAGAAACTTTTAACTGTGTTTTTAATTTTCCTTGTTATCTGCTAAATAATATGACACTACTAACTTCTTCCCCGACTAGACAAAACTAAACATTGGGATGTAATACATCAGCAGAATAAAGAGGATGCACCAACAATATATATGTAGAAATAAAGTCCACTCTTTTTATTTTTTTGTTTTAACTGGGACACCTGTATCCATGTTTACAATTTTTTATATTTTTTTAATGAATGCTGGAAATTTTGTGACCCAAAAGTTTTCCCGAAGTAATTAGGTTACTTAACAAAGAAGAAGAACAAGATTGGGGTTCAACAATTCGGGAAATCATTAAGCAGGCTAAAACATAACCGAATATTTCGTGCACTAGGAAGAAGAATTCAGGCACTCCGAAAGAGGTCACTGCGCAATTTCACATCATTTTAACGGGAAATGGACGCCAGAACGATGAAAGAGAGAGTGGGCTAGAGGAAAGTTGAGCACCCGGAAAAAAATAAATGCCCTGGAAACCTTTTCGACTGATCCAACTGTTATGCAGGCACTGCGAGAGAGAGAGAACCCGAAAAATCCGGGTCAACAACCTAAGACTTTTCTGGCGCTTATAGCTGTGAAAAAATAAAAAGTCATTAGCTTTTCTTTGTCTCAATACGAAGTTCACGTGATAAAGAGTGGGTTAGCGATTGCGTGCGTTGGATTCCCCCTCCTCCACCCCACTTCGGAGTAAGCTTTCGGATAGACAAATGAATTACCTAATGGTTACAATCGATAAGTGACTATGATGGTCGTCTCCCGAGATTTAATGCGTTTCTCAAAAGGGGGAGGGTCAATTCGTATTTTCGTTCATCTAAGCTTCGACAGCATCACACCACTTAGAATGGACTCCCATGCAATGACTCCAATTATACGAAACACTAACTCATTTCTCTGTATGTTCTGCACAATCGAAGGCTTCTCTTCCAAGTGTACTTCCGCCTTTACGCGGCCACATGAATGGTACAGCAGCCTCACACCTTGATGTCATTTAATCATACACATCTACCAACAAACAATCAGACGAAATAATAAACCCTACCCGGAAAAGATAAAATAAAGTTAAAGCGAAAAGCGAAATGACCACAGCTGTTGAAGTACCCTATACACAAGAAACATTTACATTTTTCATCCTACTTTAGGATTACTTTTGTCGCGTTAATGTTGTTTTTAAGGATAAACAGTTTCTCCTCCTATCCTGGAGGCGTCTTTAGGTCGAAGTGATAAATGGAAGATTCGGTCGCTATTTACTTTATTGTTGTACTTCGAACAGGGTGTAAAATTCATTAGAATGTCGCGGAAGCCCAAAGAGTAATAGGAAAAGTTTTAAGTTTTAACATTGTAAATATCAAAAAACCCCTACCAATATCAATGGACAGAAGAAAATTTTACGTGATAAAATGAGCTAATTGCTTGCTAACGAACGATTGGAGTTTTTGTTCACTAATGTCTGCATAACTAGAAGTAATCAAACGAGGAATTAAAAATCAATTCTTGCCTCTTACCGGCAATGTTTTTTATCCCTTGTTCGTATCTCGACAACTCCGCCAAAATTGAGATAACTCTCATACAGTGGGGGAATCTTCAGTTAGGCTTCTTCGGAGCCTCGAAGAAACGGAAATTTTTTGGGAATATATGCAACTTTATCACTTGGCAGACGGAATAAAATTCCAGAAATATCATTCCAAGGTAAATGAGGTTTTAAACACAAAACAATCAGAAATCATCCAAAGAGAGATCAAAGTATTAGGTATGGCCCTAAATGAGAACTAGTATCGGAATAACAATTATGGCTACTCGAGTTTACACTTCAGTAACGGGAAAATGTCCCAATCAATCGCAGCGCGATTGATACCAAACTTTAGCTTCTTTTATGCTGCGTTGTATGGTATGAGACAAAAACTTTTTTTTTCCTTACAAGTGTATCCTTACTACGACCGAAAAAGATGTCCATAATAAAATTGAATATCCTAAGGCCGAAAATGTTATAAAATATTATGGTATTTAAGCGATTTTATTTTGTTTTAAGTAGACTGGTTCTTTGATATTTTAAAATTACTCTTCACCAAAACTGATTTTCTCAATTCAAATACCGGAGCGAGACTCCATCAGTACTGAGATAATTAATATCATCAGAAGGCGAGTAAAATTGCAAGTATTACTTCTACGAAGATGGTTGGTACGGTATTTAGAATTTGAAAGAAAGACGAATGAGAGCGGGGGCAATTGTAACAATATCGGATTCAAGGGTATCCAAAGCTCTAAATAGGACGAGGATGGTTATCGTACAACCTTCGAGGAATATGGAAACTCCAACCTTTGAAAGAAGTTGCCTTCGAATATTTTTTTCTTAAGTTCATTAAGTTATTATACTTTTGTTTTGCCAGAAGCCCGATGACTAAAAATGCAAGGTCGAGAGTAAGAACAGTTTTGGCGCCAGAAGCGCATTATAACAAACCAGCCAGAGTCATAGACTTGAGCCTTTTTTCAGGCCAAGGTAACGAGTAGAGCTGCACAATGGGAATGTGTGCTGAGAATTGCCGTGGGTATTAATGTTTCATTGCAGGTGGAAGAACTCAGAAGCAATCGATGATCGTAACTTATGATGAGGCTATTTTCGAGGTTAGAAGGAAATTCCATGCATGAAACAGGAAGACGCATTCTATTCTTCGTGGAGTATTTTTCATATAGTCATGGGATTAGGGGCACATACAATCGTTTCCTCAATCTCGACCTTCTTGGCATGAGAGTATTCATCGGCGCTTATGAGTTGCGCCACTCGAAGCAGGAAGAATATTCAACCGAACTGAAGTTCGCAAGATTTTCGGTCAAGTCCTTGAGAGTAGAGTTGCAGGTCTGTGAAACCGGACGCCGGCATTAACTTGAAACCGCGATGGTGGGGAGCTGAATGCAAACACACGTGATTGTGAACTCTGCCCAGCCCAAAAAAGAAGATCGAAAAAGCTAAGGGTAACTGGATGTATTGAAGAGAGGATAATTTGATTTTGCCGGTCTTAGTTACTAGCCGCCAGCGTTAGTTGGGCCTCATGATAGTAAGCGACATTCGGAAATCGATTTTCTTGAAATTGAGAGGTTACGAAATATGTTGAATTTAATTGGATGACGATCTTTATTTTGTATAATCATAAGAACCGAACACTCTCAATAGGTCTCGTAGTTACTGCACCTCAAAGCCAGTTCGAAAGAAAGACTACCAAGAGGTGTCCATTCTAATCCCTGTCTAAGTTTCTGAGATCCACGAAGAGAATAAGTACATATGCATATGAGATGATACACTGCGAATAACTAATTTTATTATAAAGTTCATTTGTCACTATTCCAAATAAAACCCACCAAAACACTCTGCTGGGGAAATAACTTCCTACTGAATCATATAATTTTCTGAAAGATGTTTTTATTTTCTTTGGGAATATTTTTGAAATAAGCTAACAAAGAACACACGATGGACATATATTAGTCTGTGGCAATATTTTTGTATCTGATAGTGCAACATGATGGATCTAAAAACAAAGATGTCTTTTTCCACAAATTGTGGAAACAGACATAAAACTATGTGGGAAGAGTACATAATGGCTAGGTTTTAATGGCCTTATTAATGAAAAGAACCGATAAAGTATAAGCCAAGGAGTACAGTGAGTGGGTAAAAAAGTAACCTTTACTTCTTGCGGCATTTCTCGATATAAGCAATAGACACAGTCTGTATACCGCTTTTCTCGATCATTCGAAACTTCATTTCCGACGCACCATAGGGTGGCCTAGGGTGAACTCAGGTGTCCTTGAGAAACTCAATGAGGAGAAACTCAATAGAGGCTCACTGGGACACCATTATGAAATATGCACACCCGTAATGATGGAAAACTTTGTTCACAAACAAATCACTTGTTGTTTGCCGTTGAATATAGCACGATAAAAATAAGATATTATTTATATAACTTTCAAAGGTATAAGATCAACAACAAAATATTTTTCTTCCATTTAAAAACAATTTGTTCCATTAGTATGAATTTATCTATAGGAGAGGTTTCATAATTCTGCCCCGTTTTAACAATTATAAACGAAATGAAACGCTAATTCCTAAAGATGGAGAAGCGCCCTCCTCACATGCAATTTCGAACGGTGTTTTGTACAAATATTTTTATGCTGATATTTTGAAAACACCATCCTGAATGAATAGCAATATCCCTGTAAATAAATTCCCGTTTGACTTCTTTTGCAATGTATACTATTTGTAAGGCAAACCCAAAATAAACAAAATTATTATAAAAAATTGGACTCATTTTCGTATCCTATTCAAGACAAAACTCCAGCACTATTCTAATAACACAAAATCATTTCCACAGCGCTTCCAGACGACGCTGGTACCTGGGAAAATCGCAGAAGTGCCATACCGACTTGGACCCAGTAAATTCCAGCCTTTGAACATAATTATGATTTTCAACCAACCAAAATGCCGACCGGACTAGCCTGGTGGGTAGCGTGCTAGCCGGCTAACCCAAAGGTCGCGGGTTCGAATCCCGCCCAGGGCATGGGTGTTGAGATTTTGTATGAATTGAAGAGGAGCGAATTTACCATAGTCGTCGAAGCACACTATAAATAAAAATACTACCACTTCAACCGACCAAAAATATTTAATGACGTTTCTTCTTCCTCACTGGCACGTCACATCCAAGTTTGGACCCATGAGACACTATAAACAAGTCTGTAAATACGGGTCAGTTGGGTGCGCCAAAATCTGACGTTAATGCATTCCCCTAAGCCGGAGCCAGAGATCCCTCTTTCCTTGGCCCTCGAGGGCCAAGGAATCCAAATGATGTCGTACCTTGATCTCATTCTGCCGGCACTACCCGCCTTCGGGGAGGTAAATCACTAGCACTAAGAAGCTCGGTGGGGCGTTAGCATCAGTGGGAGGGCAAGACTCGCGGCGTATTCTTGGCGAGCATCACCGTTTCCCTCCCGAACGCGCGAAAATAAAAGATGAGGGGCGTGGCGGCGATACACGAGGCACCGCTTGTGCAACGACCAATGAGGTAAAGGCATTCCCGGATCCCTCCAACCTCCGAGGTGGGCTCGTCCCGATGCGCAACTTATTTGTGATGGCGGCACCTTCTTCCCGCCCATCGCGCCTCCTTCTGGGTTCCCGCGGCCGAGGCGTAACGGTTAAGTGCGAAAAACCTCCCCGTGGAAGTGAAGGGGAGGAAAGAAGAGAGAGGGGGGTGGAGTAGAAATTTCGCATCCCTCATCAAAAAGTGATCTACCTCAACATGAGGTCACCAGTGGTCTTCTGAGGAGTGCACGCCTTGAACGTCTGGCATAAGAAAAAAAAGAGGCGGTCGCTGTTACTTCGATGACGACCTCATATCACAACACTGGACACGTGGGGGGCGCCGCGCCGCTGCTGTAAACGAACAACGGTGCCAATGTGTATGATGGACAACAAAATGAAATTGACACCGCTTTGGTAGTTGCATTCGCGAGCACTTGGCGGGAGACTCGACACTCCAGAAACTTTATTTTTTATTTATATATATATATATAAATTATATATATGTATATATATAATCACTTCGAAAAGGTTCACAATGTGAATAATATTGGTTCGAACACTAGTGGAACGTATAGAGACAC
>WURS02000004.1:1507199-1547500 GCA_011762765.2 Rhinocypha anisoptera | reverse complement strand
GAGGGGGGGGGGGGGGGGGGGGGGGGGGGGGGGGGGGGGGGGGGGGAGGGGGGGGGGGGGGGCGGGGGGGGGGGGCGGGGGGGGGTGAAAGGGATGAGATTAGCGTCCTCTAAATGTGTGAGCGACCTTCGGACGAGGCTGTTTGCGACACCAACGCGTTCTGGACCACCGCTGCGTAAATGACGGTCGGTGGAAACCACTCTGTACTCTCTCGAGCATGGGGACTTCGATAATCAACCGAGAGACGAAGGGGGGTTTCGATTCTCGCCTACTCCCCCGGCCGAAGATTTGAGGCGACGAATGTATGAGGGACCCCCGCCTGCGGGGAGGCGTGTTGTTTGGATCAGCTGGTTTAAACTAGTGCGTTCTCACAGGCATCATCGACGCCGTGTCGAGGTCAATCGGCGCTCTCGGCGAAGGATTCTTCTCTCGCCCTTCGCCCGTTACACTGCCGCCCATCGTCATCGCTACGTGCATGACCCACACCCCTAAATCATTCTATTACGCAATAGATGCGGTTGATGATTGCAATATGCACGGAGACAAGGTTTGGCGTCCTTGAAGTTGCCTCTTGACGACATCGGCCGCGCCCCTCATCGGTTCGGATCCTGCGCGGCCGCCCACTTCGCCCGTCTGTGGCAGGGCCGCCCATTTTACGTTGCGACCAAGGAAGGAATGGACCTCTAAGTGCACAGTCGCAGGATGGAATTGTATGGGACGCGGAGGGAAACAGGGCGAAAAATAGGGACAGACTCGTGCATCTAAGAAATCCATGCCAATGGCGTCGGTAAGAATTAAACACTTTGCTTTCCACTTAATGATTCATTAGCACGACTAGTTTCATTACAGACGTATAATTTTCAAGTGACTACAAATATTTACCACAAATTTTAGTATAAAGTCTTAATGCTGAGAAGGGGGGAAGGCACTGATAAAATGCATGCTAATCATAATGAAGCGAAATTTCACAGTTAGTGTCTTGTACGGTTGGGACAGTACACCAACAGAACCTAAGTACCGTACACCAACATGAAAGGCTTCCATAAAGTAAAGGCCTCTTTAATCAACTACATTGCTAAGGCGTCGTCAGACGGGGGCATTTGGCCCCGTCCCCCCATGAAAGTAAAGAGTGAAAAAACAAAAATGGAAGACTTGAGAAAAAAAGCTGATAGTTAAAAAAACTGTTAGTTGCAGTGGAAAAGAACATTTACGAATACTGTCGACAAACACATAATTAATAAAACAAAAATTATTTTCTTATCGACACAAATGTTATCTTCTTTCTCAGTTAACTCTATAAATTTAAGCATCATTCCCTAAATTGGAAGCTGGCGAAGCCCCTGCGAATGTGTCTATTTTGTAATTTGAGACAGAACAATCAGCTCATGAGTAAAACGATCGTGCAGCGGGCGAAGGATAAAAAAGAACCACATTCAAATCATGCAATTTTTAATGAGCAATACTTGAGAAGATTACTCCAGATAGTATGGTTATTGCCAATGTTCTCGCTTACGAGTTCCACCGCAAAGCATCTGCACTACATTTCTAAATGTCTCGAAAAAATAAAGCAACTATAACTTATGTAACTAACTTATAACCTAACTTATATATGTGAACATAGCTACCACGGCTACACACAAAATTCAGAGGAAGCACCCGGAGAATCAATCATTTTGCTGTCTTGATAACTATTTTTTTTAATACTACTTTAATCAGTAGGCGTGGGTGCTTTCTTCGAACTGCAGCCCTAGGTTCCCACAGCACGTCTCAGTAGGTTTCTACGTCTAGTAGGTATAAGAGGACTTTACTTTGTGGAAGTCTAACATGCGAATGATAAAAATACTTTGCTTTCCACGACAAAATATTTACTTACAACTATTTTCCCTACTAACTCCGTAACATTATCAAGTGGTAATGCTTACTTGATAATGCCACGGAGTTAGTAGCGAAACTAGTCTTAAATAAATATTTTCAGTGGAAAGCAAAGTGTTTTCATTATTAACAGGATTCTACGTGAATTCACATTGTTGTCTCATCTCTGAAAATGAAATAGTAGCAGCACACCTGGAGGATCCCAGAACTTACCCCAAAATGCGTAGAGGACGCTGCTCTTCTTATGTAGGGCAGTTGGGACAATTGTCTAGCAGGATAGCCATTTTTAGACTGAGCTACTATTCAGCGAACAAGTGCCATCCCATTGCTAAGTGAATCACTGTGAAGTGCAATTGGAATTCTCAATTATTATCAAATTTAGATACCATTGTTTTTTTATGATCAGTAATCCCATACCAGTTTGTGACCTATTCACTTTGGCCGTCACAAATTAAATTCGTTATGCGTGTCTCTTTTCGATTTTTGTCGCCCGAGACATGCAAGTCAAATACAACTAACACTCCTCCTAAGTCTGGCTATATTGACCACTTACCTGATTCGCTTTTATACAAGTAAGCATCGAATTGATACATCAACAGTAAAATTATATAATTTTGACAAAATACAACATGGAATATATTATTTTTTCTAAAAATGATTTGCAAATTGAATTTCGCGCTATTATTTCTATTTGGCGCTTTATTTCTTTTAATTACTCTTCCTTTCCAATTATATGAAAATGCGCGCACTTTATTTTCCACCAAAAAATACAGTCTTCATCATTTTATTCAAAAAACCAAAAGGAAGCAGCATCAGCAAGAAGGAGCGGAAGCTGTCCAAGATTTTGACTGAAAGGAGGGTCATTCAACATTTTCAAGTGGAAGGATCAGCCCAAGTATGACCCATTTTTCGAGTCTCAATGATAAAAATTGATACACTCTATGATATAATTAACAAAGGCCATTTGTCATTGGAGAGATAATGATATTTCCTTTTGGTTTTGGAAATTGAGGAGACAGTTGTTGAGAATTCCTTTCACATATGTTATTTTTTCTGTCTGTTAGATTCTAGTGGTGTTCATATTATTCGCCGCCAGATTTACCATGACGAATCGATTGCCAATTTTTTTCGACGACACTAGATGAGACGTCATGGTGGGTCGAAGACTCAACCAGGACTTCAGGTGGCTCACCCCAAATCTAAATTAAGAACTATAAAATGGATTCCTAGCCTCCGCTGGGCCAACGACCCACGACTAATTTATGAGTAGTGATCCTAGAGCTTAATTAAAAATAGAAACAAATTCGGGGTCCCGCATTATTTCCTTGCGCCCTGAAGATTAAACTGAGGGTCGAAAGACCATTGGTTACCCTATAAAAAAAGGTCGGACTACCAAATGGAGATTTAACCAAAATGAAGATACTCATTAAACTATGAACCTTGATTGAAATCCTTTCCTTGGAGATAAAATCTTTTCTCATATCGCAATTCATTTTCTGAAAAAATAAAGCTCCTGACAGCGAAAAAAACGACGGAAAATTAGTCAAACGAACCAAAGAGTAAGACACACACCTTGATTGCAATGAAGCTTAGGTCTGATTAATTATTTTAAGCCTCGATAGTGAAGGTTCATATTCGAACCGACCGTGCAAATTTCAAGTTCTGACAACGTCCCGATGAGAGCTAATGTTTATTAGCGTGTAAAAGATAATGAGTAGTCAGGAGCTCCGACTGTGTATTCAAAACGTTCAAAGGTTGGTTTCGAGCAAGAGAAAACGGACACCTTGACACGATTTAAGGTTTTCCTCGTTCTGAAGTCTTTCCGTTTTGAAATAAATAATCTAGAGCTGTCCTCCCAGGTGGTTTTCGGTCCATGGTTTGAGTGTAAAACGTATTGCATGCATCGAAATTTATCTATCTAGCTACGTTGTGCGTGTGTGTGTGTCTGAACAATCAACATTCTTAAGGCAGAGCTTATAAAAATCGCATATACAATATCCTCCAACATCCATGAAAAATACGCACGTAGGAAGATGAAACTTTTAACCATCGTTAATTATGAGTATCACTCCTGCTGATATGGATACAAATCGACGCAAAAGGGATTGTTTCATTCAAGAGAAAGTTAAAACATTTTGTAATGATTTTTAGGATTGTTTGATAGTGAAAACCATTATAATTATTTTCTTAAGTATTCAGCCTCCATATATCTTCTCTTGACATATTTCGTCACAATAAATCATGAATCACAATGCTTCTAATCCGGTTACTTTTTAAATTTAAACTCAAAGCACGTTCATTTTGGCTGCAATATGGTCTCTTTCCCGGGGCGGTAAGAAATTCCTTCCCAAACACAGTTAACAATAGCTTTCTCCAGCAAAGTGAGTGAGCGACTCCTCGAACGGTCCCCGCTGTATTGATTCAGGACTCCGGACAAATATATTTTTTTAATAATATCACTATTATTGTTCCCCGGAACTTTTATCCGATCGACATTTCACGGAAGTTTCGTTGAGCAAATAAATACATCACGCTAGGGCGCGTGAGGGAATCCTTATGCCGCGACCGAACGAAGAGATTTACGTCGGAGTAGCACCTCGAAAGAAGAACGCGGAAACATAACGCGTAGAAAAACAAGGAAGAGGCTAACTCGACGAAGGTGACATTTTGGGAGGACTGCGGCACGGCGGTTGAGTTTTCAAGGGCGCGTTGCTGTTGAACATCCACGCATGATTTTGTGACGCAACTGCCAACCGACTAACGATGGACGTCTTTAACATGGCTCATAGAGTCAATTAGGATGGCGAGTTCGAGAATGGATGTCACCAGTGCTATCGTTCGTTTACAGTGTAACCACCTCGGGGGGTGCGAAAAAGTAACGAGCTAATGGAATCATTTTAAACCTTGTGATGATGACTTCACGTACCTGTTGGAACTTGTGCAATTTCAACAGTTTTTATGGTCACACGTTTTCAAAACTAAATGCACTAAAAGTCTTCTTTAGTTCATTCTAATTTATTAATTTATTGGTCTTATGTAAGAGCATAAGCCGGCAACCAACTCATTGTCAGTAAAGTAACTGAAAGATCGAAGTTTCAGGCGTGATGTGGTGAAATTTTAACATGTTGAGTAAATTATTAATGCAATTTTCCACAAAAATATATGTTTATTGCGACCAGGTTTCTATGCTACTACATCATCCTGGCCTGGTGACGATGTAGTAACATCGAAACCTGGTCGCAATAAACATATATTTTTGAAGAAAATTGGATTAATAATTTACTCAAAAAGCAACTGAAATAATATGTACAGTAATCGCGAACATCCGAAACGAAATCTTGAGGAAACGACTCATAGTGTCTACGATACCTGTTCGAATACGTTTCTTAATAAAATAACTTTTTTTTTAATAGCTGGGATAACCGAACACAAAATCTGGATAACGATAAGTGGGCTAAAATACCACAGGATGATGAATACGGATGAGGAAGGTGGCAGTGGAAACGACAGTTTCATTGTATAACAATATGATAACCATTCAATATTTTATAACAACAGTCAAAGTAGATATCTAAAACAAGTAAAAGGTCTTTAATTTGGAAACGGGTATAGCTCACAATATTGCGATAATTAAAGAAAATGTGCAGTGAAAACTTTTAATCAATGCCAAAGAGAAAACAATAAAAAATATTTTAAAAGAAGCCAGACAATTCATAAGATGCATTTGATTAAGCAAATTTTGATGACATTAAAGATCAGGATATGCATTACAGAGCAGGATAACTATCAACATTTCTGCAACAAATATCATACTTCATGATCCCACATGAAAATATTTACAACACGAAAAATGTCGAATTCCGCTCTTAAATGTATTCGAATATTTCACTCGTCCTCTTTTCAGCAGCATTATTAGTTTTATCCAACTCCTTAGATTAGGGGTCTCCAAACTACGGCCCGCGGAGACCTTTTTATCTACGGAAAAAAATAACGAAAATTTACGAGTATATATATTGCTTATGCGACCCTCGAACTGAAAAGTTTGGAGATAGATATGCCTTAGATAATAGATTTGAATCTCGCTCTTTTTGGCTCCATCTAACGAAACACGATCGTGTTCGCAATACAACTCGCAAAAATAGAAAGCAAAAATTGCAAATCGTTACACAAGTAGCACACCTCAAAGAGGGCGGGGGTTCACAAGAAACTAAGCCTTACTTTTACTATTAAGTTTAATTTAAGCTGGACACAAATAATTTTCCTAGAGCACGACACCAACCAGCGAGTTCCAAAATGGAACCATTCCAGGTTACCCAAGGAACCTTGTCCGTCAACTATCTGTTTGCGACCGAGTTGCTTTCTCTTACCCCAGGTGAGAGCGTAAAATTTGTACCCGGGCTCCTTGCGAATCTCTCGTCCCGTATCAATCTCAACGGAACTGTAATCCTGCTTCCATCCCCCACTCCATATTACCTCCAGTAATCCAACGGCACCTGGCATCCTCTCCATCCTCCTCTTTCCATTCGGAGGGGGGAATAAATGAAGAAACCCACGCAGCAGCCTCCGATCGATATCCCGATTATGTTCTGAGCGGACTTCCGACGCACTCGGCGTGTGCTGTTAATTTGGCAGCCCGGAATTAGCTTGTGTGCGAACCCTGCCACTATCGACGAGATTAACAGGTAGCATGTGTACATATCCTGTCGCCATGGCCAGTGAGCCAAGGGGGGTAAAGATCATTTCTCTCCGGAGTCCTGATCGACTTCCTAAAACCACTGTCCGTACTACTCACTCACACCACTTTTTCGTATCATCGAACACATTATCGGCAATACGCAAAATTCACACGTGTAATACCTACTTCACTCTTCGCACCATCCGTCACTCGTGTAATCAATCTTGATTGCTGTTCACCCCCTTCGCTCTGTGATGCAACAGATTATCATTCAACTAATCGACCTCCACGCATTCCAAGGAGTAACTCCGTACATTCGTGTCGTGTCTTCTCTTCCATGCCCGTACCGATCCTGACGCAAACTAATAGAATTACCTTCGCCAAACTTATAAGCGGAATTTTTATCGAGCATCCTTTCTGCAAAAAACGATCCTGATCACTTTAACCTATTATATCCCCAGTGAGAAGATTCACAAACATATTAAGGACGGTTAACTTGATTAAGTTACGCCTTTATGCACGTCAATATGTAGATAGTATACCGACAACATTAGCACTATTCCCTCCCTCCACGACACATTATGACTACCGGCAATTAGCATACTACCCAATTAATTTTCTATTTTCCTCGGCACGTAACTGAGCAAATGAACATAGTCAACACACCACGAAGATTTCCTTACGGGGGAGGACAGACAACATACTGCGCAAAATGTTGAGTTTGAAAACCACACACTTCCAGCTGTGGGAGAATCTTTTCCTTGCGGTGCGTTCTGGTTCAAAAAGGAAGGGAAAACGGAGAGGAATAGTCGAACAGTCCAACCTTGAAATAAATGAACCTGTAGTACACGTCAGATAACCAGAGTGCTAACAAAATTGAAAAGCTTGTGCTAACAGAAAAATGTTAGTTTCCTTCTAGAGGCTTATCGCTTTGAAAAAAACAAGTTCTTATGGGTGAAAAGAGAACATTTTTCCAGTCCCGTTCAGTAAAATCCGTCTAGTCCTTGGAATGATAATAACACCGTGAAATGATTAGGGTTCCTGAAGATGAGGCCTATGCCTTGAAGCTAGCTGTGCCAAATAAAATTTGTGGAATAGTACAGTGTTATTATCCTTTCAAGAACATGAATTTCCACATAGTTGAATCTGCAAATATCGAATATATAAAATCCGTCTAGTTATATTGTGGCAGCTAAATGTGCATACTAACGTATTCACAGAGGAAAAAATGACAACTTGTGGCCTAATAACTGAGACGGCCAATCTTTTTGCACAAAAAAATTAAGTGAAATTTTCATGTTGGTGACCTCTGCCCTAACTCAGGGAGCAAAGCAGTAGGTTTTAGAGACTCTGTTAAGTGACATAGATACATTAATAATTTGAGATTACTCTCAATTACTTAAGGTATATAGACCATTATGGTATGATTACGATGCATTCGGTATGATTACGATGCATTCGGTATGATTACGATGCATTCGGTATGACACTTTCTCGAACGGGTTCCGAAAATCAGAATGATGGAGCATGTCGACGTACTTGTTCCTCCAATGCAAGTAACTCGTGTAACACTCAATCGAAATAACCCATGAGAGCTCATGACATTGAATTTGATCATTAAACTGAAGGGACGAAACACTGTTCTAGTTTCGCTTCTCTTTGATGTTCTATTCGCGACGTGGTTATTTGAAAGAAGAATGTAATATTTAGAAAAGGCTGAATGCCCTCTCCCGGGCACCCCAAGTAAACCCTTTCCAGAGGCCCAACGGAGAAAACAGGCTGGCAATAACGAATTCCCCAATTGTTCTCCATAGGGATACTTTTTCTTCTATTCTTTATTATATTTTTTACATCGCCGTCAGTGTTCAAAATAGAAGAAACCACACCTTGGTAAGTTGTGCCCTTCAAAATAGCCAGTTTCATTGACCCTTGGAACACATTCGCTGTTTTTCCTTGATCCTGGCTGAGATTCAATTTGGATTAAATCTTGGGGGTGGGGTGACGGTAGCGCCCAGGTGAATGTCACGGCAATTTGCCGAGAAGTATAATTTCAAACGGGACACAACTCCGAATCTTCTCACATTCCCCTTTCCCTTGCAATGGTGAACAATATGAGTCAGTCCAAAGAGGTTTTAAAGCCAGTGAAAGGCGCACGGGCAATACCTTCTCTCGTTCAACAACCGTTTCACTGTAACCCGCGGAAGAATAAATGTTATGGACGACCAATTCCACGGAATATACTCACGGAGGGAGCTAATCAGAAACCATTAGCACGGGGTGGGACACCATTCATGCACTGGGGAAGCGGATAACGTAAAGGACTAACAGCACGGTCACGCTAGGTTATGTTCCCAACGAAGTGCAAATTTGTCAGTGGTCCCACTAAATTTCTAGAGAAGAAGAGAAAACCAATTACTATCTTGGAGCTCAGGAAAGACATGAAATGGTCTTGAGCTCCTTCACTGCAGTAGTATTTCGAGCGAATTATCAAAATTTGGCATTTAATTATTAATAATTAATTATTATTAATTGAGAAACTTCTTATCCTATTTCATTCGTCACCCTGAAGCTTAAACGGCAATGTCATTGCGCCTTATAGAATGGCGTCATCAGCTAGAGAATCGAAGTGCTAGGCAATTAACGACCGAGGAAAACATCAGCTTGGCTTAAGGGAAGAGCAGCGAAATACGTGACCCAAATGCAGGGATGAGAAAACGGGACGCCAGAGAGACTTTGTTGATTCCAAGTACTTCAGAAGTAGTTCAATAGTACAAGGTTCATACAGTTAATGGAAACGATGCGCTGTATAATAGTATATTGAAGAGAAACAGATGGTAGAAGCCTCTCCATGAATCACCACACATATCAGAGGCTACAGGAAAGAAGTGCTGGAGACTAAATGCGAAAAGGAAGGGATTTCTATAATCTCCGGGATTGTATTAGCTAAATTATCATGATGTATTTTTAACGGTGAACTTATTAATAAGCACTGCTATATTATAGACCAATGAAACAGGAACATGACATGGGAGGAATAAAATAAGGGAACGATATGTGGCCTTCGAGATACAGGTGTACAGAAAAATATAGAAAGTAAGATGGGAAATAAAGGATAAAGGAAAACCAGAAAGATGCCCAGAAAAAAGAAGTTTAGGGGAGAAATTCACTGCAAGGAGGATCAAGGAGACACGAGAGATAGGGACGAAGATTGTAAACTAACATTTAATGTGGGTGGAAAGATAGAATTATGTACTTTGGACGGTATAAGGAATGACGAGAGAAAGCAAGAGATATGGAGAGTAGGAAAATTTGTGGGATTTGAGATAGTGGTCGACAAATATGATAACTCCGTGCAAAAGCTTTAAGCAATTGTCAACACACGTACTACTCATTGAAGTGATCCATAATAGAGGAAGAACGACGTACTTTTCCACAGATCGTTTGTGAAAAAGTACGTTGTTCTTTGCCTATTATGGATATTAGAATCATCCACGAAGTGAAGCCTGTAACTAATGAATTCCTAACTGAAAGGCTACATTTGACGGTGATTAACAATGGGGCGCGCAACTAGGGTGGTATCCTACTCACACCATACTTCTAACTTCTAAGCATTACCCTGCAAAACCGCCGCAAGGGTGTGTGGTAAGGGGTGATCCACCACCAAACATTCACATTCACTCCCAAATGCACATTAAGGAACACATTGCACTCAGAATGAAGCACCCCGCATGCAACATAAAATAGTAGAACATCATCCACAACATGCGGGACAATGTTACTTTTGAATACAAACATGCATAAAAAAACTACAAATGCCGTCACAATATGCAAGGTCCAAACGGGAGCTCTTCTCCTTCTATATTATCAACATACTTTCCCGCATGACTACCATAGGTAGGGATGAGCCTCTCGATGAGAAATGACGGGATTTACTTCAAAATTTTCTTACCGAGGAGGAAGGGAGGGCCTTTAGCACATACAAATAAAGATGGGACATCAATTTTAACTAAGGAATTGGCGCGTGACAAAATAAAAGGCCTGTGAAAGTCACACCATCGGGGAGGAAGGTCCAGGTTTACAGCCGGTGCCACCGGCGATTTCCGAAAAATGTGAACAGTAAATCACAGATTAAGGGTTTAGTTCAAAGTGCTTGGTGATAGCGCCATATCCAGGACCGGCTCAAAACTGAAATAAATACACACACTGAGCTACCACGCCAGGTGTGAACACGTAAATGAATCATAAATCTTGATATAATCACACATCCTGATACCTTCACGATTGCGTAGTTTGTCTCACGTGTGGGGAAGTCATATCTCGGTAATAGGCGCATTCCTTTTCTTTTTGAAGCAGGTAGGAAAAAAAACAGTAAAATCGTAAAAGAGCGACTTCGACGGAAAACACTTGGGGAAAGTAGACTTTCCAAGAACGCAACATAAGCCATCCAGAACGGGCGAAAGCATTTGACTGGCTTATCAACATCGCCTATTACAGAGTGATGGTTTTTTAAATAACTTTTATATTTCCACAAAAGATAAAATTTACAAAACACGACCGGTTTCGGCGATGATCGCCATCATCTGGTCGGGTCGGAAACCGGTCGTGTTTTGTAAATTTTATCTTTTGTGGAAATATAAAAGTTATTTTAAAAACCATCACTCTATCATGGATTTCCACCAAGTGACTGCCTCCACAGTGAACTTTGATCGCCTATTACGCTCACGACAACGCTTTCATTTGAAAGCAACTAGACGGAGTTTTAAAAATTATTTTCGATTACCCAACTTTGATCTTTGGATCTAAAAAATCAAACAAACAATCAATCACTAAAAGATTTGCCGATTACGATCCCCAACCGTCTCGCTAAAATCATTAGTTTTTTATTCGATACTTATCTTTCCTCGATTAGACTCGACCTCGTGACTTCATGTTATCAACTGATTAAAATTAGATAGTAAAAACAGTAAGTGCGGTATAAGATACCTACAGCGAACCTGTTTACCAGCATCGCCGAGGAAAACACGTACGTAATGGCTAATAGAAACGGAGGTAAATGACCCTACTGGACAATGTCAGTTCTCCCAGAATGAAGAAGGGGAAAGTATCCCCGACATATTTCTTCCTAATGTAAGTTTTGTGAGTGTTTCTATCTTTTTATATGTGTGTTCGTGTTTGCTACTCGTCTGAATTTTCCAGAGAAAGAGATATTTTCTTACGTGAGATTACGGCTGCGTCTTTCAGCCTTCGTCTACCGTTTTTAAGACTGCGCAGTCTTAAACGGTGCGTAATTACAATAATATTTTGGGGATTATTCCATAAGCCACAGATTTAGCAAACGGTTGCTAATAGGTACATGGAATGTTGAATAAGGATTTAACTCCAGGTAAAGCAAAATAACTTTTAGCTTCCATCGACACTCTACCTACGCACTTCCTCAAAAAAATAAGCCTCTTCCGTTAATAAACCAAGGAAACTATGCAGTAAGCAACCATGGTGCTTCAGGAGAAATGTAGAATAAGTTACCTTTTCTCCTAGTTGCAAATATATCTTGGCACAGTAAACACACGAGAGGAAATTTTGGTCCCATCATTATCAATATAGAATACTTTTTACAACAGAAACAATAATACACTATTCAAATAATAGTGCTAATTCCAGAAATAATTCATAATGCACTTTTTTCTACTCCGTTCGCTGGAACTTTTCTCGCAAATGTCAGCATCTCCAGGTAAGGATTAAAGCATTGTTTCATTAAACCTTCGTACCGATTAAATTAAAGCATTGTTTCATTAAACCGATTAAATTAATTCGTACCGATTAAATTAAAGCATTGTTTCATTAAACCTTCGTACCGATTAAAGCATTGTTTCAAGTAACGCCCTATCACTGCGGTACATTATAAAATAACTAAAATGAAAATGTGATAGTCTTCACGTTATGTATACAAATATTAGTATATATGAACAGTACGTAGCATTTTACAGAAAGGTCGAAACCATTCTTTCGAAAAGCATATAAAGCGTTTAAGTGAAGGGAACAATAATGCTGAAAAATCAGTCAAGAGATGCCCCTTCAATCATTATACACTTGACATCTTCACAATTTAAAATACACTGGGAAGATGTCATCTAACTGAACACGAGCACTAGGCCGTTTAAATCACTCGTTGTTGTCAGGGTTACACGACCCAGGGGTAACAATAGGCATCAATTAAGAACGATAATGAACGTATTCATTTCGACACCGATCGCGAACAACCACTTGGTTCTCCCTTCCTCGTGTGGCTTCCTGAATCAAGAGAGACCCCGTCCTCAAATTCAAAAATCGCATTAAAAATCCCGGGATGCTTCCGTTCTCGCCCCCCCTCGGCAATGACGTCAACGGAGAGCCATCACAGCCTCAAACTACCCGCTCACGCTCGAAAAGCCGCCAAAAAATCGAAGGCGGACGCCAGCGATTCTCCGAACCCTCGCCGCACCACGGGAGCACATGAGCGGAGCAGCGCCTCCTGCCCAAGGTGACCCCCAACTTCTATGGCACTATCTTAAAAATAGTATCTGCAGGAAGGCAGCCGGCACACCTGATCGAGGAGATACTGAAATCATTTCGCAAACCGACAAAAAATATTTCCATGCGCAAGTGTGAAATAAACTTCCCATTCGAAGATACTGGAGACACACTAAATGCATCTTGCGACACTACTTCATAAACGCCTAGGGCACACCTATCCATGTAAACCAATTACAACTGAATATGAAAAAGCGAAAATTTAGACAATAGTGACAAGATTTTCCTCACACTGTCCCGTCGACAAGGTCATTATTCTATTCCCAAGGTTATTATTCTATAACGCTAAACTTTCGAAATTGTATACAACACATGAACCTAAAGACAAGTGAGAGAACTGATAAAAAAAACTGCCATCTCAGTGACAATCACTCTTACTTACCCTTGATGAACCACTGCGTTATCTTACCTTATCATTAAACTATTCATCATCGTTATGGTAGTATTTCAACATATTTCATTTGAAAAATTCCACGCGCTTTCCTTTTATACCACCCTTGGAGAGCAATTCTATTCCAAGGACTTCCATTCCCATCCGACAATAATGTGAAAAAAATTCTAATTAAAAAATTAAATATGAAAATACTGACGTAGGCGGTAACGACCAACAAAATCCCTAGAAGATACATACTCCCTTATCTTAGCATTTTAGCTTAAAATAAAAATTTCATCTAGGGGGAAGCATATCACTTTGGAACAATCTGAAGCTCTAAATTAAGGGAATGTGTCACAGTGTAAAGCAATGCATCCTATCAGGGAGACACAAAGCCGGCAGATGAATATCGGATTGTTAGGAAAGAACGAATCACACTGAAAAAACAAGATTGTCGTAAAATTACTGGGAACCTATGGAGAATGCGCTATGACTTTTTTCGACGAGGCTACAATTCCGCGAAAGCAACTCAGAACCAAACTGTAATCGCTGTCCACGATATAAAAACTAAATTTCCTCAATGCTCGTCAATCGCGCACCCAACCTGGAGAAAATCTCGATTTAACTTCTAGTGGCTAAACTTTTCACGTCATCATACTTATGTACGCAAGGGGAAACACTTCAGAGAGGGTATCGGAGGGTAACTTCCCGATTCTCTGCACCAGATAAACAGTAGGTAAACGAAGATGCCATCAGCCCAGTGAAATGTCGAAAGAAAAAACGAAGACACCGATTGATAACATGGTAATAAGTACTTATCCCTGCAAATAAAAATTTTTTCAGATGCAAGGTAACCACGGGTCCTGGCCATGCCAAGTGACTTCGAATGCCCACAGGACGAAATTGAGTCACCGAGAGACAAACCTTAAGGAAAGGGACGATTTTCGGGCAAGTGATGACGGGAAAGGCGAAGAGGTAACGATCTCGACCTGTAAATGGGTTCCTCGAAGACGGAGAAATATGAACCTCTTTTTCATAAAATGCCCTACACGTGAAACGGGAAATCTTGCCCCATAAAAACAAAATAATGCACAATCATATTCCACCGAAAATTTCTTCTTTACATACTACGTACTACTAACACGATGAGGGTACCGAACATACGCAAGTGAATTCGGCTCTGGTGCAACAGGTATAGGTAACTTCAATCAAATTCTGAAACAAGCTACACGACCATGTGGTTTCCAAGATAGAATAATTATGTATTAGGTGTGGAATTCAACCGGGAAACTTATATCACTTCCATTCTATGTAATATTGGAGAAGACACACTCTTGGAACTCACTCTTGCAATCTTAGTACAGACTTAGAACTCAAGCCAAACGAGAACTTAAAAATGGTTTTACAACTTGGTAAATACACTTCCTGGAAGTTTTTCAACGCACTCTGGCTGGCAGGAGAGTATTTTTACAGTAAAGAGAAACAGAATTAAAGGTTAGAGCGGGAAATGTACAACTGCCGAAATATTACTAGCTACTATCGATTATATCTTACATTGACTTCACTGGGAGGACTAGTGTCGAGAGGTGAAAAGTCTTTCGGGCACTACTTTCTATGAGAAGGGGTAAGGCAGGACGACGTGAAATGACCTCCAGCCGAAGTCCTAATCGATAATGGAATATAACTTCCAGGACGGCATCCTGGAATCTAAGCTGAGCCCTCGACGAGGTTGGCCAAACAACTACACTGATTTGGTTCACAAAACGCATGCAGGTTCATGCTTTACGACTTGGAAGTAGCTATTAAATTAGAAGAAGCAGAATAGACGCATTACCGTGAAAATAATTTGTCCTTCGGGCTACATTTGCATAAATATGAGCGCAAATATAAAAAAATAGATTTAATTAGAGAGCTCAGTGAAATTAAATGAGTTGTAAAAGATAATCCCAATTTCTTCACCCTGCAGAATATATCACTCGTGCAGCAAAAGTATTTTTTAATGCAGCCGTTTTTCTTACGGAGGGCATATATAAGAAAAAATATATTGTTGAAAAATAGCCACTTCAGAAAACTGAACTTATATACGGGGGTGAGCAGAAATCTATTCAATACAAAACGAAATTGGGGAGGAATATTTTGCACTGAATCATTCACAGGGAAACATGTGGTAATGCATATTGCATAGTAAATATGTATATGCATATATTGCATATACATATTTACTTTATATATATATACACACACATACATGTTCTAAGCACATGAAACATGATGTAAAATGTAAGGAAATGAAAGCACAAACAAGAAATAATAACACGAATGTGGAAGGAATCACATATCCTTGTATCTGAGCATCTGGTTCAGCACTACAATTACTGTTTAAACAAGCGTCTTTATCTGTGCTCACAAATGCCGGCTTATATCTCATGTTCCTATATTGCCTCGGGTAAAAGTGCTTTGTTAATATGAGGCTTCCACCAATGGGATTACTAAGGCCGAGAAAAGGCCACAGAAAAATACGGAAAACAGGGGGCTACCACCAACATCGGAAAGAATATAATCAATTTTAAATTGAAAAAATCTATAAAAATTTCATGTTTCTCCAACTTTTGATTATCTAAGTGTTATAATGTCATATTTTCCTGGTTTTCCAACCAATCTCCAAGCAAAAATGCTAGCCCGCTATTACGTTACAACCACGGACCATGGATAACAATGAATACACCGAAAAAGAACCAATCTCAAAAAAAAGAAGCACTATATAACAAACTCTTTAAGATGCATTGTAATGAGTAAATTAACAAATTCTTCCCTGAATATACCGAAGCTTATTTCCATAATTAAATACGAGAGAATATTTAAAGACATCTATGATTAATTTGGACCAATGAATCGAGAATGAGTGGACTATAGTAGAATTCAAAATTAGAATGAAGCAACTTTACATCTGGAAAACGAAAGGAGTACAACAACTATAAATTATTTGAAGAATTTTTGACTACTTATGCATGAACTTAATCTATACTTCCATGGAAGTAAAATAATGAAAAAGCCTGTTACAAAACACCTATACTTTCCAAATCCAAGCATTTCATTGGAAGAAAATTTCTAGGCGCTTAATTTTTCCATTTTCCTCCCACTTTGTTTCCTTTATTTTTTTGGTTTGCGAAACAAGGAGATACGAGACAATATCAGCAGAGCTGATAGGCAGCAATGCAGTGTGTGAACCGGTTGAGCACCCGAATAACCATCACCAATACCATGCGCCGGGAAAGCATCCGTTCCTTCTGGATATTCGAATACCGTACAAAGAAATACAGGACCGCGTACCGAGTTATTGTACATAAAGCACAACAGAGGTAAACACATTTAGAAATAAATTATCTATCAATATTCGAAACTCACTGTGAGTGCTTACTACTCAATTCACTGTGCACACTAAGAACATCCTTAGAGAAGGCGTCCCTGCAAAAGAATGCAAAGTTTTTGGCAACTTCGACTGCAATGGCGGTAATATAAGAAAATCTAATGTGCGTAAAAATACATGGGAATGTAATTACATCGACTTTGTGGTCATCATGCTCTATTCACATCCGTCATTTTGACGAACGAATAAAGTCTTACTCCTGGGACCCAAGCGAATGACGCTTTACGGAGGATTGATAAAAAAAAATGGGATGAAAGTCGATCCCCTGGAACTAATTCTCTCTCTCTCTCCCTCCTTGACGACTAGGAAAACTCCCGGCAGTACGGAAAATTCCCGCGCCCACTTACGACCAAGTTTTATTCTTGTCCTGATCCACAGGTTGCTGGATTGTGATGGGATTGAAGCGCTGACGTAAGAACGGGCGAGAGGAGTCGAGGTGGTATTTTTCGCTCCCCTCGACTCACTGCGACGGACGGACCGAAGGCGTGGGGAGTAACCACCAATCACACAGGATGTCCTTCTGGGGGGATATCTCAAAAGGAGTTCTTACGTACGTATTTCACCCAGTTTCCCAACGAGAGTCAACGGGGGCGGCGTGGTGCACTCACACGAAGTGGTGCGCCACCCGATCGCTTTGCCACAGAGAATCAACATACGTACATTCAAATTTTCATTTTAGCTGTTTTTTTTGCGCTCTCTTCGCTAATCTCGTTGACTGCTTCTTGGAAGGGAATTAAAATTATGTTTACTGACCCAGTTTACATCGGTTATCGTAAAACGCTATACGAAAATGCATCGTCCCCTGTTCCCAGATACCGTTTCTTTTACTTTTTAGTTTTAAGGTAAGTAACTGTTTTTAATTTTGAGCTTAGTAATTTGCTCGTAAGTCTCCTAAAACTATTTCTCTTATCTGTGTACCCCTAAGTATGGTCTCTTGACGTACTTAATATTATTCACGGAGTGGCAAGAAACAGGTAATTTCTGCTGGTTGTAAATAAAATCTCCGTGTTCACTAGCAAAGGAATAGCTGCGAGGTACCGGCTCGAACTACTTACAGAACGAAAGTTTTGTATATAGAAATTGACAAAATCCGAAGATAATTTTCAATGCACCCGATCACGACCACTGAACCGTGTTCAAGTCTACAGATTAGCACACAACACCCCTGAAAATTGTTGTGGGTGAGGCAAGCACCATATGAAAGGACATATTGTTGCAAAGTAAACAATCAATACGTTTTAACAGACACGATGCCTGGAGAAGAATTATCTCCGAAGAAATATCGAATACATGCGTCTTTGTCTATGTCAATATTGGGAAGGGGTTCCTTGGCTTTCCATCGCGTTGCTTCTGGAGCCACAAGTTTCAAGCGAAAAGGCAATATTGTTGGCAACTTCACGGACCACTGCTCTCATGGCCCGAAAGGCAGATGAGTTTTCTCGTTGGGAGTGCCATTATAGCATACCCCATTTCGTCTCGATAGCCGTCGATCGAAATACTTCGTCATGGACACCCAGGAGGGTAGGGGAGAGCAGTAGAGAACAAGGGAACGCCTGAGGAGAGAAAAATCTTAATAAGGAGAGACCATGGGGAATTTCGTTTATGCTGTACTACGGATAGTACAACGGAGCATGATCCACTTAAAGGGCGTGCAAAGACTCTCTTTACCCGCCAGATCACAGAAAAGACTAGCTGCCGAATAACCATCACTGCACGGATGAAGGAGTGATTGGTGGGTCTGGATCAAAATAAAACTGTAGCCTTAAATCCCAGTTTACAGGAAAGTTTACCATTGAGTTTAAAATCGTGTATTTAGATATTTCTATCAGCACGCTACCTCCCCAAATAATTGAACTATTAAATGATGTCCAAAGGTTATATATAGAGGGACATCGAAGGGCTTGCGTCATTCGATGACCACTAGAAATTTACTGGCACGATGAGAATCAACCCTGGAAGGATCACCCATGACGGGTATAGAGGAGGTTATCAATAAGATGATAAGAGTCTTAAAAAGTCGAAGACCTTCCGTAACTCATCCTGGATGCTTCAAAGGATGGGTGACCTCCTCCATTAAATTTTCACGAAACTTGGGACACAATGTAATGAGTGAGAAGAGCAGAGATTACTGGAAACTAGGACTCAGTCCACTGGTACGGGTGTACACTCGGTCGTAATGGCATGACATCCTTCTGCACCGTGCCAACAGACAGACAAAGAAGGACAACTCAATGATAGAGGTAAGTTTTAGAGACAGAGGAGAAGAACCGACGTACGCAAAAAAGAAGTTAATGTGACAATGTAGTTAGCGTGGAGACAAGAAAAAAACGATACAAATTATTTGTAAAGAGATAAAGAAACACCTGTAATCGCCACGTAAAATTAATTAAAAATAAGAACTGGGTTTTGACTTGACTACCAGGTGCAGATGACCAAAGGAGTTGAAACCCAGGTAGTGTTTTTATTTTGTAAGTGGAAATTATAAGATTTTCTCTAATTCATTTGGAATATGGAATTTTTTCACAGGGTGAAATCTGAGACGACTATACGATTTTACGCCAATTGTAAAATGATAAAACGAGAAATTCGTTGGGCAGAAAGCGACTCTGGGAAGACGGAACGCATACATGAGAAATATATATTGTGAAAAAAATTATGCCAAAATACTTGGTTAAAAGTGTACTCAAAGTGGATAATTTAGCTCGGTAAATACCAGGCAGCGTCGTAGAAAGTTGTTGAAGAAAGGAAGGCGTAAGAGACAAGGGTGGCATAAAAAACCTTGTAATTCCTAGAATGCTCAGGGAAAATGAAGATAAGAGATAATGAGTTAATTTAAAGCATGTAGAAGGCAAAAAAAAACTTGACAGGTTTTTTTACCCAAACCAAACATTAAAAAATCAGAGTACTAAAAGTTTCATCAGCGGGGAAAGTAACGTCATATTTCTTCTTGTCTTCTTACCTTTTCACTCAGAAGAAGCAAGAATGAAAGCAGTTTGTTGAGAAGGAAAAGGATTAAGGCAAGGTTAGTGTCTGGTAAAGGGAGAGGAAATGGTGGCGCCAAAACAGCCATAAGAATAATAATTAAAATGTAATACGAAACATACTCAAGGTGCCAGTTATATACTCAGCCCTTAAGCAAGGACGAGTGGCAATGAAAGTATTTCGGGGTATTGGGTACATGGGAGGTACGAGTAAAACGGATGTACGTGCGTAATCCTGCGAACTTTTTAATGAGCGATCCAAGGATTTGTTTTGAGCTTATAATATCGTGCAAGTGAATGAGAAGTTGATGACGTCCGTTGAGTTCGGTCTATACTTATCCAGTGAGCCAAGGACTTACTATTCGACGAATATGCTCAGTATTCACGCCGAAAATGTCCCTCAGGCGGAACGGTAGGAAAAGAATTGGGAAAGCACCAGAAAGGTTTGCGAATGAGGGGTCAGTGAATGCAACGCTAAATAAAAAGAAACGGAAAAGTAAAGTAAATAATTTGATGTGCAACAAAGTATTTTACCGTTCACCAGCTTCTCTTGGGAACCAACGTCTTTGAGGAAAGAGGAATGGCAGTGAGAGGAAGACTTTGGATATGTGAACGTGAATATGAGTGGAGGAAATTGTCTGTACATTCATAAAAAAAGGGAAGTAGTCACGGAAATGGTTGGGGAAAAGAATATTTTTAAAGACTCTTGAGGAATCCTAGAAAGTATAAAGTATGGATATGAATATAGAGGCGATCTGAATATAGATGACCTGAATATGGAGGCGATATCGAAATCAGCGGAAATATTGAGATCTGTAAAGGAAGAATGTCGAAGAAATAGGAAGGAAAGAAGTTATACGTGAAATAACTGAACATCCAAAAATTAAGGAGCCAAAGAAGGTGTATAAGAAAATGTCCATAAGGAGCATCGGTGGTAAAGAGGTACACGACAGGCTCGGTATATTTCGAGGAGTTTCGAAAAACCTATCAATACAATGGCCATTATTAATGGTATTGTCACTTTCTATCCAATATAATGTTAATTTTCGTGAGCCTGGAATATTATATTTCTTAATTAAAAGCTCTGGGTCAACAATTTCCTAGGAAAAGTAAACGATTCAATTGGGAGTAAAAGCATTACGAATCTCCTACAGAGATATTATTTCTCGTTTCCAAAAACTTCCGCCTCTTCAATCGCAGAGCACCGGAGGGACATCGATGTCCGTCCATTGATTGTAAATGTGTCCCTCCACTTGAGTGTATGAAACGGGGGGATTATGCGAATAAAAACATCTCGTCACTGCGAATTTGTTGAGCATACAAGGTCAATTACACGATAATATTCTATATTCTATTCCATACAGGTGTACAATGTTATAGTAGTATTTTGTTTTAGGATTCGTCGACAACTAAGGTGGTCACGATGTTGCCTTATAATAAATAAAAGTCCTGCCAGTTATATCTCAGCAGAGTGACAAAAGACCATACACGAAGTCATGAAAAGGCGGCATGGCTAACTAAATTTCATTATTATTTATCAGAATAATAAGTATTTAAGTCACTTTCATCAAGTTTGCTTTCAGGGAAATCCACATTTGTCGAAATGAATATATGAATTATATTGATATGGGATCTTGAGAGAATACCAAGGATGCAATACCCACTACAGTCACTATCGCAAAACTAATTTAAGCGAATATAAATCACTACAGTGCAAACGTTTTGTGATACTAGGCTACAAAACAACCGGGAAGAGAATAAAACGTCAGTCATCCGCGTATTTCCCTACGCCAGTGATCGTCCTGGAAATACGGTCATCATCAACCAGAAGGCGTAATCATTTTGAGCATTAAAAATCGCGAAGAACTCGAAGTAATTCCGTTTCCAGGTCAACACACCGATAGTGCGACCAAAAGACCACCCATGTGCACACGATTCTTACCGTGTCTTAATTCATATGGCGCGTAGCTGTGAGGAAAACTAATTTTCCCAACGCTGGATATCCGGCGCTGCAAAACAACAAAGTAATCACTCACCCGGGAGAATAATCGCAACTCATATCTATATCGAACCTGTTTATGAATGCTTTTATTCATAATTACAATAACAAAGTTGATAAAGTTGATGGAACGACAGTTTATTAGTTCTGCTTCCAAGAGTTCCTTTATTGGAGTGGGAGATCACTCTACTCAAACTGTATTTTTTATTGTTCAAATAAGCTTCTGTTAAATCTTCCCCTTAGGGATTGAGAAAGCCAGTAGTGATCAAAGAAAATCGTATGGAACGCAAACACAAATTTAAAGTGATCCGATATATTAGTTTAAAGTATCACCATGCTCCCCAACACGTATATTACAATTATTCTTCTCATTCAGGTAAAACGATATAGACACTACGCTTGGAATCACACACTGATACAAAGAACCCCCGTTCCAAAATTGTTTGATACTCAAGGACCCGTGGAAGAGGTAACTTAATTTTAACAATTCTATCCTTTCTCCCCCTTGGGTATATGTACCGAAAGGAATTGTGTTGATAATTATTTATACGCACTAGTGGCGCAGAGAAATAATTTTCTGCACCATAAATACAAATGATAAACCTGGTTGTGTTATTTGAAGGTGCTATGTGGGTTTATCGCACCGAGAATTCAACCCGTGAAACATCTTATGCCTTACAATAATGCATTCCAATATCGCAATCGTGCACATTGAAGAACTTATTTACTTCACAATGCGACACTACTACGAGATTTCTTTTTGAAGGAATTACAAAAACTCAGTTGTTTTGGGTCTTTCCTACCAATAGTCACTGTATAGCACACCTGTAACGTAACCACCAATATACATCCATGCGAACGTATTGGCTGACGTCACGACATTGTGGCATAGCAATTGACAACATGTATGGATTCTGACAAGCTGAATGAATGCGAGCTAAAGAGATCCCTCTCGACGTGGCGGGAAAATTGATAGCGTCACTGAAACGTCAGCGCTAAGGAATTTCACCTTATCCCTTATCTGAGCTTTAAAGTAACTTAAGCTAATAAATATTTGGACCAAGGTTTCCCAGCCACGACTAGACACCTCCCTGCCTAAAATTTTCTCGCGACACGGTGACGTACTGTTTTGGAAAACGAGTAAACTACATACGTACTGTATGTAACACTGTAGTACGTACTATGTATAAAAATACCAAACGAATAGTGAAAATGAGATTTGAAAAAAGTAATTATCCCGGAGAATGAAAATTTCCCCTATCTGGCAAAGGAAATAATAAAAGACTCAAATCATAATCGAACTGTTAGAGAAAAAATGAAGTTTCTCTTCTCGGAGTCACAGAGAGCTACGCAATCGGCCTATACGTAGTCAACAAAGCGTGTCGAAAATTCTGGAATAATCCGGAAACCACTGTTTCAGTTTTTATGCCTCTCAGCAAATCTCGTAAAAATCACACGTTTGAACCGTTGCCTGCTCTTCTGATGTAAAATTCCAATATGAAATGGCAATTCCCCTGCACCCATGGGAATTACGAGTATTACATAAGTGCGTACACTGAATATTAATGCAAGAAATACAAGGACGATATGAACATACAAAGAAGAAATGTTAAGCGCTTCTGGAAAATAATGTCACCGAAAAGTATGAAGATGACAACGGATAACGATATACGGATTTTAACTAGTAACTGTATTCGAAAGTAGTTTCTCGGATTATTCGGGGTAAATGTTTAGGAAAGCAATAGAACAAATCGAAGGGTTGGGCATTGAAAATCATGTATTTTTTCGATCACTTTAATTAATTAGGCATTATCTCGGTGTTTCGAGAAGAAGTCTTCACTCAGCCATTTATAATGTGGAGGCTCAATATAATAATACATATGAAACAATCTTTTCCCGCGAAAAAATTTAATCCGATATTTTCCAAAGGAAGTTCTGATGTCATAAGGAAACAACTTCCCACACCGGTGTAAGCATATTCAACCTAATTGCAGACCTGGTAATGTAGCAATATGAAATTTACTTACACATCACTGAACGAGTATTTTTGCAAGGTGAGGTAATCAATCTGTGGGATAATTGCTGTAAAATAGATTAACCATAAATATAATACAATTGTAAAATACAAGAAACTTAAAAACTGCACCTACTGCCTCAAGAAAAATATGTATCACATAATTCTATCACATCACATACATACATCTGTATACGTGCAACTTGTTTTGGTTGTCTTCACAACTTCATTCAGTATTTCCGATGTTTATTTCATATTAAACATTGTACGTCTTTTCGGAAAAACTATGCCACAATTAGATGCCCTGGCACATTCCCTCTAAAAATAATAAATTCCCTCGCATATTTTCCTCCCGTAGTGTCATGTTATTAGATGAAACTGAACGCTTCATAAGTTTTACTCGTGACTGAATAAGACACACACGTTCAGAGAAATTGTTATGGTTCGTGTACATACAAACATTACGAATCGCATAATACAAACGAATCCTTCCTGCGAAACACTGTAAGCCACATAAATATTTACTAGAAATACTGATCGAAAGCTCTATGTAAAAATTAAGATTAAGGTCATTCGCACAATTACGTGGATTTTCAATGCTGAATGTTATACTTCACGTTCACAAATAAAAATATATAATATAAATACATAGCTCTAATTGTAATATAATAATTTAAATTCAGCTATGAATGAAGAGCGGTTTGACTAACTCTCCTCATTGTCCTCGCCCTTTTATCCCGTAGGTAAAAAAATGATCCCGAACAAACATGCCTATCAAAACAAAGAGAAGAAAGATAAAGTAAGATTGACTTTCGCTAAGAGTGTGCGGCTGACTGGAAAACTAACCGGACTCTCCCCTAGGAAACTAATAGTGCACAACGGCAATGCCCATAGCCTGGCATTCATTCAGAACCAGTAAGTATTACCCAAGTTAAACAACCACAACAGAGATTGGGGAGTATGTTATAGGACAGTTTTCAACTTACCGAAATCAATGAATTTTTTAATTGACAGAGGAGATGGGTTGAATTGCGAATAAAAATCGATCATCTTCGACATGCTCCTTAAGGTCCCGGTGATCTTCATGGTGGCAACTTCTGCAGCAACTTCTCAGGCTCAGTTGCGATGGAACTGATTGTCAACCGAACACCCCACATCAACACGCAACCTCCACAAGCGATCGGCCTCTACTGCTAATGCGCTTCCAACCCTTCCAACTTATCGCTGTGACAGACATCAACCCACAATCCTCAGCGTCCCGGAGGCCATAACAGGCAAATTTATCGTCACGAAATTACTCAATAAGAGTTAAAACTCAAGAAAAACAACTTTTATAAATACAAAATTAAATATTCAGTAAATTCTATTCAGCACCTCCTTAAAGACATTATTCAATTACGTTATAAATAATATTGAGTAAAATTTTGCCGCCATTTTACGAAATCACCATCCAATGGAATAGAGGCGGGACATTTAACTTTCTTTTACGAGCATTGGTCGAGCATCTTCTTCCATGCATTGGTTGCACAGATACAAATTCCAAAGTTAGGAAAATTTAACTGTCAAGTTCCGAATTAATTTTTCACTAAAAAGAAAAGATAAATTGAAAAATTGAAAGAATAAAATTGAGTCATTTTCATGGAGAAATAAATACAAAATATTTATTAATTTCGTGGGTAAACTATGCTATGTGGAAAACGTAGAGAAAATGAAATTGTTCACGTAAATTTCACATTTAACTCAAATACTTCATAAATAATCAAAAATGACTCTTTAAAATACGCTTGATAATATTTTGTGAAATATACCATTCACAAAACAACATTCACAGCAAATATCTAATTCTGGTTTTGCATTTTAAAAGTAGCAAAGCCAGGAAATCACAATTAGGCAATATGTATTCAGTGCTTGCTTGATACACTTGTCCATTTTATTCTCAATCCTCAAAACTTGTTCCAAAAATATGACAGCTGGCATTAAATATTTCACCATAAAATCTAATTAATATATAACTAAACCTGCTCTTTCTAGGTAGTTCCATTTGCTTGAAAGACAATGGCCACTACGTACCCATACATACAATGGATATTTTTAACCATTTATATTTTTCATGAAACATGGTAAAGGAAATTACCCTTCTATCACAGTAAAAAATACTTCTAAACAATGTTTCAACTGTGCCTCTACCCTGATGTGTAGATTCTCTCCCCTTTATAAGTCAATACATTGACTTTAGGATAGCCTATAGGAGCTATGTATCCAAATATTTTCCCATATCAATAAGTATGAGGTCATTTTAAATCCATTGTTTAAAGTAATGTGTTAAAATTTAAATTGGTAATGTAGTTTTTACATGTTTTACATTACAATGACATAAAAACATCTTACAAAATTTGTTAATACTTACTTACTAGGAAACATTTATTATGGATTTCTTTGGAAAAGTAATTATGCATGAAGAAAATTGCAAATGGTAAATTCAAGTGTACCAAAAGGACATGTATATGTCCTTTTGAGTATTTCAAAAGTTAATCCAATGAGTGCATATTTCCTTACATCTACATATATATGTTTCATAATGACCTTAATCATTTACTTATCTAATTCAAATTCATATTTGGGATGTAAGAATCAACTTTGTAGTTTCCACATAAATATATGGGGCCCAATAAATATTTACATGGAAACTTCAGAATTGATTCTTTCATCCCAAGCATGATGGGCTTCCACAAAGTTCTACCGGAAACAGTATAGCCAAATTCATGAAATACAAAAACATGACAAAATTAACCTGTTTCTTTCCCATAAATTATTGCATCAGACAACTATTTATGCATATTTTCCTGTGGCTGAGTGGTTTAATTAATCGTTTGCCTATCACCTGATGGCAATATCTAACTTACTAACAGTGAGAAAACTGGTATGGGTGGCCATAAAACATGCTGTTAATTCTCAAAGTTTGTTTTAACTTTCATTGCCTTCAAGTAAAGCTTCCCAATTACATTTTTCTCCAAAATACAAAATCACGTTGTAAAAAATCTTTGGGAGAATAAATACAAGAAAATATATTGGCTTTTCTCGCTTATTTCATCACATTGAAGCAGCCAATTTTCACTGCCTAGAATTACAGTATAATGGAATTAGAATTCAGAGTGTACTGGCAGAAATAAATTCACTGAGGAGGCTATCACCTAGTGGAATTCCACAATGACACAAAATATTGGTATGTACTCAGATGTATTTCCACAAAATAATATAAGCACGACCTGCTTCGATGATAATCGTCATCATCGGGTGGTGATGATGATTATCATCAAAACAGGTCATGTTTATATTTTTCTGCGGAAATGCATCTACGTTAGTACCTATATTTTGTGCCATTGTGGAATTCCACCAGATGATGGCCTCCTCAGTGAATTTTATTTGCAGTGCAAGTATAGCAACAAAGGCCAAACTCTCCATTAAGCAATGTATCACCTCTATAAATATTTACTTCACTAGGCAATGTCTCAAAATGGGCCTCATCCCCGAGTACATTGACATCCGCACCTCAACTACTTCTCCATCTGGACTTTGAGCAGCCACATCAGCCAGAATCTCCTGGGTGAAGGTGAATCTCAGACATTGGTATGCGAAATGAAACATTTCCCACTATTTTCATCTGCTGCAGTCTGACCTGACCCACTCACTCCATTGGATTGCATGGTTGCACATTGATAATACAGTGAGACAACTTGCCAGTGAAGGGTTCCAAAAACACAATAAAATCATAAATAAATTGAAAAACCTCAGTATTAAAAATATCACCAATTCCAAAGACTCTGCCACCTCAACAGAATCCCCACACGCATTTCATCCATGAACTCTAACTCTTCTAACCTTTCACACACCACCAATTTACTCGTAAATATGATGCAATGCAAATCCTCAAAATGTGCCTTAAATAATGCCAATGCTTCCAAATGTAACAGAAAAAGTGAAAAACCTGACTCTTGACTGTGAAGTTCAAAACCACAGAGTGTCCCTCCCTTAAACATATCCTTCCAAACACTGTAACCTAGTACCTAGAATCTCCACGTTCCAGACCCCAATAAAGAGTGTTCTCCAACCTACATGTGATGGGAGATATAAAAAAAATCCATTGCCCAAGAGGACTCAATCCTCACCGAGGCTGAAAAAGGCCACTGTACCATAATATTGGACAAGTCCGCATGCATACAAAAATGCTGAGTTCATCTCCACCAATAATACTTCCAAACTATGCCACAACCCCATGCCATCCCATCAATCTACTGTCAAGAAAGCCTTCTCTAAGTCCCACATCTTGGAAAGAAGAGATAGGTACACACCATTCAATATGAATTCAATCTCACCAAAACTGTACGGATTAACAAAAATCCATAAAGTCAATTTTCCAATCAGACCCATAGTTTCATGTGTCTTGTCTCCAACCCATAAACTGGACAAAAAATTAAACTTCACTTTTTTAAAATTTAACATTTTCTCCCCTAAGTACATTTTAAAAAAATCAATATAACTCACTAAATCATTGAATACTGTTACCCTTACTCCAAACTCTAAGATGGTTTTGTTTGACATCACTAATCTCTTCATGAACATTCCCGTGAAAAAAGCAGTTCGTGCCATGGAAGAACTACTGTACCTTGCTACGTAAGTTAGTGTTTTTATATGTGAATTTTTAGACCTCATCAATGTGTATACCCAACAAAACTATTTTTGTCCAATAGTGATTTCTATGAACTACATGGTCTAGCGATGGGCTCCCCACTTTCACCCTTTCAGAAATCTTCATGGAACACTGTGAAAAGAACTTATTCAACCACAATTCTAATTTAATATTAATTGTTGTATACTAGTTTAGACACCTATGTTGATAGATATTATCTGTATATGTAAGGGATCCTTGAGACAGCTTGACAATTTCCCATGTTTATCAATTCCTTGCACCCATCCCTCCACTTCACCAATGAACTCGAAGTTCACCACTCCTTTAATTACCTAGATCTCACCATCAATAATTCAGACAACAAAATGGCAGTAAAAAGGTCAATAAAAACAAAAAAACGTCAATAGCTAATTTACCTTATAAGGCTTCTCACTGGAAATGCAAGCATTATATATGAGTAGCTATTTAAGTTCCATTAATCTGCACCTCTTCATTCTGACTAGCACTCGATAATTTTACAACCTGTTGAGAAATATTTTAGTTTAGAGAATTAGAAACTTAAAGCAGAAAGACTTAGTAAGGGGGAAAGATGAATAAAAGACATTAGAAAGTAAATGGTACATCATATGTAAACAAGGAAATAAAAGGAAAATTGATATCATCAAACATAAGAATTTCAATCAAATGAAAATACTATTGATTAAAAATTATAAGAATGTGAAAAGGCAATGGAAAGTGGAATTTTAATACATTTTTGTGCATTCTTTGTTAAACTTCTGCAGTTCCCCCAATATGGACAGATGTGGAAGAAACCTTCATATTTTATTGCATTACCAAAGGAATGTACTGCATATGTGTGAATTTTCAAATAATTGAACAGCTATCTAGACAAGGATATATGTGAAGTATACTCAGGCCCTCCACCGGGTACGATAATAAGCTACCAACTTTTCAGTAGCCTACTCTGCCATTGTCTTCAGAGCATTGTGATGACAATGGAAGAGATGGCCACAACTTTCAACCACCTGAAGAAAATGGCAGAATGAGATGTCAACAACTATTACCTTGTTGAGGACTTAAGAAGACTTCACATACATACGTATTACACAGGGAAAATATCAAATTTAGACAAGCACATGTTGCATTGGTCTCTTTTATTGCTACAGGAAGTGATTTTTAAGGTCCTAGTGCCCCCAAATTAAAAAGGAAAACTGAGAGGACAAGGCAAAATCTGAAGGAAATAAAAGAAGAAATTGTAAAAACTAGGGAGTGATGGAAAACTTCAAGAAATGTTTAGAACAGTTAAGGACTTGAGTTTTTAGTGGAGAAAGCAAGATAAAACTGGGGCCAAAATTGACCAAGAAGATGGGGTGGTAGTGAATAAAAAAGATGAAGTAATGAAAAGATTGAAAGATTATATAGTATGGCTATGGAGATGGAAGGCAAATCAGAAGCGATAAAAGAGGATTCTACACTTTGGAGAGAGAAGTAGAAGAGGCATTAAAGAAATGAAGAATAGGAAAGTATGTACATGAAATTCCCGTGGAACTCTGAAAGAATTTGTGTGACAGAGGAATCAAGGATTTTACGCACCTCTGCATTACGATAAATGTGAGTGAACAGATTTCCTCCCAATAGAAATAGAACTACTCGAAAAGTAGAATGCAAAAAAGTGCCTGGCATATTGAACAATTAGCCTGATATCTCACTCTATAAAATTACTTCAGAGTGTTGAACTGAAGACTAAATGGTAAACTATGTGGATCAAATGGGGAGGAGTAGTTTGGTTATATAAAAGGAACAAGGGATGCAATGGGACTATTGTAAGTGAGTAAAACATAGTGGAAAACAATGAGATATACATATATGTAATATTTTAGATCTGGAAAAAACTTTTGACAGGGTGGAATGGGACAAATTATTGAAAATCCTTAAGAAGAAAGGAGTGGATTAGAGCAAAAGGTTATTTTTCTGGTAATTTTTCCTTTATTTTGTTACACACTTGTATGCAGCAGGGACTATATACCAGTTTAGGGCTCCAGTGCAAAGGTTTAATTAAAAATCTATATTTGCACCAGAAGATTAGAGTGAGAATCTTCTTTAGTTAGAAAGAATCATAAAAATTCTATAGTCATTCCATTCATCATGTCCACAATCAACTTCCTCCTCCATTACATCACATTTTTCATCTCTCATACTTTCTTCTCCACCCATTCATTGGTTAAATACAACTTTAGTTTACTTTTAGATGCTTGGCTACAGACTTTAGGGAAATTTGTTTCCGAGATGCAGCAAAATAATATTTTATACAGAAAGATTTATTTTATGTGCTGGAGCAGCTAAGCAAGAAGTATCATGTAGTAGTAACTTTGACACCCTTTTGTCAATATAGATCTCCAAAATGTACATAAGACCATGATCCATAGGCTAGGAAACTGTTAGGAGGAATCTTACTTTACATCGTACAAATACTTGGTGTTTTTTCAATGTTCAGCAGATTATTTCATATTTCACCCCTCAACCTGGAGTAAAGGGATATAAGGGATTTTTCAACAAGGACAAAAGCTCTTCAGAATCTTTTATTGTACCTATATTTGCATGAGATTCAATTCTTTCGAAGCACCTTGTTTCCCCAAAAAGGTTTATTAGATCCATCTCCATACTGGACTCTTATAGTACTGTCAAGGTCATAGTAGCTCATTTTTCAGAGCACTAGTCTACAGAACATCAACATTACATTACCCCCTTTGCCTTGACTATGACAATTGCATTTTAAACCTTCCTAGCAGCCATTGAAAGGATTAAAGTTTACACCAAGACTATCAGAGATTTCAACAACCTTTTTCAGTGCAATACCATTTGTTGGTATATTTCAAGTAGAAAGCTATTAAAAGCATCTAATAGCTCTTTCTCCATATCTTAATATTCACCAGAACGTTTTCTCTTGAGATTTCTTGGCATAGCCCCTACATGCTAATTATGCTATTTTTTTCCCATTACAATGTTGACTATCGACAGCAGTGCTCGTTGATGTTTGGAGAAGATGATTGTAAGGAGAAGAAAATGAAGGAAGAAGTGATAAGAACAATACTGAATGAAGGGTAGAATTTTGGATGAGCAAGGTAGAGGTGGGAATAAAATAGGGATTTAGATATAACAACAGCAGGTGGGGCATATGTATCAGTTAAAATATTTTGACTACCGAAGAGAGCAACTACTAATGGTTTTTGCCCCACACAATGCTTCTTGTCATCCCATATTTAAGGCACTCAACATTCTCCCATTGCCCAGTATCTGTGTACTTTTTCCTGTTACATATGTGAACTCTAACAACTGTGAGTTTACCAAAAACTCTGATGTTCATAGGTATCATACACACACTCAAGAGTGCACTGTATCACAATTACATCAGGACAAAGGCAGCCTCACTGAAGCCAAAAGCCTTGGGGTTGTGCATTTTCTCTAGATTTCCACACGATTTGTCAAACTGTATCAGCACAAGCAATTTATGAGTAAGAGTCAAACAGTACATACCTTCAAAAGAAACTGTACTAGTCTTTGGATGAATTTTTTTAGGATAATTCTTTGTAATTTTTGGTTTTTCTTGAATTCATTTTATTTGACTATGTCTATTTTTTTAATGAATCCTAATACATGTAATTGGTCATTTGACAATAAAATATATTATTATTATGTAGAGATGAAGAGGAATTTACCTTAAGGAAGGGTATGATTTCTATTGTTTCTTGAGTTGATCAAAAACTAATCTTGGATGGTATATTACCAATCATTAGACAATGTCCAAAAGAAACATTTGAAAGTCAATTATGTATTGTGTTGCATGTAAGTAAAGATCAAAGGCACATATAGCATTGTATATTCACCTCTCCTAAAGCAGAGGGTTGAAGAAAAAATAGTGAGACAGTCAACCAATGCTTGGAGATCTGATTATCTTGATATCAGTGAATCTCCATCAGATTCCACTTAAATGAATATATTAAAGGACGAGGTGGATAGAATAACAAAAGTCTACAGTATGTTTTTGTTTTTAATAAAATAGGCCTCCAGTCAGTTCCATGATTTCAATTCTATATTCTTTTCCCCTCAATGGATTTAGGAAGGTCCATCTGATTGGTCATCTCTCATTCAGTTGGCAAAGGGAATCAATTAGATTTACAGGTAATTTAATTTCACGGTAAATGGAAATGAAAGAATATAAATTTGTGATTCCACAGTCTTTTATTATAAAAATGATCTGGGCTTCGACATTGAATGTATTGTCAGGTGACATTACTAGAAGTATTGTCAGGTGACATTACTTCTACATATTACCCTGCAAGCCACCGCAATGGCAGGGTTAAATTAAATGGTGATGGACCTGAAGATGAGATTAAATGTTAAAACCTGGGTCATTTTGTAATAACAGACTGTGGAATAACAAAGCTATATTCTATCATTTCCAATATCAACAATTTTACAAAGTTAGGCCTGAAACCATCAATTCCGGGTACTTATTTGGAACTGAATGTGGAACAAAATGGAAAGAAGATGTATGAAGCAATGATATCCAGGAGTAACTTATTACAAATTTCTCGTGTACATTTACACATTCAGTGTGGATGATATAAATGTATGTCATGAGCACTATTCCACTGGAGCAGATGACATGCATGCATCTCAGGAATATCCTGATTCTATGTTGACTGCTATGAGCGATACAATTTCCTTAACATTAAAACAAATCGTGATGTACAAAACTATGACACTAGAGGATCCAAAGACTTGAGGATTGTGCCTCATAATCTGAGCCTCTTTAGTAAAAATCCTATTTATGCAGGCGTGAAATTCTTGAACTACCTACCTAGGAACCTTAAAGAAATATCAAATTTATAACTATTTAAGCTCATGTTGGTGCATCAAGTGATTGAAATTATAAAACCTTAAGGTCCCAGTCAGATTACGGTTTGTGTATATCAACACCTTGTAAATAACAGATACTACTCAAATGATGAATTTATGTCTCAGTCCTGATAATGTGACTTCTATTAACTGTGATTTATATTTTCCCCATGAATCTTTTGTGTTTTTGTAACCCCATGTATTTTTTATATTAAATCTTTTGTATTTTTTGAAACCCTTTGTATCTTTGTATTTCTATGACTTGTTCTATACATGAATTACTATGCCCTGGAACTAATAAAAATTATTATCATTATTATCTTGGTTTCTCTTTCTTACTGTCTGGTAGTTCCCTAGCAATAGTGTAGACGTGTCTGTTCCCGAGTATGCATATTTTTGTTTTTCGCTGATTTTAGTAACAAAACCCTCAATATAACGAAAAATAGAAACCTGTTGATGAAAATAATATTAAAAGTTAGGCCTACATTTAATGTGTTAATGTATTATTGCTTGGTTTTTGTTAGAAAAATAGATAGATGTAAATTCCATTTATTAGTTAATTATTCCTTCCTAAATCACGTTAACCTTAAGACTAATTTGACATTATGAACATAAATGAGATAAATATGTCACTAACAAAAAAAAAACAAATTTCACAAAGGTTAAACCTGTTGTGATGTAATATACTGCATTAAAAGTTCATTTTCATACCATAGCCTAAAACTAACTCATGTAACTATAAAAAGTACATAAATGTACTGATGGCCACAACAATTAAGTAAAAGCAAAATAAAATAAGCATTTATGTATCCTGATTTCATGGTAAAAGTAAATAGTGACTTATCTGAAATAATGAGATCCCTGGAAAATCCAAGTGTGTTTGTTGGTGCATCAAGTGATTGAAATTATAAAACCTTAAGATCCCAGTCAGACTACGGTTTGTGTATATCATTATTTAATTTTCAAAGATTTCAAATTGTGATTTGAATTCAGACTTTGCAAATATTGGTATTCTGGAGTTTTGGAGAACGAATTTTCGGTTAAGGCCTTCACTTAAGTAAGATTTATTTTGATAAAATACACAAATCTCATTGGAAATTGTTGTAAAAAATGAATCAATCCTTACACACTGGTGTTTATCTCATTTTATTAGGTTATTTCTAGTTCAATGAAATGTTTGGTGCATAGTTGTTGAATAAAGTTGCAAGGAAAATGAACACCAACCTTCAGTAGTTCATAAACGGTGAAAACGAGTGAAAGAAAGTTCTTTTGCCTATATAAAATTGACACATCCATTAACGTTACTTCAATTCTGGCGGCAATCAACAAAAACGCCCTTCTTCGTGAATGACTGCTGCAAAAAAATCTTGGTTAATTAGGACATTAATTCAACGTTATTAGTCAATAATTCCATGCACAACAAAAAAAAGAAAACGATGCGAGGGTAGCGACTCTTCCCAGGCGTAATAATGTACTTATTTACAATTTTAGTTTCTGCGATGGATTGCCGGAAATCAAAATAGCGTCGTCTGCTCAATTGTGACTGCTTAAACGGAGCAATACATATATTTTGAATACATAATATTTATAACCAATAACTGGAATGTCTTTAAGGGCAATCAAGTGATTTTATTTTATGTGACGTTGCTATATTTTGACCTATTATGAATGCTAGTCATGCGGCAATGTATAAAATATTTTATATGTATATGGATTATTTTTGTAAAACTTTAGTTTTTTGAAGGTTAATCAGAGCTGAAGATTTCCTAGTTAGTTTCAATCACATTTATGACGGTATTAAGAATCCGAAGAATTACAGAAAGTTACAAATGAAATTGGTTATTATTTTACCGCTACCTTCCCAGCTAATCAAGTGTATAACTGAAACTTTTACAAGTTGTTGAAAATACTACCAATTTCTGTTTTACAGTTTTAAATTAATAAAAATGAAATATAAATTGATGTTCGGTCTTAAAAAGATTTTCTAGAGCTTTTTTATAAATGTGCCGGATGTGACATTAAAGTGATACTAGAATCGTACCCATGTGGTGGTCTCTAAGTCATACATCTAATAATTTTTTGTCTGTAACTTGATTATTCATTGAGTTAAACTTACTATTTTATAGAACTATTAACTATGGCGGATCTAGATGATTTCTTTGCTAAAAAGGATAAACGGAAAGCTAAGGGAAAAAAATTTGCCACTGCCGATGAAATCGCCAAGAAATTGGAAGAAACGGGGAAGAAAACTAAGGATACCAAGAAAGAAAAGGAGAAGGTATCTATTCCTGTAACGACAACTGGACAAGAAAGTGATGAACCTGTACAGCAGCAGCAAGTAAGAAACCTTTCATCTTTCCTCGATATTTTTGATTTATTAACCGCCATATTGGTAAATGAAGTCTGCTACTACAGCACGTAATGATTAACAGCTGTCTACTCTAGTTGAAAAAAGATTATCTTATTATGTATTTAAAGCGACTCTTACTGAATTATAGGTTTGTATATTAAGGTAATTAAAGGATCTAAGAGACTAATTAAAGTGTGGTTTGTTGAAAAACTTGGTTGATTATTTACAGCAAGAAGATGACGAGTGGAAAGAATTCGAGGAAGAAAAAAAGGATTACTCAGGATTGAAGATTCAGAACCTTCAACTAAGTGATCCAGAAGAAGAAGAGGAGGAAGAGGAGCATGAAAATGAAGCCGGGGAGAAGGTTATGCGTAAAAAGGTTCCCGCAGGACCTTGGAAAATGCCACAACCAGAAAAAGCTGAAGAAGTAGTAGAAGAGGAAAAGGAAGAAGAGAAAGGTAAAGTTAGTTTTTCCTTCTCGGAAGTGTGTTGTACTCATTTTAAGTTCTTTATGACATTATAGAACTTTTCTGTTTTTTTTTTAATTTTGCGTATGCTGGTAGCCAGTAAGTTCCACCGGAAAGTATACTTTCAAAAATCGACGAAGTTAAAACTTGTTAGTAATATGAAGATTTAATGGTTGTCGGTTATTGTTTTTCTATATGCTCATACACTAATTATTTCCCGAAACACCCAGCTGACGAAGACGGAAAGGATGACAAACCAGCTGGTCCTGGAGAAACTGGAGGTAGCACATACAGAGCTCCTCATCTTCGTCATACGCAGCAACCTCTAGCTCCCATGAGGATGAGAGCAAAAACTAAAACAGCTCCAGATATCAGCAGTGAGGAATATTTTCCAACGTTATCGGCATCAAAGACTACTGAGCCTGCAGGAGCATGGAGCAAAAGGTTTGTTCTTATCTCACAGAATGCATAAAAAATCACCTAAGTGGGCCTGCATCATTAGTTTTGGTGGATTATGGTCTAACGGAATTAAAAAATAGCACCCCAGCAGCATTGGGGGATTACACTAAATTGTTGCTACTAGTCTTAATTTTTTATTTATTGATATGAGTACTATGTCCACAGGTTTATCCTAAATATAATTTTTTCACATCTGTGCTTAATATTATATGATGATTCAGTGAGGAATTTTTGGAAAAAGGGTTTATGGGGGATTACTGATATATCCACCAGTTTGAACTCACAGAAAGTTTTCACTTTAAAATTAATGCCTATAATAGCCCAGTTAAACTAATTTTTTGTGGTGGAAATGATGGTTTCAATGATGCTATTTGCTACCCATTGGGTACTTTTTCCCAACGATAATACTGGAATAATAATGGAATGCAATATGATAGTAATGGAATTGACTATTAAACTTCTCAGGATGTTGTATATTTTTAATGCTTCCATGTGCTTAGTTTCACTTATGTATTATCTTTGTTTCCATTATTTGAACATACTATTTGTCATTGATTTTCTATCGAAGTTTAAGTGCCAGCTTAAAAATTCCAAATGAAAATAACTTCAAACTTTTTTATCCATCAAAATTTGTGCTGGATGGATCGCAATCTCTCTGGATAGATCATTAACTTAAAGCCTCTGTTTACATTAGTTTTAAGTCTATTCCCTATAGATTTTGTGCCAGAAATTGATAATTTCGCAGACTGCCCATACTCACTATCTGCAGTAAAAATTGTTCATTTTTGCTCATTGGTAATGTTGTAATGGCCTTATCCATCATCAAAAGTGGGGTAGTTGCTGCAGCCTGTATATATACCTTAGAAATGTAAGTCCATTTTAGCTTCCAATTTTTTAATAGAAAATTTGAGAAATTACAAAATGCATAACCAACTCATACTTTTTCCAGTAGACGTGAAAATGAACGAGGGTTCGAAGAGGTACGAAACAGTAAGTCCCACTCAAGCCGGGGTCCAGGGAGTGGTGTTTCCTCTGACTTGGGTCGAGGTAATGGTTCACGCTTAACCCTTGGCAATAAGTATGGAGCACTAGACCAGAGCTGATGACGGCAGCAGGTTGTGCACTGTGGCCTTGTGAGGGGGTCTGGGCAAGTCGGGGAGGAGGTTGAAGTTGCAGTTGGTCGGCTCCGTTCGCTGGGAAAAGGTGAGAAGTTGAGTACTAAAGAAGTACCAGTGTCCCGAAAGGAAGAGGAGATGGTCCCAGAGGTCCCACCAACACTTGTGGTCGGCGAAGGCATGAGAAACTTGCAACCTGAGGAGTTTGTGGTTACCATTGAAGCTAGCGTTGGTGTAATAAGCATGCTTCTTTTGCTGAATGACCATAGCCACTGTGCATCGTCTAAGAAGCCCCCTCGAATGGCTGTTGTGGAAATAGGATTGAAATTATTAGTCTTTAAAAATTTGAAGTCACATTCAATCGCTTCAAATCGTCATGGAAATGATGCCGAGTGATAGTAATCAATATTTTGAAGAGTGGTTATTAAAGTTATACATTATTAATTTCGTTTATAAATGCTGGTAGAGGGAGCATATAAAAATGGAGAACGTGCTGGACTACATGCAGTCTATTTTAATTTTGAAAGGAGAGTGTGTGTGTGTGCTCGCATGTGTGCGATAAAAATGCTTCGATTTATTTTTCAATCAATCACCAAAAGCCCTTGTTATGATCGTATTATTATAGGCCCTCAAACGACATTTCTCCTTTCATTGCTTGTATAGACACCCCAAAAATGGAGCTAATAGGGGAGTTCTTTTCTATCCTGTGCCATCCCAGGACTTGAATACCGAAGATTGCAGTGTGAAAAAAGCAACAGTGTACTGCTTTTTTGCACTGCTGCAATTTTTTATTCAATTGACTCAGTGCTGCTCAGATATTGAGCCTTGTAGGTAATGGTTTGTTTTTCCCAATGTACTCTCCTTTTGTTTTTGATTTGGTGTAAATGCTGAAGAGGCCATATATATTTTTCAAGGTAAGGGATGCTTAGGCAGAATTGATTGGATTGCTGCCAAGGTGCATAAGCTAATTGTGCTATGGTTGATTGGAATTTTCTATTTATAATTCAAGGGAGTAATGTAGAAGTGACGTGGTGTTTGAACAAATGAAATCAAAATTCACTTTGTATGAATGTCAGTACTATATACTTACAGATTTGCATAGCTCCCTGTTGGCTGTTTGAAGGCGAAGTCTTTAAAGGTCTTCAGGTTTGGCTTCATTATTACTGTGAAAAAATATTGGTTTCATTGAGATAAATATCCCATAACATGTTATCTGTAATTTGTTTAATATAATTAATGAGGCGTATATGGTCTATTTTATTTGCTACTCTTTAAAATTATTGCAGCGAGACTGCAATTACCCTACAATAAGCACTACCTTTAGGGTAAGATTTCTGTTATTCATTGTTAATTGGATACTAAAGTAATAAATGCACAAATTGTATGCATGAATAAATGCAATTTGCTCTTTAAATGGAAATCACAATTACTGTTGAATGACCAGTTGATTTACTGGAATCATCTGTAATTGTAGCTACTTTGGTAAAATTTTGCTGCAGTGGTTATGATACAGATGCTTTATTCAGAATCTTGATCTTATGACTGGAATAAAGGAAGGAAATATTGGAATATAGAGAATTCAGATAGTTTTTCAACCGATTTCCATGCTAGATTTTTTTATGCAATTAATTTGGTATATTGTATGAATCCACCTGAAATAATAAATTTGAAGTTTCTAAATGTCACTCAATTTTTTAGAGCCCAATCGGGATGAAATTTTCCTACCGGTCACTTAAAGTAGAGGTGTTTTAACTTTTCTCTACTGCAAGGAACCAAATTTATTGTTTCCCTGTATTACGCATTTACCCCAAATGAATCCCTGAAGGTTAAGTATGTAATTTGTGGGATTTATATTCTCCAACATTCAGATGTTGATGTCTTAATGCTACTCTTGCATCGGCATTACATGATAACTTGAGCTTTGTTAAGAAAATTGATATTTTTTGTGATATTATAATATGATATATTTTATAGTGAAGAGAACTAATGAAATACATAATCATATGAGAAAAAAATAGTTGAATAGACATTGGCTCAACTTGATGAAAGCACATTATGAATAGGGGAAATAGAAATATTGGTTTCACACAAAAATTTTAATCACTGTGACCATTTTTGTCAAATAGTTGACAACATCAATTGGTGATGTTGATTTATTTTGTGTTTGAATTTTAAGTGCCAATTGAACTAAGTATTCTGCACTGGAGCCTAAAATTTCCCATTACTAACTCAATTAGGGCAGTAATAAAATTTTGTCCTAAATTCACTTGAATTCAACTTGCATAACAGTAATTGATATAGTAAACATGAAAATCAAATTAAAATAGATCGATCATTAAGCGATCATCGCCGAAACCGGTCGTGCATTGTAATTTTTTATTTGTGGAATTATAAAAGTTATTTTTTAAAAACCATC
>WURS02000004.1:1485462-1507099 GCA_011762765.2 Rhinocypha anisoptera | reverse complement strand
AAAGTTATTTTTTAAAAACCATCAATCTATCATGGATTTCCACAAGGTGACGGCCTCCACAGTGAACTTTGTTCAAATTAAAATAGTTTATTCTTGAGCAAGAACACAATCTGACACAAAATGATTACGTATCAAAATTCTCATTTTTTAAAATTCTGGAATGCTTTTCTCTTGGCCGAAGAAATACCACTATTTAAACCTAAAATAGACGCAAAATAAAAATATATCAGTGAGTAAAATTCACTGAGGAGACCATTACTTGATAGAATTCCATTATGAAACAAAATATAGGTAGTAACTTTAATGTATTTCCATGTAAAAATATGACACAACTGGTTTCTACGATAATTGTCATCATCGTGTCTGACTAGATTTCATCAATTATCATCAAAACCAGTCGTGTCATATTTTTCTTTGGAAATACATTTCTACCTATATTTTGTTTTGTGAGTGAGTTTTGACAACAAACCTGCCCTACTCCTGTACCACACAACGCTTAGAAAACAATTGCCCCCACAAGGGTAAATACACAATAAAGATAATTCAAGGACAAGCCTTTGGTTTTGGTGTTCATTGCTTATGCAAGAGTGTTTTAGTCTATGAGTGGAGTATGTGGCTACTGAGGAGGCTCAAGCTTGTATTCCAGTGACATTTCTGGACAACTGAAATTAACTCTAGCTGAGTAATTTAATGGTACCAGTTCCTCCTAGGAAACCAAAGGGAACTAATCCCCTACCCTTTGTGAATTTCTCAATTTTAGAATTTCCTACCAAGTGTGAGCTGTCAAACGAATGATTTAAGGTTGATAACTGTTTGGATTTTTAATATGAAATAATTTCAGGATACAATAACATAAATGTTTCGTGTTTTCATACATTATTTAGTATTGGATTCATAGTATTCCAAAAGTCTTTCTCATAAGTCTTGTGCATGTCATCAATAGATAGATTAGATTGCACCAAGTATTGGTCAAACTAATTAGTCACATTTCACACCAAAAAATAATATTTCCTCTTTAAACCTTCTATTTCCTACATAACCTTCGAGTCATCATATATGCTTATTTTATTTACTCTGCCTCATGTAACTAACAGTTTGCACAACTCTACATCCCATTATCCTGAAAAGGTTAGAGACACAAGAAAGCCTTCAGTTTTTCTTCCTATAACATCTTCCAGACCTATTAACTTCCTAAATAAGTTATTATTTCTCCATTGTTCACACACCCAACCTGTCCAATAGTTTTTCTTTTAATCAATATATGACCTCTCAGTATCACAAGTGATTTATTCTGAATGTCTTAGTTCAAGTCTTCATTCTATTGGTTAACCTTAATGTTGTACATCATCAGGAGTCCTACAAATATCAGCCTTCTCTCCCTTTTTACACTGAAAATTTCTTCTATACTCTTGTACAGTTCTTGTCACAATCCAATATATCCAAACTTCACTTTATTTTTTCAGTGTCCCATATATCTCCAGAGATATTTAGTCCTCAGACTGAATACAAGCTCTCTTGCCCAATGACATTGTCTCTGTTGCATAAAAAGCTGCACTTCTGATGGCAATTGTATAGAGTTTTAGTTTGGTGTTCCTTGATAGATTCTTTTTACCCTAAGTTGTCTTGGCTGCATATCATACCTTTGCTTTTATTACTTTACTCAGTAGATGCCACTTTATTTTACTGTACACTTATTTCTTAAGGGTTGGCCAGTTTTATTGTCAATGAGGTACTGGAAGCAGCTGTCTTTACTACTTGGTCTTCTGTCTCCCAATTGGTCTTAGCATTCACTATCTTCGTCTTATGTATGCTATCTTCAGGCCGACCTTAGCTAGGTTTGTCAGAGCAGTATTCACATCCTCTTCATTCTTTTGCAGCAATGCTCTATCATCTGTGAAGGCCATCCTGGTATTGTACTTGATACAAACCATGAAGGTCAAAGGTGTACCTGATTTGTACACCATTGAACCACATGGTTTTTACTTTACCACATGACCCACTGTTTAGCTACTTCATCCAGAACTACTCGTAAGAAAAACAGTAAGGGTGATAGTCTGTCCTCATATCTAACCTGTCTTTATTTCGAGGCTGTCAGATAGCAAACTCCTGTAACTGATCCTGGCTGTTCTGCCTACCATGTTTCCCTCACTATTTTATCCATTACAGTATTTAGTCCTCTCGCTAAAGGATTTTATAAGAAAGAAATCATAGAAGAATACCACTAAATAAAGCCTGAGCTTGTTTCTTTCATAGAAACTAGAAACTTTTTGCTCTGAGCTGGCAATAGTTAGAGAACCTTTAGATGAAAATGATATCTTGGGACAAGCAGATGACCTGAAGAAGCAGATTTTTTTATATACGACACAGTCTCAGGCAGAAATTGTGGAAATCCTTCATACAAGGTGTAATGGAATTAATGCTGCTATTTCCACATGATAATTTATTTGGCACTTGGTGACATGCACATATAAATTCAGGACTAGACATAATGCTGTGCAGCATTAGCAATGAGAATAAATAGCTTCCTGTAGTATAAGTTAAGATCATTTTAGTAAAGTTTGTTGCAAACTCAGTAGACAATAATTGCACAAATGCCTGCAAAAGACCGTGATGATGAAATGGTAGATCATATTTTGGAGGTGATAAAAAATATGAAAGAAGAAAATCTATCCTCAGAGATTGGAATGCAATCGTCAGAGAAGGCCAAGAAGGAAAAGCAGTATGAAACTATGGTCTATGCTGATATTCTTTCCTTTTTCTCCTACATTTAAAACTCACTTGATGGCTTGGCACACCAATTGAGTTGAAACACTTATTTCATAAACTATGCCATTCAATCACCAGCCGTGGTCTAGAGAGTCAAAATGAGAGGTGAAAGGCTAATTGAGTTGGCAAACTACACAATTTGGTTAAAGCAAACATTTATTTGAAAATCACCTGTGTAGAAGGTACATATCTAGGATGCCTGGAGACAAGATGTCAACCTGACTACATCCTTGTTAAGAATTGGGTCATAAATCAAGTTAATTGTGGAAAAGGTTATCCTGGAGCAGATATTGACAGTAATCTATCGAATTAGAATGAATGGTGGAGTTTCAATAGGCAATGGAGAAAGAAATGGAAAACCATAGCAAAACAGGGTGAAAGAAGTAAGATGGTAACACATGAAAAGGATAATGCAAAAAGTGGCATAAGGAACTACAGGCTGGAGAAGATGTATGAAAAGAAAACCATGCATCACAAACAAAATATTGAACCAGATAGTTGCACCGAGACAATGTTGACCTTGTCTGGGGACTAACTTGTAACAAAAATTACAGCAGATAAAAATAAAACAAATAGGTATAGTAGGTAAATACTATACTGGTTTTAAGGTAGTGGAATTCTTATTTGACTTTCAGGGGGGGGGGTGAGCATGGGCATTTGTAGGAGTCGACCAACCTAGTGTCACCCAGTGAAAATTCTCTCAAAATATGCTTTGAGGCCAAGTAACACACAATGAAGAACACAAGTTAGTAATTTCAAGGTATGAATTAGTTGACAGGATAGCTTGAAGGGCTGTTTAGTGTAAACCCAAAATGAAAGTAGTGTACTGTAACTTGGGTAATGATCAAAAAAGGAGGCTGAAGTCCATCCCACTTGCAAATGAAAGTAGCTGGCCTCTATCTGTCCCCACATAAGAGATAGAAGTGGAGTATTTAGATGACGATTCTGCATGTCACAAGAGTCCAATAGTGACATAAAGAATTTCAAAATAACAGCTTCAAAGAAATGGGGACGTTTCCAAACCACTATGTATGTAGTACCACAGGCATTGTTTATTACCCCAAACTCTTCCTCCCCTTCTTACCAATTTGTCACTCCATCCTCATTTTTCCCTGTGTATAATTACTATTACTTTTCACAGGTAATGTTTCCTCCGCATCACAATTGGTCCCCCTCATATCTGGATGTACACTCTTCTCTCCCATCCATATCCCAGCCCATTTTTCTGAGAGTACCTTATTGGTCAGACCAGTGCCTTATTACTCAGAGGTATATTTCAAAATAATGTATGCACACCAGAACTAGTAATAAAATGTAGTGGAAAAATCCAATGATCTTTCTTTTATTCCCTGGAAAAACTAACCTTGGCCACCTCATTTGTCATTGTTATTTTTGTTAAAGAAGGTATAATACATAGCTAAAATTATTCATGCTTTTTAGAAGAAATCATAAACCTGCCTTTAGACTGCAAACTAAGAACAATAGAAAATACTTAGGACATTGTAATAAAATCTAACGGAATTGCCCTCTCTTCCTTGAGAGTAAATGTTTTTTTAACAATAATTCCTACAGAAAACGTAGGAAGTCATATGAAGCTGGTTCATTGAGACATCATTTTGGTACTCAACACACTTCATTTTTAAAGTAGATTATTAAATTTTCATCCATTAAAAATTTTATATCAAAATTGTTTCAGGGGTTCTCTGCCCTACGTTTATATTTTTGTCCCCCCTTGAATATGTTTAGACTTGTCATGATCACTTTACTGCCCATCAGTCTTTGGTCTCTTTAATTTTTCACAATATAATCAATTCATTGATAGTTTTTATAGGAGGCAAGGATTAAAGTAAAAGGATAAATTTTCGAGCCAAAAATGGAGGATAGTAGATTATTTGTTGATTGAGGGACTTCCAAATGATGTTAATGTGCACAATTGTTCTTCCACAATTTAACAGAAAGCACTGCTATCACTTATTCCCTTCACTAATTAAACCTTTTCTGCACATGCTTCTATACCAGGCATTTTTTGTTTATTTTTTAATTATTAAATTATTTTTTTCCCACTTTCATTTTTACAAGGATGGGGACACCTAAAACTATTTCAGTTCATAGTCATCCCTACTTTTAACCCTTTTGTGCCGAATGACCAATTTATCAGGTGTTCAGAATCATCCCTCCAGTATGGACGATTTTTTATTTGGTCATATTTCCTTTATTTTGTCGCACACTCGTATGCAGGGGCTGCATACCAGTTTAGGGCTCTGGCACGAAAGGGTTAAGATACCAGTGAAATCAGGTAACTAAATTTTCCCTTCTTTTAAAAAACAACATTACGGGTGAAGGTAATGTTGTATAGTATTCATGTCATTTTCATAGAACCATCTGATCAGGTATTGTTTCATCTGCATAAACAACTGGTAGTCATTTCGTTCTGGCCTAAATGGTGGAGATCCAACTTCTCCAAGCAAAATGGCATCATCAAATTCTGGGTAGCACCAGTGAAACACGATCAGGCATTCGCATAGAGCAACAATGCCATTACTAACCCTTTATTTTTAATTGAATGGCATACTCTTCTGAGAGTCTTATTGAAACTTTCAGCATTTGGGCCTTTCAACTCTTCACAAGAAAGCAGCCAGCAAATCTCTCTTCAAATGTCAAAAATTGTAGGAGCACTTTTCTTTACTACCAGCATTGTGTATGAAGAAGAAATGGAAAAATTTGTCACCTGACTTGACAATGATGAGAGTTATGAGAGAAATTTAGTGTAAAATGTGCCCTTTCTTGTAAAAATACATTTCATTTGTTAATATGTAAACAACAAATGCTTTTTGAACGCCCCTCATACTTTCCGTGACACTTTTGGATGAAGTGAAAGGAGATGACTGTAAGAGAACTGCATCCACATCAAAGTTGTGACCAAGAAATTTCAAGTAGAACAATAAGAATACTAGGCAAAAATATAAAGGTGACTGATGAATTTTAAACCAGTGAACCATAAATAACCAAACACATTGAATATTTCGGTTGATTTGGTGTAATTTGTTAAAGATAAAACTAGATAAATTGCACTAATAGGTTTCCATTAACAACCTAGGATTTGACTAAGGAAATGTCCTTCTTAGGCGGTAAAGAGGATTTTGATTACAGTACATCACACTCAAAAAAAATTTTTAACCTGAAGATATTCTGCATTGTTGCAAATGATTAATTAATAGAGAAATTGCAAGGTATTCTATTACTTTCCACAGTAAAGTTATTAAAAAAGAGGGGATGAGAACCATGAATCTTAATATTCTTCAAATACTACTATTATTCTTACAGTTTATGAGTAATCAGAGTAGAATACTGAAATGCAGGTAAATATATTTATTAATCCAATGAACTTTCAATAATTCACATAAATTAATCATCATTTTGCAGTAATCGTTCTTTAACTGGTAATCATCTAAAATGAAGCCTGAACATTGAAGTAAATTTCAAATTATTACACCTGGAAAAATAGCTACTCAATTGCTCATTGGTCACAACCTTGGAACAAATAATTACATTGACCTAACTAATTATTATTTAAGTAAACCTCTTCTTTAATTGAAATATTAGGGTCTCTGAGATACCTTTCACAATATGGCAGTCCATGGTCACCTTTAGAGTGATAACACTTGAGCATGGGCAAGTTCAGTAAATCAGCTCGAAAGGTTTTCAGGAAATACACCCAACATTTGGAATGGGAATGAGTCGCTTCTCCACTAAGTTCACTGGTAATAACTTGAATATCATCTATTTGGCGTTGATAGAAGTTTGGATGGTCTTCTAATTCATCAAGTTTTTCTAACATGGGTTGGTCAACTTCATAAATTTCACCAGACACATTCTGCAACAAAATATTGAACTAGTCAGGTAGAGATTAAAGCAATTTTGGAGTATCGCGAGTAGAGGCATATAATTTCTTCTGATTTGAGTATCTTTAAAAACTCAGAATAAATTCAGATAGGAATTACACTAGTATTTCTATTTGTACCATTAGTTTTCATTGACTAAGATCCCACATCACCAGCGACTCTTGCCAAAATTTACCTTTTCCTTGATATCTTTTGCCATTCAAATTTTTCCAATCGGAAGGTAGATTAAAGAAAAGGTCTAAAAATGGAGTGAATACGACTAATGGTCACAGGTATATACATTCAATATCTTCTTAATTTGAACTGAAAACCACGTAACTTCCACTTGACGAGAGCCTGTTTGAAAAAGTGCGGCTCGAAAACATGCATAGAACAGTTACGTAACGATATTAGTGAAAATTTTGTGAGTCAAATTCTTACGTCGCTGGTTGTAAGTAATAATGTGGTAATCTAAAGGCCTGAGGCTTTTATTTGGAGAGTTTAGATCAATGCACAGACATTTTTTTCACTAAAATTTAATTTACCGTGACAGAAACTCCTAGCTATATGAACAGATGAATACACTCATCAACCTTGTCCGCTACAAATATTTTTGCATAAGTTTTTCATGAACCCAAGTTGAACAAATTTTCCAAGCATTTCATGGAAGTCTCATGTAGCATTTAGGTAACTTACGTGACCAACTCCGGGTTTATAAAGTAAAAACGGAATGTTGTATCTCGTTCCAATTATTAAAGGATACTTCGTCACTGTTTTTCCGTTGGCCAAGAATGTCCCATTCCCGTTTCTAATGTCAGAAATCCAGTTATGGTTCGGTTCCCCAAGCTTTAACGTGCCGTAGACGAAGACTTTGCTGGTCATGTCCAAAATTTTTCTGAAGGAAATCTAATGAATTAAAGACGTTTCTACACCACGTTAATGACAACTGATCTCACCAATTGGCAGTAGTTGTTGCGTGTAGCATACTTTCGAGGAGATCGATATGATAATCAGTATTCCGGATCTACATTGATATAAAATTTATTCACCCAAAGATATGGGACACTGCTTCGCAGGTTTGGGAGTGTATATAGTGAGAAAATGAAATTGCAACTTTCTACTGCTTCATTTGGTACAGGATCAGAGTTTCTTTAAGAGTTCACATATACTTTCGATGGTCGTTGATCTTGCGGTCACTGAATTTTATGAAACGGCCAAGTATAAGTGTTTTCCACTCAAAATTAGTTCACAGTATTCCCGTCGTTTTATTTTACATTCCTGTAAGTCTTAAGGAGAAATCCATTAGTACATTTCAATTTGATTTTACTCTATTGCAAGGGCAACAATAAGGATAATAGTTTGTTTGATTTCAAGAATTCATGAGATCATACTGAATACACAACGAATTGTTGATCCGTGATTGAGCAAAATTGTCCATAAAGAACGCTGTTTCTAATCCTTTCTTAATACAATAGAGATGTTTACCTAGTAAATCTCTTTAATATTTCCATTATGAGATATTCAATAGTGTATTAATAAATGATCACTCTCATAGTTAGTTTTAACTACTATTCTCATTTGTTGGCACATCAAACAAAATACCAAAAGATAAATCATTAAAACATTGGTTATATTAGTCCAACCATAGTTTAGTTGCAAATGTTTAACGCATCATTCGTTTCCAAGTAATAGGACTTATTGAGACGTTACAGTTGGTGATAACCTAATTGGAAATGATCTTAGAAGGAAAGAACCAGAGAGATTGGTCAAAGATGGTGTATGAACAGAATAATGGAAGTATAAGAGCTAGGAATTACAAGGTATAAAGATGTTGGCATGTGACAAGATAGTTGAAGAGCGGCTGCAAACCAATCTTCAGATTGATAGCCTGTGATGATGATATCTCAAGGTTATTATCAAAATATACCATTTACTCTGTGGCAGGGAAGTGAAGGTGAAACTTGTAATAATAGTCTTTTGTGGAATTCTATTAGATCATTTTCCTCATACATTCTTATTGTTCAGATATCTTGCCTCAAAATGAGTTTATTTTACCATGGTCAATGGATATCACAAGGGCATTATGAATTTTTGATTATTCAATACCCAAAACGAAATTCTAAAAGTTGTAAGAGAAGCTTTGGTTGTGAAATTGTATAAAAAATCTTCACCATTGCCCAGTATTTCCATTCATTACAGTTATCTATCTGAAGACACGTTTATAGCAGCTCTCCAAGCTATCATGCCAACATCTTCATAGTTCCTAACTTTAACATTCTCCATTATCAATAATGTCCAGCAGAAACATACTTCCACATCTCATGTAAAATTATATTCGCCTCTTTCATTGTAAGAGAAAACTCACCCTTAACAAATGAGATAACAATAGCATCCATCACAATAAATCAATGTCACACAGTAGTCCAATGGCTATGGATGCGTCTACTCCACCCTATTTGATCAGATGGAAACCTGCTAAAAGTTACATAATTTCAAACTAAAAAATCTGTCATAAATGGTTAAAATTCAAGGTTTTTTTATTACTACAAAATATAAAATGACAATTTCATTGTCAATATAAATTTCCTTTGCAATTTTATTTTCATCTGAATTTATAGTCCTTCTGATGACTCCTTTATGTACATCCCTAACGTATGGTCTTTATACAAAACAATTTATTATTATGAAATAGTTGTTTCACACTGGACATCCTTGGGCTACCTCTAATATTTCTTCCCTCACAGGATTCTTTCCAATAGTCTTATGCCATTGTACCAAATAAAATTTGTCCATTAACAAAGTTATTTGGAGATAGTCACATGCAGAGACTAATAAAATATTATATTCCTTTATAATTTAAAATAGTAAGGTATGCAGATGATGAAACCCCCTTTAAATTGCTGGAATACAACATATATTTGGCATCATTTATTGAGCATTAACATTTGGTAAATAACTTATATATTTATAAAAATCATCCGAAATTGGTTTACAAAATCTGACATGCTGTGTGCTACTACAATTGCAGTAGAGGCATTATTTTCACTCATAGTTCAGAGATAAATTCAATTTTATTTACCAGGTATTTTAATAAAATATTCTAAATGATTTCCCTTTGTAGAATAAGACTTGTTTTTTCAGGGATCACCTGTTAGCTGATTGACCCTTGTCTAATTTGTTATTTTTCAACAAAAGATTCTAACAACATAGGCACCTTTTTCATTCATTAGATGACTCAAAATATCATACATTATATTGTAACATCACAATTAAATTTTTAAAACAATGTCATTTACTTAATGCACACTGGACGTACCTGTTGATAAGTGAGGGGTTAAAATTAAACATAAAAAAATAAACTAGGTATCAAGCTTTGAACTGAGCCTTTCACAAATTAAGAGACTAATAATGAGTAGACTTGACTGTGGAAACTCATCATTCCATTAAATATAGGAAAGCATAGAGAACATAATATTATTGAACATCAAAATAATCACAACTGCAAAAATTGAAATAAATTCTTATGTGGAATCCCACCATAAGCACTTTAAATCATGGTATCAATTTTACTATGCAAGGGTAATAATCCATATTCTAATTTCCTGTGATTTTCTTGTGCAGTGTAAGTCAGTCACATGACATTTAACATCCATCTCACATAGGGGCATTTTGAAATCTAGAGGGAAGCAGGAATGGGGGCAAAAGATACTTTTGCAATTGATTATTATCTTCCCTTTCCCATTATTAATTTACAGGCAAGCCATTTTCTTCCAGCACATATTCTTGGAAGGCTTAAATGGCAGGGTTAACAAAATAAATGTTATGTATCCAGAATCAGAGTAGTTAATATCCTGGACACCATGACTCCCTTAAAGAGGTTAATGGACCCTCTTCATTATGACCTCTTACCCCTCCTTGCTAAAATCTATTCTGAGAGAATCAAAAACAGATTGACTCCTTAGAATAGAACTAGGCAATGAAGGTATTTTAAGGCTGTTATTCTGAAGGAAGTTGCAAAAAATGCAAGTATGTCCACACTGTAATTTGTTCAGTGCCATGATTTTTTGTAATGACCAACTGTCATATAACTGTGTATTGCAGAGTTAAATCAAAATAGCAGCCTTGGTTCAATGTCGCTGTCACCAATTACGTAATCAAACTTGGCAGATGTGAGGAATATGTGGTAGGGTAGACTATTCCAACAAAAGCATGGCTCTTACAATATCAGTTATTACAGATAGAAGGGAAGAAGAGTTAAAACAAAGGTGGGGTAGAAGGATCACGTGAGCAATAATATTCCAGCTCAAGTAAAGAAAGTTTTAACCAACACCAAGCATACCAAAAGAATGCATTTCAGTTAGGCTTCTAATGTGATTTTAAACAGTGAAGATTATTTGGATGTAATACTAGCATGCTTTAATGCGCATACAACATGTAAAAAAATACTGTGAAGTATAACTGCATATAAAGGAAAACTTAAGTTTGCATGATGATTCCTTCTTATATTGGCAATGAACTTTGTGTGATACCTTAATTCCATTCTCTTGCAACACAATTTAAGATACCAAGCATTACATATTTACAACACTGAATACAAGTTTTAAAAAATGAAGTATGGCCAATAAAATGTTAAAAATTTACTTGATAAAATGTACAAGCATATATGTATCATTATTTTCCAAGAGTATTTCAGTAACTGCAAATATTGCATTAAAATGTTAGAGACGAGCATTTATGGACAATTGATCACTTCAAATCAGTTTAGAAACATTACTTCACACACAGTATGTACTTAAAAAGAAACCAATAACAAACAACAAGACTTGCAGAGTCAGAACCTAAGAAGTATCTAAGGCAGCAACAATTAAGAATTTCTTTTTTAACTGTCAGCATCAAACTGTTATGCAAATGAATAAAACCATGTCAGATCAATTCAAACCAAGTTCATCAGGCTTCTATGATTTTGAAACAACTCTGAATCAAGAGTTTACCACATGATATCCATCTATGAAATAAATTATTCTACCAGACATTTACAGTAATTTGATCAATAAGATTTAAATGCATGGTCATGTTTAATTTTAGAAAAGAAATCTTAGTCTCACATCCTTATAGTTACATGTGACACAACCAGTCTTGTAATAGAGGTAAGATCATTGTTCAACAGTAAAATAAACAATAATGATACTAACTCAAGGATGACATCAAACATGAAGAGCAATCACTTAGTGGCCTTAATACAACAGGAAACAGAGGTTCATCTCACTAATAGGATGCTAGAAATAATTTTAACATTCAGAAATGATGTAAATATTAAGAATTACTCTCACATAAACTGTGACTCATTAGCACACATTAACACAGTGGTCCAATAAGTTCTTCAATGTTAAAAAAACTTGAGATAGCTTCTGCCAAAGCTATCATACAAAACCTGGCAAAGTGAAAGTAATGGCACCAAAGGTAAACATCAAACTAAAACACCAAAAAGACTTGGCACACCTGAACTTTGTACATAGTTTAGTGGCTGATATTTAATGTGTTTGAAATTGAATTCCCAGATACAAACATCAGGGATTGATTAGAGTGTGAGAGGATTGCGTACAAAGTGGGTGGTTATAGAAAGCTGGACATGATTAGGTTATTCACAAAGAATCAATGGCCACCTAGTATTTTAGGATAATCACTGTATGCAATTTATCTTGTTCATCACAATATTAAACTACAGTAGTTTCTGTGCTTTAATAATGTATATCCATTAGAAGCAATCACTCCAAGAAGCATGCTAATTAAATTTTGGTGTATATGCTTGTAATACTGCATTTTAAACTTCCTGTTCCAATGAGGCTTTGCCATGGAAAAATTACTCATTTGAAATGGCAAAGCTGTCATGTGGCAAAGCACAGTTTCAAGTACACAAAGAGCTGCAATGGAATAGGAATTCTAGGAGATTTTAGTATCACTGGCATGGCAAGTTTTTAGCAGTAAATAAAAAACAAGTCCTTTAAATTTCTTTGGGACCACATTCATATGCCATTTAAACATGTTTTTATGTCATGCAGTTGTAAGACACCACAACATATAAAAGAGGGGTGCTTGTAATCTTTCAAATTATAAAACATCTACAAAACATGAGGTCACCGAAATGCACTCAGTCGCTGTAGGATTCTACTACAGATATTCTTTTACCATTCAGTAGCATGTTTAGGACATATATAATTAGTGATTCCTACAACTCCACACTTGCTTCCCGAAATTTGCAATGCATGCTGACACAGCCAGTTTTACCCGCCAAAAACAACTGACATTCTTCAATAGTTTTAGTATAGGAAACATTGAGTAGGTGGGATAGTAAAAATATGCTTGGCAATAGAAAAATGTTAACACAGACTGGCTCATTTTTTGACCTACTAATGTTTACACTCCCTTGCAATCATCAGCTACAAAAATATTATTTAACATATTCTGAATTACAAATGAATGATCCCAAACTAAAGCATGAATTTTTTTGGCTTTAAAATCTCTATCGACCAACATCCTCTGTAATAAATATTTCTAAGCAAACTAGTCCATGGAAATTCATTGGTGTCCGAGTTGCAGTAATTATTCTTAAGAAAATAACATTATCAATTTTTTACAATGTTTTTCCATAGGACTAATGCTATGGATATTAAAACTACAAAAAAAGCTCTCTTTGAATGCTTATTTACCTTCCAACTTTCATTAAGTGTGGTAGCACCCCATCAAAACTCCAATAAAATTTTCAATAATAATGAGACCATAAATGAGATATCTTACCATGAATTTTGGCACATTTTAATATTTTTAGCAAAAGAAAGATATGCTATGACATAAACTCCATGAAATTATATTGTACTTCAGAGAAAATGAGTCTAGTTTAATTGGTATACTTTGGATTTAGCTGCCACTTATATTAATACTATTTTTCATTATTTGAATTTCCTTGTCGGTACAATTGCAAGCAGATAAGATTAGTTATAAATGTACATATTTTGGTGAACCAACCAAGGGTTCAACCAAATCATTTTTCAAATTATAACAAATGTGGTCTCATTCTGTAATTATGACATTAGTTTCACCAGAAAACTATTGATTTTTCCTGAATATTCGTACCAAATGAATGCCATTTTTCACTTAAGACAGTTATAGTCTATAGATTATCAGTAAACCTTTTTGTGCCACTACTTGGTTTTCTAACACTCAACTGATTTAAATTTATGAAAATAAGTCCCAAATGGGCAATAATGCTAGTGATTTTGATTATGAATCGTAAGATTTCAAAAATAACAGTAGCCAGCATGTGCCAATATATTTATGTATATATATATATGTATATAAATTTCTGCAGTTTTCAAAAACAAGTAGAAAAATTGGTACAACACTCTAGATTTGAAAGTTTTGTATTTATTTAGAAGAATTTTCACTTCAAATGTAAGCTTGAAATTTAGTTAATTTTGTTCCTAACAGAGATAAAACATCTGTACATTAACATAAAGTACTTCTGCATCAAAACAAACATTATGGTATTTTAACAGAAAACAGAAGTCCTAACTAAGCATGTCCGTTTCATGTGGTGGCAACATAATTGTTGGATAATTCAATTTTTGAAAAATTTAAATATATCCCGAAGTGTATTATTTCACTTTGCAATAATGACTCTAATTAATTCATGCAACTGTTCATTGCACAGCACCACTGTTTCCCATTAAAATGGTCTAACATTTTCGGCATTTATACAGAACTAATAATGTAACTGGGAAGACTTTTGATCAGACTTGATCTATCCAACATAATTAACTCAAGTGACTTTCAAAAAAAGCACCATACCCTAAGTCACCAAGTAGGACACAAATATATTGTTTTGCTGTAATTTTACCATATCAAAGGGTGAACTATATCAAAGAATAAATTTATCAAAAAATCAAACCTTGACATGATTAACAATTGAAAGATACAACCTGGTTCTGCCTGTGAATCATGTTTCTTAGACAAAATAATGACTAACATAGAATACTTCTGTCATGAGTGACCAACAAAAGCCACAGTGCCTAATTCCAGCCTGGAAATACAGGATGAAGTAAATGAAATAGAGTTGAAATGGATGCACCATGGAAAAGGTAAAGAAGCATTTGAATGTAATTAAGACATGATATGCAGCAAAGAGCACACTGCTCATGTGGACAACATTGCCATTCCCATTCAAATGAACAGCATCTCACATCACAATCACCAAGTTAATGTAAATTTTCCAGTCAGAAGGAACTCTACACACTTGTGATGGCTCATTCAAATGCTGTGACAGTTGTTCATCTCTAACTCATAAAAACATGTCAGCCTGGGTGGCTGGCAAAACTTAAAGACAACATGCACACTCACAAACACACACTAAAAGTCTCGAAGCTAATTGTTCATTCATCAAGATAAAAAGAAATCAAGTTTCCATTATTGTGGGTCCACCTTCCCTAATCTTGGCAAGGTGATGCTGACTATGGAGAAGTGATTTGTGGCTATCTTTAGCACCAACAGGGTGTTCCTTTTAGTCAAACAAATTGAAACATCATCTCATGGATGAAGGACAAAAATCACACGCATCATCACAATGACGCTCTAATGTCAACCCCCTTTTGCCACCCTTCTCCTGCACCCCCCATTGAAATGATCTCACCACACAATCACTCTCCCATGAGGTTCCACAATTGTCATCCTGCGTAAGCACTTCTATACACTGCATTTCACAACAAAGTAACTCTTTTGTGGAGTTAATAATTCATGAAGTGGCTTCAATCCTTGGACAAAACTCCAAGCAATTACGAGAAGATTCTTAGTTCCCTAATTTGCACGTGGTACTTGTGCAGAATATACAAATACAGGCCATTCACTGGAAGTTCAAACTTTCTGAATCCTTTTAAAACTATACTTTGAGATACATCTTGCTGTCTTTCATCAGAGGGAAAATATCTCATGACATAGAGGAGCAAGGCAAGCGAGGGGATCCCATTTGAGTGAGTACGCGATCCAGCCACTGCAGGGGACCATTCAGGTGGAGTTCGATCCAGCATGGTGTGGATGTTACTGTTTGCCGCCTATTGGGAGAGAGAGAACACAAAATCGTGTCAAAACTATCATATGAGCCTTCGTTATAGAGTACAAATTGAAAATGTCTGGCCACAAGTAATTTAAAATTACAATCGTGTAATATATTTTCACAGAGCAAATACTTGAGAAGAATAAAGAAACAATCAAGATTACTGATAATAATGTTGGAATGAAACTGGAAAACAGAAAATTTCCTTCCAGAATTTCACACACACTGCAATTTATGTTGAAAACACAACTTTAGCAGTTGATATTTTTACAGTAAATTTTATAAACAAGATGATATATAAGTCATTCCTTAGGATGCCCAAACTAGCAGAAGACAAAGATGTCACATATATTGGCCTAAACCTTTCATGTTATTTTTATTAATTTTTCATGGTGGTCTGATGGTGACCTGATATTGTACATTACCTTTATAAAAATTTCCCTGCTATGAGAATTTAATATTCATGTGCAATTCAATATTCATAGAATTCAATAACACATGGTGCTATAATGTATAATACACACTAATTTAGTCTAACAATTGCACAAAGAACTTTGCCAGTGAAATTCTTATTTCCTAGATAGATAGAACTCAGTCAAAGATTGCAAAATATGTTATACAAGAAGGCAAAACTGAGTGAAATATTTTATTTAGATCATTTTTCTAGATTACACCTTCAGGAAGGAAAGCCCACTTGCCTAGGCGAGACTTTGTGTTCACCTTTCAAAAGATGCTACAATTTAGCAAAAGTAGTTAAATCATTCGTCAGTGGAATGCTAAGTTTTTTGGAGATTATATTGTAACTTTACTGAAAGAGGATTTTCAAGGCAACTATTTATAGACTCAACTTATGAGTAGAAGTTTCACTTCTGTGTTTTACTTCCACAATGCTATAGTAACAATTAGAGAGATACACCCTATGAGGAATCATGTTCTAATGAAATTTGACTAAAACTTAATTCTAGGAACCAAAGAGCATAATTACCCATATCAATGAAATGGAATATTTAAAATAAAGATGTAAAATGAGTGGAATGTCTGATATACAGAGTGAGAAGCCATATATCAAAGGTAATAATTCATTTTGATTCCACATATGTAAGTCAATATCTTCATCAAGGGACAAAGTTGGTATACAGTATTTTGGTCTTATTTTTTAGTAATAAAAATATGTTTAATACAATCAATTAATAATACTAATTAGTGGAAATTAGTACCACAAAGTTCTCACCATAAAATATTCACTCTATTTGTGGAAGGTGATATTTATAACTTACCTATATTCAGCACCCCAACCTTTCACGAAACTCATTCGTATGGTGCACATTCGAGTAAGTTGGTATACAGCTTCAAAACCCTGGCTAACTGACTGAGATAATAGAGCTGCAAACTCTTGATTATTAAATATTTTCAAATTACATCCTGAAAAGGATCAATAAAAATTAATCAAAATGAAATGGTGGTGTGGTAACTTAAGCTTCTATCATTTTATTCTTGCATGCAATGTAAATGCACTGTGTGCAAAATTACAGCTTATTTCAGGACAAAAACTAAAAAATTTGTCAACAATAAAACCTTTATGCATTATTCTAAGGTGAATTTATTTTTTTAGTAGAATAAGGAATTTAGTGGTAACTCATACTCTTATTATAGTATTTGATTGTTTGAATGGGAACACAAGACTATATAATATTTCAAGTTGAGCAATGAAATTTTATTCTTGGGACAACAGGATTCTTTAATTTTTTTGTTTTTAATTTCTAGCCAAGGCATCACGTACATACCGCACGTGAATACCCAAAAAGCAATACATCACTCACCAGGTGGTATTTTGCACACGGTAGCTGGATGCCAACCATAACGTTGATTACAATTTGGTGACTGCACAAAAATTGAAGAATCAGAGAGGCATTCAGCAAATACCTCTCCACCAATATAATATAATCTCACTCCTTTGCCAATATGCCTTCTTGTCTGTTCAACTACGCTGTTCCGATTGACGTTTGAGAGTAGACCCAGGCAGAAGCGCTCACTATTACTTGGATCTGAATTAAAAGAGAAAACAAAAAACTGATTTGAGTACTTGGCGATTTGTAATGGTAAATCTAAGAAACAGCCTGTAAACTGCATTGAATGTGTGTGGCAGGGGATAAGTCAACACCAGATGAAGTAGTGTGGAGTGGTGTGGTATGTAGCAGTAGTATTGTAGCTGTAGTCTCTAAAAATGAGATAATAATATTAACCTTGGATGACGTTGGCACATTCACAGTTAGCAATCATTGTATTAGCTCTCCCCGAGCACTTTACTACTACAGTTATCATTTTATCAGTCATTATTGTGAAGAATCAGAATTTTTGGTGACTTCAGAAATTTCTGAGAAAAGGCAGTTAAAAAAATTCCACAGTCATCACCAGTTAATAGTACAGAAAGCATAGATTGCATATAAACATGTATCAAATTGCTGATAAAGTAGAGGATCACAATGAATTATGGAAGCAGCTGAATAGTCACTTTTGAAAGCACTTTTATAAATTATTATTCCTCACCTGTGATAAATAAAATTAAATCATAATAATATTGGTTAACGTTTGCACCAATACTTGAAACATGCCAAATTGTAGGTATGTTCTCCAAAAATGTTGGGAGTGCCATTTCTGGAAACCTCCAGTTTGGATGCTTTCTACAGAAGTTGAATAGTTCATTTTGCTCCGAAACTTGGGGGTGGTGGGGAGGGTGGTGGTGGTGGTAGGGGGTGAACTTATGACTATTCTTTCACAATGTGTGAAAGCTCTACCACCAAAAGTCAACGGCAGGAAAATTTAGGGAGACTGATTCTCATAAAACCAGTAAGTGAGGAAATTGATTGATCAGAGCTACTCCCTCACTTGTTTCTAAAACATCCTAAAGGGAGGCGAGTGTGTATTGCAGAGAAAATAGCTTACATATATACCCCTCCTAATTTCCTCTGTGTCTCAATTTTGTGCATGATTTTTCAAGATTTGTCACTTGCCTCCGAACCTCTGGACTTACAAACTTGATCAACAATATCTTTTTTTTTCTCTGAGTACTTCGTTATTCTCCTGTATGTAATTTTTTCCATTCCCTTTTATGGTTGTATATATTACTGTCACCCATATTCCCTGGCCCACACATTTCTAAAAACAGCACCCAAATGTAATATGATAGATGATGATACTGAAAATGAACTTTCCCAACATGAAAATATAGGTTTTGGCACTTAAATCTGGACAAATTTAATTTATAATTTCCCTCCATATGTGTAATATTTTCTCTAAAGATCATTGTTGACACATAAAAAAGCCACATGCTTCTAATAAACAGTCAATAGCTCAGAAGGGACAATTTGTGGCAAACAAGTATAGAGTACGACTGAAGAGCTGTATTTATCGAAAGACTTCACATTGGACATTCGGTCAAATTTTGACTCTCTCTTCCATTAAGTAATTGATGATCAGATTTTAAAGATGCTTAACTTACCCGTGAATCCATCAACAGTGATTGATGGCTGAGATGCATGGAAGGTTTCCCCAACCCGTGTGTTAAGCTCATAGTAGCTTATGGAGCACCAGAATGCTGGCTCACAGTACATTACTGGTTGAGCGTCAATTGGGGGACTGGGAGTAATTCTTGTTAGACCTATTTAAAAAGGAAAATAAGGCTTAAAATTTATGATTACAAAGGGAGCAAAGCATCAGTTTCTTTATTCTTAAAACTTAAATCATGCAAATATAACTTGACATCACCAAAATATTGCAACTCCAAGGTTGATTGTGAAGCATGAGGGAAGAAGTTATATGAAGTTCATTTTTTGAAGCAATTTTTGTCACAAACAATAGTTTACAATAATATTTCAATTTTACAAAAAAATTGCATACATTTTGTATATACTCAAAGATTTCACTAAAATAAATGAGAGGATAAAAATTCAGGCATTGAAATATACAAAAACTCATTTTTCCATTTAAAAATCCATAATTATAATCAAAACAGAGTCTAATTCTCTCAGCACAACTGGCTATGAATACCTATACCAGTTGGTATTAATTCCCAGACATTCTCGCATTTACATAAAATACTTTACACCACCGTCTAGCCCCTCACACATCTTTTATTTCTTAGGTACCTAAAATCACATAAGAGGCATGCCTGAACTTGAAATTGTTTGCTGTAGAAGCTTATTCTTTATTCCAAATTAAAGTCAAATCTACTCCATCATCGAGCATTTAATAAGAGGCATGGCTTAACTGAAGCACCAATGCAAAATTTATATTTGTTACTACATTCTTATTATTTTTTGAACCATGTTACTCATTCAGAAACTACTCTCACTGTGGTATATATTACAGAATAAGTATTAATTCATTTTTATAGTTCATAAAGCTCACAAACCTTTCAAAAATATATTAACTCTATAGCCTACTTGACAGACAGCAACTTGTTAGAACCATAATTGGTTAGTACAAGTTTGTTTAGAGAATCGTTTTGGTGAACTCTACAGAGAGCTAATGGCCTGCTTATAATCCCTCTTCATCACTATATGCTTCCTAACCACCATCATTCTATCTAAATTATCCACTCCTTGCTTGCATAACATTCTAACCTCTATTACAGCCTTCAACAAGACATTATCTCTTAGCGTGCCTTCCATCCACTTTACCTGCATTCTTCAGATTTCTCCTACCAATTGTCTCTACTGTACTGTGCCAAAAGCATTATTTATTTTAATCTCTGTCCATTTTACTTTATCCATACTTTAGCCCAAAAGCCTCTAATCTATGCTCATCTTTCTTCCTCGAGATCTGTGTTGGAACAATACTATATCATGCTCCTTATAACTGTTTTTACTAACCTTTTCTTTATGTCTTTACATAGGGTTCACACTATTTCTAATCTTTTACAAATAACTTTTAGCTTATACCAATGTGTAAGCCAGTATTAGAACAAAGTTGGTTTGATCAGCATTGTCTTCAACCGTTATTATATTACCACTAGTCTGTTCACTAATGACTACTATCCTTCCTTATTTCTTATTCAAAACTATGGCCACCCTGAATTAACTTTTCTCCCCTCATCTATATACTACCATTTCAAAAAACTTATTTATCTTGAGGAGTTCCAAAGAAAAGAGATCCTTCTTAGAATCTGGTTCATCTTAGATATGTGCAAATATGGCATATGTGAGCATATTGTAAATGGATATGTGGCAAAAAAAAAATTAATTTTAAATGTCACAACAATATCTGTACATACACAGCCACAAAGCCAAAAATTCATAGCTTATAACCAATTTAAACATTCGAACAAACTGGCAATCTACTTACTTATATGATTATAGCCCATACTCATCTTTTGCAGCTATGCATATACAGCACCATTCAACATTTAACATGAAGAAAAAATTATATATTCTCGAGCATAGTGTAGAAATCTGTATTCTGATGACTTCAGCATAAAACTGGTTAGGTCTATATATTTTATTGACTTACACGGCATGTATTTACACACAAGAGAGTGTAATTTAATATACAGTAGAAGTCTGCTATAGCGAGTATGGCTTATAACGAGAGTGTCACTATAGAGAGTGATCGTTTTGCGTTGGTTGGTCCATGTGTTAAAACATAGGGAGTTCCGCCGGTTATTATGAGTGATCACATCTGCACTATCGCTATAGCGATTAGATTTGGCAGTGGTTGATGTTTGGGTTGCATAAATCACAGGATTTGAACACGCATTACATTGTCATGACTAGCGAATTTACATTGTAAGGAAGGCTTTACGAGAGACTTTATGGTGATTTTACGAGAGGAGACTTTGTGGTTGTATGCCACAGACTTTCCTGGGGAATGACTCAACAACTTATCTTGG
>WURS02000004.1:1410938-1443073 GCA_011762765.2 Rhinocypha anisoptera | reverse complement strand
GAGCTAGCACTTGATAGGAAAGGATGGAGGGCTGCAGTCAACCAATCTTCGGATTGAAGTACTGATGATGATGATACTGATAAAACTACTAATTGGTCCATAATCTCAAATTGTAATAAGACTTATTTTACACCTATCTATATCCTTTAGAAATAATTGTCTATAAGAAATTATATTTTAGATGAAGAAATGTTTTAAGAGCGACTTAACATTTCTCTTTGAATACTATATGCTACCATGGTGGTTATGTCATCAAAAGGCCTACTTATAAATCAGCAATCTTACTTAGCTAAAATATTAATGAAATGATAATTTAATATCACCAGAAACTAGAATACACTACATACTTATTATAATAAAAATTTACTCAACATAAGATCAAAAATAATTTTTTAAATTTCAGCCTTGAGTTATCACAAGGGTAGCATGAATAAGCCATCACTTCCACTTCCACAAAGCTTGAACATTGGATAGAACTTTTGAAAACAGAAAATCCACTTTATTCAGCACATAAAGTACTCACGTCAATCGTCACATTATCTTCCAAATATATATTAATCCATCACATATTACAGAAAATATTTTCAGATTACTGCAGTATTATATGGATATTAACACATTTACATAAGTAGGTCATGTATTTTTGGCAGAAATAATAATCTCATAAGGTATTTAAATTTTAATAAAAAGGAAATAAAATGGCACTTGTAAGACAGTAACAATAACTTCAGTCAAACATCTTCGAAAGTTGTCCAACAGTTAATGTCAATTACTCATGATTAATAAAAATTAATTGTAAAATTAAAGTGAAAATTACTCAAATTATGTCACATTGTAAGCCAGAGTATTTTAGGTGTGCATTAAAAAAACATATATTATCAAAAAATACCAAGATATGCTTCTTTCACAAATGATTCATGCTTCAAGAAATGTATGGATAATGGAAAGAATTACACTTCAAATGCACAAGCACACTATTCATAATATCAGATCTAAATAAACAGTCTTTGTATCACAATTAGGACTTTATATATGTTTTAAATGAAAATTATACAAAAAATAAATAAAATATGCTTTAGTCATTGATCATTTATGAAATGAAAATTTCAAGCAGAATAAAGAAACATTTTTTTTCATTTCCTTACCTTCATTTACATAAATATTATAAGCACCATAAATGTAGGTGAAACTTGTAAAATATAGTAAGTATGAAAACAGAATGTTCTGTATTAAAAAAATATTCACCAAAAGGAAATCCAAATCAAAGCTTAAACTCAATCTAATTAGTGTCACTTGCATTCACACATTTCATCCAAAATCATTAATTACCATAAATTAAATACAGTATGCCATTAAATTAGTTTTCACTAACATTTTCTCAAATCTTTGAGAACAGTTTTTTTGGTTGGATATGAGCTATAAAACATTGCATGAACCACTGCAGATTCACACAAACTAAGTCTTTTAACAACATCACCTATAGTAAAAATGTCGATAAAACAGTCAACAAGCCCATGATTTAAATTTCTCAAAACTGGGCACCTTTTTGACATTCTTCTTTCAGTAGCACAGTGGTAACTCATCACCCAACTGCATTCAATTAATGCAGGAGACAAGCTACCCATTCACTTGCTTGGTTTGGGTTAATAACGTGCCCAAAGCACTAACCTACAACTAGATTGCCAACTTAAGGCAACTTGATACCAATTGATTTGTCTGTTTCTGTATGTAAATATACATACATTATTTTTGAGTTTGAATTCACACTGGAGTCTCATGGTCTGCCTCTTCAATTCTGCCCAAGCGCCAAGCATTAGGATCAGTAGCTGCAAAAAGAAGAGAATGAATTTATTGGAGAGAAATGCAAGTATTAAATATGCAGAAATTTTTCATAATCATAATTTCCATCTCTGGTAATGCAACACCACTACCAGTGGCTCCTATATGATTTGTCATAATCGTCCTTGAATAATGTATTTTCAATCCTACATCAACAATAAATTATAAAAATTAAAATTAGAACATTCTCTAAAAGGTATCTCCATTCATATCTATTTCATTTACTGGTGAATTCCTACTCTACATGTAAAAAAATATATTGTCAATGGCATAAGTACTTATGACAACAAATAACAATTTTAAAGTTTTAAAATATTGAACTTAATAATTGAAGTATTTAGTATAGGTATGTTCCTCTACTAAAGAGACTACAGGATAAAAAGCAATGTAAATCTCACTATATTAATAACAATCATGTGCAAAATAATAAAAATAAACTTTGAAAATTTCATATCTTCATATATATATATATATATATATATATATATAAACTACAAAAACATATCAAATACATTACACTACACTAAATGCATTCCATAAAATATACATTCATCTGAAAGAAAAATCAAAATATATTTTTTATCTTTTAAAATGAATATTATCAGGGAACCCAACTAAGTAAAAAGACCTACTCACTTTCACGTTTTCCATAAAATATTATTAAATGAAAATCCATTCTAAAATAAAGAACCAAAGATACAGATAATATAAATGCACAGCAAGCAGAACCAGTATTTGGAGCATTCATTATAACATTGGTGTTGAAGGAGTGAAAATCAAATTTTCGTTATAAAACGCCTATACTAGTAGTGCATCTAAATAACATAAAAGAGTAATTATATATGTATCAATATTATATGTAATGTATTAACAAGCAACCATAATTAAATTTGAGTTTCAACAAGAAAAAAATAAGGTAATAAATTAGATGTCCTATCATGCTCCAAACAATCAAATATTTCAACACAAATATCCTTTTGACTTACCACAGTAATAGTACCTAATCCTAGGCATACCTAGGCAAAAAGAAATTAGGTGTCCATGTAATTATCATCACAGGAATAGAAGCCGTAATGATGGCAAAAGCACTTTAATTTCAGCAGTAACCTCACACATTTCATTAGTTATGCTATTTATTTCTTATAAACCATTATTAAAACATTCAGTCAGGCCATACTTCAGGCTTTTACAGCTTAATGTGTCTCACTCAAAAATTCACAAGAGTATGTACTCACTTTCACAAAAATGACAAATCAAGAAATGAGTTAGCAATTATTATGAAAGAGTGGTCAGAATCACAAGAGTCATATATCAACTTTCAACAAGTATGCCAGGTCAACAACACCAACAGTGCTGGCTACAACATAATAGCATTGGCAATAAAAAGGGTTAGGGAGGCTTGAAATGAAGCAGAATTTTGAAGCAGCGGGATCAGAAGCAGGTATGTATGAGCAGGAAGAAAGGAGGACATACATATACACAGGAATATATTTTGCCATGATTCAAGAAGGCAGGGATATTCAAATGACAAACAAAACTCACCTGCCTCTACACTGGGGCATAGCGACATCTGGAGTCTTTTATACACACTTAGAGAGAGGAGAGTGAGTGAGAGAGAGAGTGGCTTCTCTACAATTCGTGATCGCCACACATCCTACAAGAAGCCCACCTTCGTTCCACCATTCCCCTCCCCCCTCTCATCTTCCTCCCAACATGCTCCCTCACTCTTACTGCACACGCTCTAACAAGGGTTCATGCTCACAGACAATTTCATCATGATCTAGAAAACACAACAAAGCAGAATAACAAACAAAAGTTCAGTTTACACATAAGCGTATCTCTTTTCTTTTTTTTCTCTCAAACCGAATCAATTAGTGCAGTAAATAACTAACAAGGGGCTGAAGTGATCCTTCCTACAAAAATGAACAGGTACCTAATGAAGTAAAAATAAGAAACAAGCAGAGAGATCTGGAAATGTGGATTGATTGCAACGATCATTTCTTTGCATCATAATCCATGATTATTGGTGTCTTTTTTTCTATTTGGATCCAGTGCAATAAAATCAAACTGCAGTGCTAAATTTGGCATGACACATTTTGTAGAACAAAGCAAAAGTTGTGTGCAAAGAATCATACAGTGTGGAGATAGTGTTGCAGTTTACATGCTAGAGGAAACAAATGCCTAGCTAATTTTTATCTAGACATTTAAGCCACTATACAATGGAATTCAATTTAAAAATCAAAATCATAAGTGTAAGAAGTGGTAATAAAAAATTCACGGTAGAGGGAGTAGTAACTAAATATCAGGATTAGCAAATTTTCAAATATTTAATGCCTTTAATTATCCTGCAACTATAGTGGAGCAGAAGGGATTACTAAAAGGTGAGACTTAACAGCAAACACAGTCAAAACAGTCCACAGCTTACAATGAGACAATGTTTAATTCACTGAAAAGACTAGTGTATACGAAAATTAACTGTGAAAAAAAGTCCCAGACAAATTACAATGCAAGTACCATGCATCTAATTCCAGTATGGTGATCTCTCAACCAAATATCCCAAAGTTAACTTGCAATAAGAAAAATACATCAACAAGATTAGAGCTGTTGAGTATGGAGATATTGGCACCCACTTAACAAACCAGGCAGGCTCATCACAGCAAAATTTAAATACATTACACCACCTCAGAACATTCACCACTACCTAATCACATTTGTAAAGACCTATCCTCCACCCATTTTCAATAATTTAAATTTAAATTTAAATTTAAATGCTTTTCTTAAAAATACCACGATTAATGAAATCTCACTCAGATTACAATAGATCGTATATAACCAACAAAAAAGCTTTGTCCATTGGGCCAAAATAGAAAATAAATCACAGTATATGGTGATTTCTGGGTTATCTGGTTCTTCACCTGTGTTTATTGACTAAAAGGTAACAGGCTTTTACCACCAGTAAAGTGTCAAAAGCATTTGTTAAAACACTGATGAATTTCAACAAAGAGGATGGTCATCAGTAATAACACATTATAAGGAGTAATTTGAATCCTGACAAACAAGAGTATAGATCCATGAAAGTTTAGGGAATGGCTGCCCATTATATGATACATGTAATGTAATGGTACTTAGAATCATGACCAATCAGTGCCTACATATATAAGGATGACAAAAATCATTTTTCAGCACCTTGACCTGAGAATTCGAGCAGGAGATGGCAAATTGGTCTTTTAATCAATGTTTGTGGATGAAGAACCTTACAATGCAGAGATAATCAAACCAATGCTACTGAAACTTATGAACCAAATCAGAGTGTAAATAATCCATTGGCAGAGATATTCTTTAAGATTCACTTTCCTCATTTCTTTGTTCCACTTGCACTAATAGAAGGTTCTTTCAAACATCAAATTAAGGCTCAAGAAAGGTTAATTTTAGAGTTAAAAAGGTAATTTTACAATGCTTTTCCAGTAAAGAAATATGTATGCATGTCTTATACAGAGAAAGGGTAAAACCTAGATCCTTTAGAATGTGGACAAATAAAATATTATCATCATTTCCACCCCTTCCCAATGAGATATCCTATTAATATTCAACACAGGAATCGTGTATGCTGTTTAACCCTCTTAGTGCCACCTATTTTTAGGTGTACCCGGCGAAAAGTGTTAAGGGGATTTCAAGAAATTGTTAATGTTCAGAAAAAATTACGTATGTAAAAATCAGAGTTGGTTTTTTAGATATCCATTTTTCTTCATTCTTCAGACAATTGACTAACTGATAGTGAAACAATTACTATGTTTAAAAATTATACTTAGTTGTTACAATCTTTTAAAATTATTTAGACCACAGCCAATATATTGACCCGTGGCAATTCTTGCCCAAGAAGCAAAAGCTGAATTATCAGTCCAAGGCACTAAAAGGGTTAATAATAATAATTTATTGTTATTTATGTTATATAATAATTAATAATAACACCGAATTGGAAAATGCATTGCAGTACCTAATTACTTTGACAAGAAATTTTGAACAACTATTGATTAATATGGACTATTAGAACAAAAATAATTCTTTCTAGGGAAGGCAACATAGCTAGGCAACATTAATGCTTATTCTTATTTATAGCTTATTTTTTTAATTCTATCACCATATTTTATCACTATATACATACAGCTCCTTAATGCCTCTGTATATGATGGCTTCTGCAATGGTAATTTTGTGCTCACCATGATATTCTGGATATCCATTATTGAACAAAGAGGTGGTTTTTCTGTAGATAGTTTTTCACTTTTAGGTACAAAAATAATCACTATGAGCTAGACTAGACTGGTGAATTTCAATGGATGTCAACCACTACATTTCGCTGGACTAAAAGAATCTTGATATTCATCTCGTTATATGACACGAGGATCATTACCATCCAAAAAGTAACCAATAACCTGATTCAAATAATGACTTCCAAGCTAACATATCAAGTTCTTTGATGGGCGTCTTTTTATTATACATGTATACCACATAAAATACCAGTCTGAGACTTCAGAACAAATTACAATATCATAAATAAAATATTAAACAAAACTTCAGCACAGTGTTTCACTGTACACAAGTTTTTCAAAGATTCTTTAATATCAGCTAGGAATAAAATTTAATAAAATGAGCATATATTTTCTAAATTTTGACTTGCATGAATCCATAGCTTCTAATATAATTATTTAAGTCAATAACAGTTTACCCTAAATATACTTCTATCAATACTATCTAGTTATCTTCTATAGTTTATCAATAACTTTTATCCCCCTAATAATATCCATAAAACTATGTATTCTCCAATTAATACATTACAATAAAAGAATTAAAGAAGATTTTATTTAATTAATTCTGAAATATAGGATTTTATCTTGAGTATATTTTGTCAAAGCTACCTTAATAATCATATTATTCCTAATTGTGGAAGTTGTATTGTATACTACCATAGAATGAAGAATACATTATAGATAAATAAAGTGATAACATAAAATAATAGAGAGTACATTGATTTTCATCTTCACAAAAAAATCATTTTGGATCCTCACCTCTTGTAAACATAAGTGGTTTTCCTTCTTTTCTTTTTTATTTAATATGGTTGATAACACAATTTAAAAGCCAAAAAGTCATATGCAACAATTTTTTAACCAATTCAATTACAACTTATAACTTAGGAAACTTTAATTCACCAATTGTAAAGTGAAGTAACTAGTGAGTAAAGTTCATATTTTTAACAATGTAAATGATTTCAATGCATGTACTGATACATTACCTTATTAAAATGAAATTGATTTTTAAAAATTAAGCTTTACGACATTATTTATTTATATTCAATGATAAGCATCATAAACTGAGATGAGAGACTCATAGAGTAAAGGAATCATGATGCAGAGAGCATTGTGAGTGCCTACAAAACATTACAGAGACAAGGAGAAATAGATGTGAGTTATAAAAAAGTACTGGCACTCTCAAAAATAAGGAATGGAAGAATAGTATCTATTACAAGGAATATGGCACAGCGGCTCTTGATTGAACCAAGGAATATTCAGGATAGATGAAAATAATTTTTGGAAGAACTGTATGTCAAGAAATTTAGACCTCTGTCTTAAGATTTAGAAAAGGAATGAAAGAATAGAATAAGTCCAAGTATTCTAGACAGAGAAATTGATGGGGCAACAAGTAAAATGAAGAGTAACAAGGCAGTAGGGCTACATAATATTCTAGTGGAATCATTAGTTTTTAATGTTTATGAAAAGATAGGCAGCAGAGATGTACTAATCATTAAAAAATATGATTTTGTGATGTAGGCCTGTTATGAAGATGGGTTGTGTCAAATTTCTGAGTTGGTACAATACCTCAATTATAAAACACAAATTCTAACTTTTGAATGGGTTATCCAATTTTCCACACTGTAAATTTTTATCATTGTTAATGGGTTGTTGTCAGAGTAAGGACAGTAGGTTGCCAACATGTGTATACAATACATAAAAGCTATATACTTATTTTAGAATTATCCTTAATTTTACCGAAATTATGAATAAGAGGACACCGGAGAAATGTCAATTTCTATTTCCATAGAATAAAAACTAATTCAGAGAGTAAAAAGTACAAATATTTAAAAAAAATTAAAACTAACTGCATTATCTTTGAAGTAACTGAACAAAACCACAAACTCTATGCCAAAAAATGCAAAATACTGTTTTTCCCACAGAATAAGACAAAATGAGGAAAATCAATTACCAACTACATGATTTAATGAATAGAGAAAGGAAGTCCTGAACTGAAAAATTGGGAGATGTGTTTCTTTAAGGAAACACAAATGACCCATGGATTTGAACAAAGGTCTTTAAATAAATGAAAATTTTTCTATGGCCCTCAAGTTCACCATATTTCTCTTGATGTTACGATTTCCAAGATAAAAGAGGGAGAAAGATGAATGGATAGATGAACACTTGAAAAAAGGTGTTTATAAATATCCCCCTAAGACCCTAGAATAAGTAGATTATTTGATAGTAGAACAGCCAGGATAGAGTGCTTTGTTGCAAGAGCCATAATCAACATACTTTATCAGAATGGAAATAAAACAACTTGGCTTTTTCTCATCAGCTCTCTTCAGTCTTACTACTCACGATCCACATATTATCACAGCTTTCAAATGCTTCACTACCCATACCTGGAGCCACTACTAAAATGCAAAGCCTATTTCCTAGCTAAGCTCCATTTTTTTTCAACAGTCAGGCTCATTTTTGTTAAAATCCTTCTTTGCCTTGAAAATAAACCCTGCTTTTGGAAATTCATTCCTTATACATATATGAAATTAAATAATCCTAGGTTGCATCCAAATAATTGCATTTCATTAAAAATTTAGGAGATTCTGTATTTTAGAGCATACATCTACATTTTTTCTCATGTTTTACAACTGCAGATTTTATTGAGAAAGTAGAATATACATTTCATGATTCAAACTGTCACTGTGTTTTTTTAACTTGAGAAACTTACTAATGATCTAATAATGATAATGTTGAAATGCTTCTAATATAAAATTTATTTGTCATTGATTGTTCATTTAACATGCATTTTTCCTTTATTTTAACCCATTTTGTTTTCTTCTGATAATCCAGCACAAGACATTAAAAAAGATCAATTCTTGTGAAGTTATATGTGGATCAAGTAAATTATATTTCTCCCTTTTGGCTTGAAGAATTATAATGGCAGCCAAATGCACGAGAATTGATTATTAAATTAAATTAGTATTATGATTATATTAAATATAGTATTATGGATATTTATTTTAAATGAAATTCACAGCTGCTTTAACCATTTAGTAAATACTATTTACATCACTTATTGCTATGTGTGCTATTTTGTTAAATACTATTTATTTCAGTGAACATAGAACATGGAGCTTTAATAAAATGTTATGTTGTACAGTGAAATGACGATCCCAATAAAAAGGATCTGATCAAACCTTATAACCAAAAATTGGGCATTTTTTATACTAAAAATGTAGCTAGAAATTTTCATGTTAAGTACTTTTATCACAAATATCTGATAAATCGACCAAAAATTTCTTTTGGGATCCTATAAAAATATCTAGTGTAAGGCCATAAAACGGCTGAATGTGCTGAAAATTTTAGAAATATCACCGAATCATACGCATATAATATTCTCTATTTAGTTTTAACTATGCTGACTCATGAGTTAGCATGTCATAATGTATGAAAAGGGACAATTTAACATTTATCAATACTGGCAAAAGACAGGCCATGATCATGCAAAAGACAGAAACTTGTAATTTTAATTTGTATTGTTTTCTTCTCTCTGGAGGTAAACATGCTTCTTTTTTCTTGGTTAGTGGAAGGTTATTTGTGTGAAATGCCAATGAAACACTTTTAAGATTATTAAGTTTTTATGGTGAAAGATATGAATGACAGAGCTTGTTAATCATGTATTTTTGAAAAAGGGTGGTTTTTATTTATTGCACTAATTTGATCATTGACCCATTTAAGTGACCCATGAAATACAACAAATAGGATACAGAGCATGAAGAAGATACATTCATACAATTGCTAAACATTGAGAATAAACTGGCAAGCATTTATGCATTTTTAACATATATATACCACATGACTATAATAGAAGTTGAGTGAGGCAGCCACCCATTTAAGAGATGAAAGGATGAGAACTATCACAAATGATACTACCACATGTTAAAAATCTGGCATCATACATTTATTACTTTTAAAAGTTTAAGTGACCACTGTCCCCAGAATTAATGAGGTAAGTAGGACTGCATACTCACCAACAACATTTAGCACCACCGGTTTGTTGGATAGGCATTAAAAGCAGCAGGAAAGGTATTAGGTAAGGAAAAAGTGGAAAGCAGGAGAAATACCAAAAACAAATATTATAACATACCTTGAAGCTGGCGATTGATCAAAGCAGTAATTCCAGGGCCATCTCCAGCTTTCTTAACTATAAGCATTGGCTTATCTTCCCCATCCTCCAGGCTATTTGGCAGGTGCCCATTGTTACTGGCAGCCATTGTTTCACTGACCTGGTACGGTATTTATGGAGAGAAATGAGATGAACCATATGCTCATGAGTCCATCACGCTTACACTAATGTGTGTTGTGCAATGATTCATAAATGTACAAATATATGTCACAATATTCTGAATAAAATATACATATTTGAATCAGCCTGCAGTTTAAAATTAGGATTTGTATTAAAGTATGTCCAATTAAATTTTAAGTCACTTTTTAATAGATTCAATGGCTATTTTCCAAAAGGAACAAAAGTCTTTACATAAAACTAAAGCAAAATCATAATAATCCAACACGCTTTAATATAAACTGGAACGAATATGATGCTGTGATTAAACTTGAAATAAATAAATAAAACACTTCATAAATTTTGATGGAAAAAGAAGGAATTAAGTAAGAAAAACTATGAGAACTAAATATTTTTTTTATAATTACAAAATGATAAGGCTAATTCAATAAAGAATAAAGAGTTTGTGTAAAAACAAATCAACTGTTTATTATAATGTTCCATACTTCATGTGTTATATATATATGTAAATAAACTCTGAACATATAACAACTATGACAGTGCATTTTGTGACCCCATCCTAAAGCCCTCATATCAGGAAACTCCTGGGAAATGAAGTTTTTGTAAAAAGTTAGCAGAGTAATAATGTAAACAGTGAGGTAACAAGTTCTGAAATCAGTTGAAACACCAACAGCTATCAGCCATCTACCACCCATCATATTATTAACTAGCAATATACAAAAAATATGTAGATATATACATATGGTAGTTTTACGTAAGGAGAATATGTACATAGTCATGGAAGTTTCCAAATGAAAATTAATGAATAACGTTTTTCAATTAGTGCATTTCTCTATGTACCCATTTATGGTGAAAGTAACAGAACTTTAAAGTATTGCCAAAATTTTGATAAGGTCACAAGAATCTGAAGAAATAATCAGAGGGAATAATCTGATGCCAGGAAATAAATTAATTTTATCTCCTTCAGGTGCAGGAATATTTTAACCCTTTCACGCCAAACGACTGATATATCGGGTGTTCAGCACCATCCCCCCAGTATGGACGACCCTTTTTTTGTTAGTTTTTCCTTTATTTTGTCACACACTCATAGGCTGGAGCTGCATATTAAATTAGGACTCCGTCACAAAAGGGTTAGGGATAATATCACCACTGATTATCTCATATGTTACCCTATTTAAATATTTCCAATCAAAAAATATACATAGTGATTTCTACTTTTCTTTCCTTTATGACTTGACTGTCCAATCTATTTATTTTCATTTGGATTGCTATATTTTCTCCTCAGCCCTATAATTGGCACTTTTTGTTACGGAGAGTGAAAGTGTTGGCATATAAAATAACCTCCAATGACTAAGTCAAAAATTTCATCTATGCATTTTATATCATTTATGTAACAACAAAATGTGATTAAAAGCATCAAAGTCAATCAGGAAATACTGATTTTAGTGGAATGTTTCTTATTTGCCTTGTCATTACTAATATTTTATTTTAGTAGGGTTATTAGATTTCATAAATACATAATCTTACCTACCAATCTAATTTCTCATGATTGATCATATAGTCAACATATATGCAAGTAGTAGAGAAAAATATTGGTCTATTTAAACTCAATATTATTGCAAAGATGGTGTGCAAGGTCTGGGAATTTTGACATGTTTTATGGTATCTAAAAATTATGAAATACAGGATCAAAAGATTTTTGAGAAATACAGAGGTGATATCAGCTTTCTCTTCCATTACTAGGGAATGGAGAGTTTTGATTTGCTGAATAATAAAACTTGGATTGTAAACTGTTATGGCAATGTAAGCCATGATTATCAATTTAATATTCAGAATTCAAAGAAAATTTTTGTATCAGTCATACAAAATTAAGCCTATAATATTGTTTAATATAAAAAAATTTCACAGCACCCATCTTATCTCCAACCCATTAATGAGTTATGTTATCTTCCAACAAAGGGAGTAATACATACTTCAGTATCAGTGTTAAGGGTATGAAAATATGTTTTGTTAGCATTCTAGTTAATTAAAACCTCATTAGGCATCCCTAATCCCTTCCTAAGTGACTATTAGCAGAATACAAAGTACACCTCATGAATCTGAATGTGCACCAACTTCGGCAGGATCTCATTTCCCTTATCTCATATCCAAAATTTGATTTCATTGTATAAAGATTTGATGAACTTACTTACAAGCCATGCATATTCTAGTTCCACATGTTTAACGAATAAACTGATGGTAACAAGAGCAAGGGCATATCCATAAAATATCAAGTCTAAACTTTTTTTTTTAATTTTAATTACAAAATGCCAATACTCATCCAAAATGGTTAAGATCTTCATCCTGAAGATCTATACCTCTTCCAGTCCCAGAACAAGATGGACAGCATTGTCTTGATTCTAGAGTGAAATGAAGGCACAGTAAGGGAGGTGGAATGAATAGTTTTAGTTTTGTCCAATGGCTGATAAAAATTTTGGTTTCTAAATATTTCAACTATAGATTTTTGATGAAGGGATTTTTTTATTACAAAAACTTTAGTCATTCAAAGAATAGAATAATTTCTCGCATATGTTTTCCTATAATATCTGTAGCTACTTGTAGTACATGAAGTGAATGGGCATTACATTTGCAAAAAATCTATTTGATCACTATGTATATGTTTCAGGATCTTTTTCACAGTAAATAAAGAAGTGTGGAGTTATAGTTCCTAAGTCGAAAATGTTTTTTTTTTAATGGTGTGACAGTCATTTTCTACACAATGCTATAATATAATGAAAACAAGAGACAATTCTTTATATTTAGTGAATTAATCATATCAGTTAAAGAGTAAAAAATTCAGGTACTTGATAATGATTGTTTCTGAAATAAATAAAAATTCCAATTTCCATCTTCTAACTTTCAAAGCAGTATTTCAAAATTTGTTGATGATTATAAATCATCACTTTCCTTCCCTCATTTCTTTGATACCATAGATAAATTTCAATGTGATATGGATCAGCCTCACTCCTTCAGTGGTGATTTTTTTTTCATTTCATAGATACTTTTAACTTATTTAGCTATGTTACCTAGTATGTCACTAACTTAGTGTGAATTTTCAACCGAAATTAAGAAAGATATAAATTTTTTTTAGAGAGACAAAAAATTTTATTAAAAGAAATTAATACCACAGATAAGACTTGTTTATATGTATAGATTGGCTTGAAGGGTTGTGCAACGCCTATATACAATAACAAGCCACAAGGAGTAGACTGCAAACAAATTCCACATCTCATAGGAAGAGAAGTCCAAAAAGCATAAAATCATTTAGAAAAAAAGGGAGTCTTGGACAACAATGACAATATATATGTAGATAAAGTGACATTTTGTACAACAGCAACAAAATGGATTCTAAGATTGATTATACTAATCAAATGATTCAAATTTAATAGGAATGAGTTGATAAAATAGCAGAAAAAGCCTTTGAGCCAAGGTTGACACGAAGGAATTGAAGAAGACAGAAGACCATAAAAAGTATAATGCTTCATTAATAAGGGACATTCCTTAATTCCTCATTTCCTTAATAAGGGACATTCCTTACTGTTATGTTTTGGAATTTTCACTTATGGATTTTCTCCCTTATTAGTGTATTCTTTAATTAGTTCTTTTTTTGTTTGTTTAAGGATAAATCACTCTAAAATGGGGAGGAATTGTTATGTATTGACATTTCGAATTTCAGACCTCGAATGTTTCTGACACCTGACCAGCTTCCAACTTCCGACTGAGTTTGCTGTTGTCAGCATTGTGTGTTCTGACTTGTTTTTAGCACTCACGCATCCTAGTGTATTGGTCAAGTGTTCATGCGTTTATCTACCAAAAGCTAAATATAACACAAATTCCACAATTATTTTTAAGGCTTGTGATTATATCAAAAGTATGAAAAAACTGAAGAATACGTCTATCAAACTGATGTATGGCTTTAGTCTTCATAAAAAAATGTTACTATAATTTACCTATAATTATTAATTTTATTGTTTTACTTTTACCTCATTATATTATGCTCTTGATAAAAACACAATCTGAAATATGATAGTACAGGAAGTGTATTTTTCATAGTCTACAAACTAGAAAATACCTAACAGCAAAAAGAAGTTTTGAATCTGTAACATGTACCTACTTTGTCTCTGCTGTATTATGAAAATATGATTTTAATAAATGGGGTTTTACAAGAACATTGTTTTTTTCTAAATATACTACATCTTACCTGTAACTTAAAGCTCTAAACTACTCCTGTAAATTAATTTCACATTTTATGCAATCAGCTCTTGCCACATACCATTAGATGGCTAGATGGCAAATAAGAATGGAGATCAAGATTTAAGCAATTTATAAACACATTCAATCTTTTACCTACCACTGGGTCATTCATGTTTTTAATGAAATCTATCAGTGATTATGGAAATTTTAGCCATTCCATTCCTCTATCTCAGAATGAGCATTTTCACATCAGGTAAATTGGTAAATGTTGTGCCACAAAGAATATGCACCTACATCAACCTTTTCTTTAATAGCTTCTTAGCTAACTTCACAGCTTTTTTCAGTGTTGAAAATTATATAGAGATGAAGAAGGAAGGGTTAATTTAATTAACACTCCATTGTAATTCACGAAGGATTTCACTATATCGAAGGGTATTCAATGACAACATCCTTAGATGGAAAACAAGGAGCTTCATGTGAAGTGAGGCTAAGAAAATTTTTATTAAAATTTTAGCTGTTTCTTGAGAAACAAGAGAGCAATGTTATTTTCTTACCTTTATGTTTGGTCACAAGGGTAGTATAAGTTGGTGCTACTTGACTTCCCAAAAAAAATATATAAGAACTTTTAACAACAGTAAAGCCACATCTTTGGCAATGATTTATTAATACTAAAATGAACCATAAGACAACAAAGTGTAAGGTGATAAATATAATAAAATTAACTATATTTCTATCCTACTATCAACAGTGGTAATGAAAAATAGCCAAATGAAATGTGTAATGCCTAGTAGTGGCAGAGGTGGCTTGAGTGCTGGTAACAGAGGGAAACCGTATATACGTACATGCCAATTTTCATTTTGATGCCGACTTAATTATTTTTTTATCTACTTTCAACTCACTTGGCACAACTCAATTCTTCTAAATGATTATTTTAGCAATTGATATCGTTTCAAATGGGTGCTACCAATTTGGATAACAAGTCAGTCCCAAAGTCAGTTACTTATGATTTTTTGATGTTATAATATTCACAACACCAGTACAGTGTCCAACACTTCTATTATAGGGATATCACAATACTATAATTAAGTTAAACTCTAAATAATATTCCCTTTAAAAGAAAATGCAATATGGAATACTGTTTCAGAAAATTCAGAGTAAAGATTGATATGATAAGGTCTTTTATGGAGCTCTCACAATTGGTTTGTTATTTTGACTGCTATCCATAAGAGTGTACACCTGATATAATATGATCCAAGAAAATGCATTTCTGAGGTGTAGTGATTCCAGTCCAGATATGAATGATTTTAATCCCTCTTTTGATGTGCTGTGAGGGGTCATTGCAGTTGCCCTATATCATATGTCAACCAATACTAATTGTGAACAACATAAAATCAACATGGTTGTTTTCAATTTTTTAAACCTATCCATAATTAATCATGGTTCATTGGTAAGGACATGTGGAGGTACCTACATATCGATGCCATTTCAACATTATAATTTTTTCAATAATGGGAAATCTAAATGGTAGACAGTATGATGAAGCAAATGCTTTTTGAAAATAATAATTTAGAGAATTTAATAAAAATTATCTCCTTTCAACAACAAATCACAAATATAATATCAACAAGTAATGTTTTTTGGGTATTGGTTTGAATAATTATGATTTCAGGGTTCGGTAACATGTAGTTTAACAATAAAAAAGTAAAGGGAAACAGGACCTACACATACACGTAAGGCATTTATCATATAAATAAACCTTTTACTAAAAACTTACTCTTACTTAAATACATAACTGTTAAATGAAAGACTGGCAGTAGATGGACAGTAGACAGATGTTAAGTTCAACTGAGCTAAAAGCTGATTCTATCAAAATCTCTCATTACCTTTCACTATGAAACAACCAAGAATTACCTGTATGAGGGCAAGTACTGTTTGTATAAACACCCCGAGAGTCCTTGTACCCAACAGCCGCAATAAACATTGAGGTATTGCAATACTCCTATCAACACCCAATGTTGAATAATTTTTTCTCATTTAACATATAAAATGGACCTAATTTAACTAATTTTTCTGCTACAAATGATCAAATTTATATAGAAAGAAGGTATCGCATACAAATACTTGAACTAACAACATATGAGGAAGTCGATAAGATTCAAGAAAACATGACTGAAATGAACATAACTTCATTTAATCTAAAAAGTTAGTTTCACTAGCAAACGAATTCAGCACATTAACAAAAGAAGTAGTAAAAGGTGAGGTTAGAGTTAATAACATTCAATCATTATGCAACATAGGTACATACTTAAGAGTACACAGACGAAAGACAAAAGTTAATAGCAGAAGACGCAGCGAGTGAGATTGAGGAGAGAAATAAAAATATTTGAAAAACCCAGTGAAAGTACACCAAGTGGAAGAAGACATTTCAAGACATGTGAAGGAAGAATGTTCTTGGTCATAACAGTGGCTCTAATTTTCTTCTTTTTCGCTGAGAGATGGACTTGAGAGAGTGAAAAACATAGTATGTAAGAGCATTAAAATACAGATATGGATTTGAGTCCCTCCACAGGCCAGCAGAAGCAGTGATGTAAAAAGAAAAGTTCCCTCATCACCAATATAGCATGCCAAGACAACCATTTTCTGGGCTTGAAGACATTTTTCCTTAATTTTCAACCTTCAAATTTCCCGAACAAGAGACCAATGAATACAAATGCCACTTTTTAAGATCACATTGTTGCAGAGTGCGCCAAGTGTTCTAATCCCATCACCATAATCTATGCAATGAATATCATAAATTTTTAATGCATTATTCCATAATTTCCCACATTTAAAATCACAATAATGTTCCATTATTTCCCACCAATCTAAACACAGTTCCACTCCCAAAAGTTGCATCAGTAAAAAAGTAAAAAAACAAGCAATACTTGCTGATACATATATTTGAGGTTGTAGTCACAACTGATTTCTAAGTGTTTCTAACATTAACAATGCAATGGATTCTTGTATTTTTAAGTGGCATAAACACAACATTGCTCTCTTTTGTTATTCATACACATTGACTTCTAGCAAAAGTATTTACTCTTGCACACCACGTATGCTAAAGAAATCCTGAGAATTTTCAGCATGGATGAAAAGAGCCTAGGAAATGGCAGTGTTTCATGGGGCAGGGATTAAAAAGAATTTATGCATTAAAAGAACAATACCGTTATTAACCTTGTTTTATCTTTTTCCATACCACCAATTGTGAGGAACTTAATAAACACAAGTTACTACTTGATACTTCTTGAATATAAAGTTTATCTTTCAGCCTTGTTTTATTTCAGTATGTAAATGATAAGGCAAAACAAGAAGAACATTTTGTATTTTTTTTTAATTTATATTATGGGTCAAAAGTAGACAGTCACTTCAACTTAGCACCCAGCCCAACGTAGAGAATGTTATATTTTATCTGAAAACATTTCATTTAAGAAATGAAGTTGTGACATTTTCCTTTTAATATTTCTTCCATAGAACAGTCTAGTTATTATCAGCTCTTCAATTTCTAGGGTCACAAGGGATCCAAATACAGGCAATGGAATTATAAAGTGTTTTGATGCTGTAAATCAAGAATAAAATAAACCCCATTTAGTAGCAAACACAATTTTTGCTTACAATAAAGGGAGCTCAATTGTTTCAACAGCAATTTTGAACATACTATGTAAATGAAGATGCATATTATTTTTTCCAAATTAAAACTTTGTTTTGGAGGTGCAAAAGTTGCCACCAGCGTCTATTTCAAATGATTCCAAGACAGGCTTACAGCTTATTATATACTAACTATTCAGCATTATTATTGCACGTAGACATTAGGATTATATTAAAAAACAAAGTCTCTATCTTTCTTGATTTGGCTTAAACTTATATTTGACTTGAAATATAAGCAAAAAACTATGAAAAAACTTTAAAGTATTTTTTGATGCTTCAGTAGGTTATAATCCATTAACTGATATCTATTTCACCACACGTTTTGAATTTATCAAGTTAATTGGGAAACGAGTAATCAGGGGTTTAAGCCAGGACACACGATTGAATCATTAGAGCCAATGTAAACACTGCACCATTACCCAAGCACCAACCAATCAACGCCAAACAATTTTCAGTCATTCTCTCACTCAGTGCTTAAAGAAAATCTCATGTTCTCCAAGCCACTCATTAGTCCAAAATATTAAAGAAGTAGAAGACAGAGTAAGTCTGAAAGGTAACAATAAATAGATTTTGTGTGAGCACACTTAAAAGCAGGAAATCCTCACGTTGCCAACACTTTAAGTGTATGATAAGCAACTCCCATATTTCAAATACTCAATTCATTCTCTTTTTTAACAATACTCCTGGACATGATAGGAAATCATTATTATCAACTTTCTTCTAGCTTAACTAATCAAAGAGAGACCATTTCCATTGGATAAACCAAAATATTTAGAAGAAACACAATGCAAATAAATGAAAAGGAAGTTCTAATTGCCACTTTAATTTTAGCTCTATTGTAACAATGATTAATATATACTTGTGGCTTTCTCAATGAATAAAGAATATGGCAGTGATGGAAAATAAAGAAATAATTGAATTACATTACAAACTAAAATCTGAGAATGGAAATAATCAAGCATCAGGGAAAGGATGTGGCTCTCTCAATGAATAAAGAATTTGGCAGGTATGGAAAATAAAGAAATAATTGAATTATATCATAAAATTAAATCTGAGAGTGGCAAGAATCAAACACATACATTATGGGAAAAATAATTTCAAGTATTTGAAATACAGAGCAACTTATCAGTCTTCCAATATACAACTGCTGTTGGTAGTGGTAAGCAGGCAAGCAACACCATACACTTAAGCTACAATAAAATGAATAGGCACTAGGACCAGACCAATACTGCAAAATCCTCATCACAAGAAGAGCCAACTACAGGCATCTGAAAAAACAAGAAAAGGAATGATGAAAGGATAACAGAAGTTTAATTATTCTCTTGGTTCAGTATGGCTTCATCTTCCTCAATTTTCAAGACTTCTCTGACTTGAAGTACTTACAAAAATTAGAGATGACAAAGAGAAGTTCCAAATTTAATTTTTGGTGAATATATAAAAAAATCACCAATACTATATTGGTAAAATATTATTCAAATCAGCATTGCAGTTACTAAAAAACACATGCTATTTATAATTCAAGCCAAAATCTAAGTAATTATAGGCTCAAACAATTAATTTTTATGCCAAACTTATTAAAGCCTAAAATGCATTCTAATTCACAACACAACATTTTATACACATAGCCACCAAGTGACTTGTATTTCTACTTTAGAATGAGCTTGTGACCAAGTTATATCAGCCATTCTGAGTGTTAATATTTGTATGATTTAAAAGGGTTAAAATTAATATCCCTTCAAAAAAGATAATATTTTATGCCGGAATAAGTTAATACAAAAACTTCAATACAGAGAGATAGATATCCAGTAAATTTGATAAATCATCTAGCAAAGGTGAAAAAATTTTTGGTGACGTTTGTATATTTAAAAAATTTGCAGTGTAGCTGAAAGTGTCAGGTCTATTAAATTTCTAAATCGTTTTGAGGGTTCAAAGGTGAGTGATTTACCAAAACTACAATCATAAAAATCTACTTATTGAGTCTACATAATTGTGATTGGGATCACTGTCTGGTATAAAATGAAATTTGTTCATTCTGTCCAGTCCTGTCTGTCATATTTCAAATGTTTCCTTGGATTTATTTGAAGTGAAAAATATTCTCTCATTAATTCTCAACATCACATACTTTTTTTGAGAAAAAAATATTTACCAGTCCATAAGTCTTACAAAGTCATGCAAAAATCAATAAATTTATAACTTATATTATTTAATTTTTTGGATTCGACAAAATAGCCATTAAGCTACTGTCAAGTTTGGAATAAACTGGCATCATAATTTTTTATACATTTGAAATCACTTTAACATTTTCATAATTCATGGACTTACATAACATAAATAAATTTTAATGAAACATCCTTTTATCAAATTCTTTCCAACTCAAATGTTGAATATGTCCAAGTGTGGCTTCAAGCTGAAAACAATATAGTAGTGAAAGTAGTGGTTTCAGAAAACTGAGATAAGAAAGTTTATTATTTATCCCCTGTTATTAACTGATAAACACAACATTATTGCATGTGAATAATACCCTGAACAACCTTTTATAAATTTCACTAATGGCTTCAAAACATCCACTTAATCTTCAACACAAAGGGCTTTCTAATGTCATTAACTTCCTATAAAATGGAAGTATAAGAGGCTACTGTACAAGAAAATGTCATTGCTTAGGTGCTCTGTCACTTATGGTTTTATATAAATCTTCTTTTAATATTTTTGTTTAGTATTAAACATATATCTAGAATATAATGAAATGGGAGAATGAAAAAATGTCTGGATATAAGTGTGAATGGGATTTTTCAAAGGTTGAAATCTAAGAAAAAATGCTATTTCATATAAAATGTAAATATACTAATATGGCAGAAAAATCAGCATTTAGAAACAATTTTATGATGTTAGAAAAAGATAATTTGTATAATTTTAATCTTGAACTTTTTCCAAAGCCATCATATAATGAATCACACATCAAATATTTACAGTAATAAGATTTTCATTGGAAAAGAGGAAAATCAACCTGAGATTCAAGTGAAAATAACTATAAACATCATTATATTTTGAGCAAAAAAAGTCAATTTATCTTGGAAGATTATTGCTTCAGGTTAATCAACAATTTAGATCATAAAAAATTCAAAGAACACCCCTATTTCATCTCTATGCCAATTATTTCTCCAAAAATGTTACCCAAATATGTTAAACCTGGAAGAGCTCATCATATAAGGGTGTACTGGAAATAGTGAAGTGTAATTTTTCAACACTGAAATTTGTGCTTTTTTGACCCCTATTGTGTAGTGGATACAGCCCAAAGTTCAATCCACAGAAGCACTAAATGACCAGTGTATATTGCAAATCCCATTCATGGAGGACTGACTCAAACCAGTTAAGCAAATTAAGATGGAGCAAATATAAACACCACAGCAACCACTTAAGCAAAACTCTTCTTTTGGTATTAATTACAAATGATTAAGCCATTACTAGGTAACACTATTGGCTAGCATTAAAAGTGAAAGTCACAAGATTGCAACAGCATGAACATCTAAAGCATAACAACACCATACAAACCATGGGTGTAAATGGTATATTATCAATTGATTTTAACTTCACAAGTGCTTATCCAGCTTAATTTACAATTTAGTTGTTTAGCTGCCCAAATTTCAGTGAAGTCCAATTTTTAAACTAGTTAATATGCCACACAGAGCACAACTTGATTAACAATAAGAACACAATGTGCCTTACAAAAGCTGATGCATGGTGAGAGCAGTGAACATATGTGTACAAACTATCACCATTTGTGCAATACATACTTCAATTTTTTAATACATTCCTGAAAGAGTAAGTCTACAAAGGGAACAGGACAGTTACATAGTTTTATAGACTTCAAAAATCTACATACTTTATTAGTGAAAGTTAATGTTATTAAGACAACACTTCTTGAAATTTTGTGACATGTTCTTTTCATTCATGAAGTACCAAGGTAAATGGGTAAAGTTAACTTTCGATTACTGCTCTGGAAAATTCCTTCATCCACCTCAGATCAAATCTGATGAACTTCAATTAAAGCATGCATTTCAGGGATTTTGGAGGTTTCACCATTAGATACACATGCTGTTCATTAAAATTTTCCAAAGTCAAATTCCCATGCATACCTAATACCTACAACTAAACTAAATTACTCAAACTTCTAACATAAACAGCACTTTACACAGCATCACTTAACAAAACTTCACTAATCTATTAAGTGCTACATCAACCCTACTAACAGGAGTAAGAAGCACTCCTGAAATCTTTTAATCAAAACATCCAGATCTTCAGTAAAATTTATTTCCTCATCTCCCATAAATATTATAAACTTTCCCTTGATGTTTTTATTAACGACATTAATGCACTGAAGACTTTCTGTAATTTGAATAATAAACAGTAAGAAATTATAACTACACCATAAAAATTTGTCTGAAGAATAACAAATAAAACTAGCTCATAAAGCTTCGAATCAGTTACAGTTGAATCTTACAGAACAATCCCCATTTGATGTTGCTTCACAATGATTGATGAGTTATCATGTTTAAGGCATCAGATCTGATATATTGGAATCTGCCAAATAGTTTCTTCTTTGTAAACTGTAGTTCTTATTGGTCCTGATTTAAAAAGTATCATAGTAAGGTAGGTTTAAGAAGACAAGAATTTGGTTGTTATATCAATATTGTACTTCATTTGATCCAGTAGGCTTTCTTGACAAACGCAACATTTCTTGGCAGTGGTGATTCGGAAGTCATGAGATTCCTGTGTCCATTCTCAAAACAACAAACAGTAGAACCAAAGAGTTCAATAAATTCAAAGGATTCAAAAATCTTTTTAAATCATTATCTTTCCCAAAGCTCTGATAATGGTTGAGAAACAAATAATTTTATTAATAAATAAATAAATATCTCAATATGGAAATTTACTTCATGCATTGATATATGTTAATCAAAAACAATCTTTAACCAAGTTAGTTCCTTATGTACTTATAAAACAGGTTACCTACATAAATAGTTATTCAACAAAATTTCAATGAAGTTCAACGAATTCCGTGCAGCCTCTTCATAAATCCATTACTTCCTCATACAAATATGTTGCTAAACATAATACTTATGAGTTAAGAAGATCTCTGATATGTGAGTGGCTGGCAATACTTGAACAAAATGGCAATACTTGAACCCTCTCAACATTTTCCTATGCTGTGTAAAAATCCAGAGATCCTCTTAGACTCATACACGAATTAAAAACACTTGATTGAAGGATTCCACCATTTCTTTTGTCATCATTGTGTTTGGTTAATTAAATAAATACACAATCAAAATTTTTATATGGATGGCATTGATAAAATTTGAATGTCTTGAGAGTGTAACTTTCAATTTTAGTGATATTATTTCATACTCACAAAAGTTAAAATAGCACAAATGGATTGAAAATATTACAATGCAATTTCACAGCACACACAAAAACATCTCAAGCATAATACCTTATAATTAATAAAATATATAAGGAGCTAGCCCCCCTACCCTGGATCTGTGTTCAAGGTTCGGTGACTTCCCGGGACACCTCCAGCTAAACCCAAGCTGAGTTTCCATTTTCTGAGTAGCAGGTCTTCTTGAGAAACCACAGATGGCACAGAGAAAGGAACTAGCTAGCCCCCCTACCCTGATGTGTGAATTTTCACATGCTATAGTTTGGTATCAAGTGAGTTCTGTTCTCACTTAACAAACTGACCTTAGGGTTGAATACTGTGTGGTTTATATATATTTAAATTATATATATCCACATAAGAAAGACACTTGAGTAGTAAAATGATTTTATATCATGGGACAACAACCAAATAAAATGTAACGCAGACCCAACTACTGGAGTACAGTTGGTAAGGAAAAAGGATATACTACCCCATTTACAATTTCAAAATATTCACAAATTTAAAATATCTTTAGTCTTCATTAGTACTGCATTGAATTTATGGCACAAAACATTTAACTGATTGTGTTAATTTAGCATTGGTACCATAAAAAATGTAAACAAGAAGAAAATTTTCTGAAACAAAGATTGCAACTAAGACTACTTAATACCAGCTGGAAAATTTTTTCTTCATATGTACATCTGAATGTGATTTAATCATTGTGTGCTTTAGTCTTTTGGGGTCTATATTCTGTTTTTCCAATCGGAACTATAAACAAGTAAGTTGTCAAATTAATTATTAATTGTACTATTTATTTGAAATTCTACTTTGTCAATGATGCATACAAATAATCTCACCCTACACCATTCTGAAGAGCAAGCAATGAAATACAAACCAACTGAAATAAGAAATGTCTTAGGGTTTCCTTTACCCTTATATGTAGTTACAGCATCCATTACCTGGTCAATGTGAAAAATGCCAGGGCTCTTTTGATGAATTTGTATGTTTGCACGTAGAAATTTTATGTAAGTAACCTAATATTTATGTAAAGCTAAAAACCACTCCCCCCCCTTTTGTAACACCAGTACTTTAACCACCACCCTCCTCCCTCCCCCCCACACTCCTCATCCTGAACACACCAATAACGACAAATCACACAAAAATAATGACACCACATTACTTTACCAGGATGCTTCCCCCATACCGTCCCTACACTCCTTTTTCTCCCCACCCCTCCTAGCCATAGTATATTAGGAAAACTTCTGTATTTAATATCACCTGATGATGTTACTGAGGTAAATAAACTGGTCGTAAAATAAAAAAGTTTATATGTGGAAAAGGCAATGTGTTTTTTTCAACCTTTAAATATGAGATATTTCCATAAAGTAGAGCCTAAAACAGTACATGTTAATATTTATTTGTTGAAGCCAATTTTCTATTAATATTCTAAGCACAGGATAATAAATCAATTTTTAACAAACCAAGGCAAATAAAATATTTTACAATTAATTTTTTTTAAGCATCTATATTTTTATGGCTATCTAAGGGTTAGGGCAAAAATGAAGTGCAAGTGTACCATTTTAATGTTAAAAAATAGTTCGTGGCAATGTTATGGGAATAAATGTTCCTTGACAGGAATGTAGTGTTCCAAGACCAAACATTACAAATTTTAGTCAAGTGTTGATTACAATCTGGGCTTAATTTAATAAGAATATTTCTCCATAACCTGCAGTAAATCATTGCTACTTCATCATGGAAACAGATATAATTGCATTTTCATGATATGTCCCAGCAGAATACAAAATTTCTTTGGCAAGAGTTTAGTAAACACCAATCACTATCTCCTGATATCCTGGTAGATACAGTAAGTCAGGTTAAATAGCACTTTTCGCTTAGGTTTCATAGAATCTAAAGCAGTAAAAATGCATTGTTCATCTCTCCAATTTCATATTACCAAGTAATAAGTTATTTCTTATCAGATACTAAAAACTGCATGGCTTATTAATTAAATGATGCTACAGAAGCAAGAAATTTTTCGCTGTTGCCATCTAAACAAAGTATTTCCACAACTAAAACCTCCAATATTAGTCAATTAATGGTAGGACACAAGGATGCATATGAGAGAATTTATTACAATGAACCCTAATGTATGTTTTACAATCATCAGTATTTGTCCTTTAATCAGTTTCCCTTGATTAAAAGTGGAAAATTACTCATTAAATATTGTCAGACATTTCTATCACTAAAAAGTTTCATAGTACAATTTTTTCTCTGTCTATCATAACTTAAATGAGCATGCCTTATTAGGCATACTGTTTAAAAATTTTCAGAAAATGTTTTCCCAGTTTGACAAAATAATCTTGAAATATTAAATTTATTTAAATAAAAAATAAATATCGATTGGTATTACAAAAGAATTTAAATTTCTCCTTTTGAGGCAATTAAAACTATTATTACCTATTTCAAATAATTCTATAGTATTTTGCATGTCATAATGAATATAAGATAACACTCAATAAACTGAATGAATGAAACTAATTACAAATTTTATCTATGCCACTTTAAAAGTCATCACCATGAATTGGTAAAAAATGTGTTTCAGGACAGAAAAATCAAAATGGCAGAATCCATTAGACTATCAGAAATATTCAAAATCAAAATGATTTCCATAAAAGGGGAACTTATTCAAAAAACACACTTAAGAAAAGTGAGGTTAATATTTAAGGCATTTATTCAGTCATCATACCCACACATACTGGAATACAAAAATCTCAATTATAATATATATATATAGAATCCAATGAGTCAAACACCACATAAGTTAAATGTCAAAATTCCATTTCCACAATGTAAATTAGATGTTCCCTTGACCCTCAATTCCTGGCCAATTTCCAAGCATAACTCTACGAATCCACTGTTTTAAACTGAAATGTCATATAGAAGTAACCACTCACCAGGTGTTAAACATTATCCACTATTAGGGTTCAATTCAAAGGCAAGACAACTTGACCACATTACATTAGAGTACTGGTAGGTAATTGTAACTACAGGCTAAGAACATAATGATTTGGACATTCAAATATTGGCTTCAATTCATTACAGAGGAAACCTCTTACCATGCAGGGAATTAAACTATAGATTATTACAGACTTCAATCTAGGACTCTTCTTCAATAAATAGACATAAATCAGCTGTCAAATGCTAAATACTGGCATACTAATCATCATACTTAACCACCTGATGATCAGTTGAGGCATCATAAAAAGCAATGTTGAACAAAAGCTACACAATTAATATTAATGATACATTTACTATAAATTAAAGTAGCTTTTATTCTGAAACTAAATGCTTTTATTTTCAATGCTATTTTCCACGCTTAGGCATCATTTGGCTAACCTTACAATAATTGATGAGATTAAATTATTCTATAAAGTTTTACTTTATTTTAATTCATTGCTGCAAAACCATGAAGTTTTCCACTCAATGTACATCAAATAAGCTGCAAAGCTTATAAATTTTCATTCCATATCCCTGCATTATAATTGGTGTATCCCATATTAAGTCCCTTATAGTATGTAGCCTTTTAACAAAAGTGCATTGGGCAACAGGGGTAATCATTATCATACCAGGGGCCATCCATTAATTAAGCCATACTTTAGGAGATTGATGATGACAAAAACTTGCCAAAACAGTAAGAACACATATATCTTTTGATGATATGGCATCTGAGATTCAGGTAAAAACTGACTATAGAAAGTAAACATAATTATAGGATTTTGTATGGAATGAAATGGACTTTTACAAGAAAGAAAGAAAAGAAACAAAAACAGAAGGTATTTAATAAGTTAAACGAAATATTTCACTCCTAATGGAGAGAAACCTCACTTACAAATAGAGGAAAATGACTAGTGTAAAATTTGCAGGGATAATGAGAGATCAAAGAAAACACCCAAAATGTTTAAAATTATTATCACAAAAATCATCTGTGTGCACAGAGGTAAAGTCATGATGTAAAGTACTGCCAAAAGTTAGAGTAAAACATTAAATGTATGCAGTATTAAAAGACACCTAGCCAGCACATGACAGCAGGATAAAGAAAGGGAAGAAGAAGGAAGCAATTCCCTGTATGTTTCATACTCATAGTGAAGGGACACTTACCTAGGTTTCTCAATCACTCACACATGCACAGATCCTAAGTTTGCAATGAGAAAGACTGGCAGCATTTAGCTTGGTCGTGTCTGCCTAGTATTACACAGAATTTTGAGGTAGCAAACAATTGCTGGCAGCAAGAAGAATTTGTTCAGAATGGTATGGATGGATGCAATGGCATATTTGGTTTTATTATAACTACTTTTTGATTTGAGTTGTATACCCCTAGTTTGTGGTTTTGTTTCCATGGACTGGCTTTGTTTGAATTGAATACTATGAAGTCAGAGCAAGAAATAAAAAAGGTACAGTTTTCAACCCAAAGGTAAGTGAGGTTAAAACTCACTTATAACCAGGCCCAATGGTGTGTGAAAACTCACACATCAGGGTAGGATGACCAAGTTCTTTTCCTGTGCCACCTGCATTTTTGTGAGAAGATATGATAGTTAGAAAATCACTTATCTTAGTTTTAGCTGGAAGTGACCAGAGGCATTCCCAGAATTTGAACCTAAGCCCCTGAGACAGTACCCAATGAACTCAACCCACTGGGCTACCATATCAGAGCATATGAACACAATTCAATTGAATTAGAAATAGTTTAAATGTAAAATTCCATCTACTTCATTATTTTATTAATTATTTTTTACCCTTTTTCAGAGGCAGATGATTTGAAATTCAATATTAACAACGTTACTTCATCTTTCAAGATACTTCAGCTTCAATATGTAGTTAAATACAATTGTCATCAACCTCTGAAATCTAAATGGATATTTATTTATTTTCTTACTTATTTAACAATGTAAATAGCCAATAAGTCAATTATAATTCTTTAATGAATTGTACCTTAATTTGTGGTATATGAAGGCTTATTTTTTTTCATGTGTATTTTAATTATATTAAGATCAAATATAAATATGTCAAAAATGATTATTGGTCAAATATTTGGTTTATTCAAAGGAGTTGTCAACGTTATGAATCAGTATTTCATGAAAGAAGTGGGCTTATATTGCTGCTGTCAATTTCCTTGAAATCAACTCACTTCAGTAATTACACCTGATTCAAGGAACATACAACTAATTATATCTCTATTTTTTCTCTATAATATTTGGAAGTCTTCATTTAAGGGAAGTTCCTCCAGGATCTATGCATTATGTATACAGATATTGAGGGGTAAGTGTGCTGACCAGGAAATATTTGTAAAAATTTAGATGGAATGGAGAAATATAAAAATAAACATCCTGTATGACATAATAAATAAATGGCCCCCTACATGCACAGTTAACTGTGAATGTAAAGAATATGATACCTAAGTGAGGTTTATTGCACTGTGATAGTTTTAAGAATTACCATTAGTAATAATCTGTTGGTAAAAGACATCTAATGAGAAATATATAAAAGTTTTCTTTGAGCAATTGACAATTCGTGTTACACAACATATAATAATAATATTGGAAGAATTTTAGATGACATTTAGAACAAATTATTTGCAATATGTTACACAAGAATAAATAAGCAAGCAAATATCATAGGTCACTATAAAAATCCTTTTAAAAAAATAGTTTCTTTCTCAGAAATGGCTTTAACATTCCACAGTAATAAAATATTGCAAATAAAAATATAGAGCATTCATTAATTAAAATAAAAATTCACAGTATGTATTAGAATTGTGGCTTGCAAGTCACTCATTAGGTGGCTCATAAATAAGTCACATGTAAAGCAGAGAGCTGGAATAATTCACAATTATGAACTTAATCAACAAAATTAATGTCTTATGATTAACATTGTAGTTTAAGGCCATGCGGCTTATATATATAATTGGTGTTGCCGTTATATCAACATTAATCCATGTTTATCTTTTGGTATCATATAATGTTATTATAAAATGTGTGATTAAATTAAAAAACAGGTTTATTTATGAATAATTTGGAATAAAAGTAATTGCATAACATTAGTATACTTGACTATATATATGATCTTTCAGTAGGCACCTGAATTTATGTTAAAACTGATTTCATAGTGAGACAATATTGAATCTGAAGTAATTACAATGTATTCTTTTACTCCCAAAGTTGTTTTTAATGTATAGTATTCAAATAAGTTAAATAATGAAAACCAATTACCAATCCCAGTTGATTATTGTTCTTGGGATACTTCTATATAAAAGTCTTGGTAATGTTCTGCAAAAAGTGGCAAGATTTCATTTTATTATAATTTCATATGAAATATTATAATATATTTCATTATTATATTTCAAATATTATAATATGCTTTCATATGCCTATGACTTAGAATGTAGTATAATCTCTTTTCAGAGGGCTTTACTACATTATAAACCATCATAAATTTATAAGCTGAATTAAAATTTGCCACACACAAAGTCTTACAGTGAATGTATGAGCTCAGAAGTGAAAGAGAAATTTCATAAAACAATTGAAGGGTAATTTTGAACTAATTTGAATGATATACATTAAAATCTCAAAGGCGAACATATTAGTAAATTAAATGAAATTCATTTCATTACAGTGAGGTTTTGCGGTAGTTTAAAATTACGTTGTATATTCATGGCAGTCACAAAAAATGTAGCTTTACAGATGTTTAAGTGATTCCATTTTTGGTGGATTGTTACTTAAACCTTTTATATCCTGAAATTTTTAATGTGACTCTTGATACCACTTTTTATTATAGTTCTTTAAATAGCCCAAGACATTAAAATTTCAAAATAATTCCTGTATAGCTGATTAAGACACAGGTGACAATATATTTATAATATATATTTATATATATATATATATGATTCCATCACATATTTTTTTGCATTAAGCTTGCAGCTAATACTTGGTAGTACACACACTTCACCTTTCTGACAAAAGACCAGTTCATCCATACAACAAATGTGTGATATAAATAACATTTCAAGAAGTGTTGCATAGTTATTGTTTCGCACATTAAAATAGTCCCATGATTATCATATCAAATACTTTTACAAGACTAAATGAGATCATCTCAATTTCCATACAAAATGAGCACGAGCCAACACCTGGAAACTCCTGAGGTCATTAAGCAAAAAAAAAGAATATTTGGTGTAAATTGTTGCAAGTAGTTAGTTGCTGGATGCCAAAGTAATGTACAGCCCAATGCCATTTTTCAACTTACAAGAGCCATTATTATTTTTTTTTCCAAGCAACGTCAGCAACCGTTAACACAGCATGGGGGATTACGCTCGGCCTCTTCCGACTGGGAACGTCCCCCAGCCAGAGGGGAGCAGTTAGTAGAGAGAAAGATTGTTGGTGTGCAGGGGGGAGGAGACCATGGGCGCTGGCTTGGGCCAAGAGAGTAGTAGTTCGGCCATGCAGTTGTCGCTTATGAGGACGGTGCACGTGCCAGGGGGAGGGGGAAGAGGGTGTACAGCTTGGGGGTGGTGTTAATCGTGTTAGGGGTCGGGGAGGTGGAGGCAGGGGTGCCACGGGGCCACGCCTCGGCCCGTCCCGTCCGGCTCACCTGCATCAGCTTCTTGACTACGTCTCGACCCAATATGTGATCAAAAACGGCTTGCAGGAACTGATCAGTGATGATGGTGAGTTTAAGCTTGTCCCGATGCCAGATCAGCACCCGGGATTCCTCCATCGCTGTTATGGATACCTGGTGGAATGTAAAGGGACCCAGGTGAGTTCAACAATGGCATACATTTGGGAGCAAACAAAACAGATTAAGATACGGCCATTCTTAATTTCAACACTCATTTTTCTTCAATATACCAATGTCGATCTTTTACAGCTTACATCCTCATTGGAGAATGACTGTCATAAGGAAATCCTTACATGCTATGGCTTACAACTTGCAGCTATTGTAGAATGCGCTTCATTTACCAGAGAGAATGGGCCAGATGAACTTTTGAGGCAGCTATCCCAATTGAGTTCAAGAATGCTCCAGATTCAGAAATTTGACTTTTATTTCATTGTCATCAGGTTCATGAGTACTTCAGTTCCCTTGCAAGAAAACAAGAATGCACTAACTGGAAGGTCATGAAGCAAAATGGATGCTTTTTAACACTTTTAGGGCCGGTATTATGACTCTCTGTTAAATTCTTTGTTAAGCTTTAACTACCAGATAGGTAGAAAAAGTGTATTATGATTCCCTGTTAGTACTATTGTTATAGTTAAACTCTTTGTTTATTTAACTGCTGGATGAAGCCTCTAATAAGGAGTTAACCTTAAGGTTAGTAAAACAATAT
>WURS02000004.1:1397012-1410838 GCA_011762765.2 Rhinocypha anisoptera | reverse complement strand
GAGGGGAGGTATGGGTGGGATTGGACGGTGTCAGATGCAAAAGGGGATTGTCGTGCGCACTCGCTTAATACCTTCAGCGCGTCCCTTCCCAATTCAATGATTTCGGGAAAATGAAAAGGCTAGTCGGGTGATCCGAAAACCTCCACCACACACACCCGACAAAGGCCACGGCATTGTGTTGGACCGCGACGTGGTTATTCCATCGGAAATTGGACAGTAGCCCTATGGTAATAAAGATTTGAAATGCTGAACCTCACGGCAAAAAAAAAGCTCACGTAAAGCATTCACACAAAAGTTAGGTCAAAACTTGGTCAGATAACTGACGCAGGCATCTCTTCCGCCTCCTGAACGAGCAACTAAAACGTACAATTCGAGGAGTTTACGCGAATTATTCGCCATTCGTGTGCTCTTGTCTGTGTTCGCTGTTTACAGAAGGTTTCCGTACCTGGCTATACTAACGTGTCTCGTCAATCCCTATTTTCTGAATCGACCACATCAGCGATAGCAAAACACTTCGAGACTTATCCAAATAGCATCAAGTTTTGATAACCAAAAGGGAAAAAAACCAATGAAGAATTACTACGAAGAGCCTTGAAAAGGAACGAGAGTGTGACAGTATACTCATAATAAGACGGAAAGTAATATTATAGATATTGTAGAGACATTATAGTAGGTGAAAATTTAATCGGAAAGGAAATAACCAATAAAGAATCCTAGTTGTGGGTCAAGGGTGCTCCGTTTGAAAAGAGGTTAATGAAGAATGGTAGAATTATCAACTACAGGGGGGTGAAGAGGTTGAAGGTGGCTGTTTGTTTTTTTTTGGAGAGCTATTGCAAGCCAATCTTTAGACTGAATGTCAGTAATGATGATGATGATATAAGGTGAAATGAATTCTACTATGACGAAGGCATCGCCGTATACCGCGGACACATGTCTTAATTTGCATAAGTGATACGTCGCGTCGCTTGGGATGGATTAAACGTAGGAATGCATAAATGAACCTTTATATTAATTAAATATTCCCGTCCCTATGAAAATTTCAAAGGTGGACATGTTTCACGTCGATTACCTGTTTGAATGGAAAACATTTTACGTGGGAACGAATAAATGAAACTGGCTAGCAAATCTCAATGCACCCGACTGAGGGCCCTCTTGAGCGAACACTCGCGTGTTCACAATGGACGAACGTCTTTCATCACCTGAGTTACTAACCTGCGCAGTGAAGAGATAAATCACCGTTCGGAGATCACCCCGGGAGTTCCCTACGTCTTTTATACGAGAAGAATTTTGTTTTGCACGGAGCGGCATCAACCACGTCCCTTCCTACGCCTCCCTAGAGATATGGGGTCCAGAGGCTCCAGGGACATCGAGCCTGTCCGGGGTGTTTGGAGTAGGTGATTCATGCCCTTAACCGTCGCTCCGAGAGCAGTCGATGGGAGTTCGCTGTCGCAGAAATATATTCTGGGCCCATTACCTGTGTAAATGATGGCCTTCCAACTTCCCCCCGACCTCCATAAGTAAGCCCAAGGAGGTCTTCAAGCAATGGAAAGGGAGATCTAGCTTCCCATTAATTTGCTACACGTAAAACTCCGGGAAACATCCCCTGTTTCCCGAGAGAACCGTAAAAGACGTCATGAATCACGTCCTCTCAACCATTCTACATGACTAAAACACCTGTGAAATAAGCCCCCGTATCATAACAAACACTCGAGTGCCAAAGAGATGTTTCAACTTTAAATCCATATGGAAGGGATGAGGTGAATGGAAAAAGAATGAGTTTACAAAAAAGCTTTTAATGTGATACGATCGAAAGATAAGCATTATGTCCTCCGAATTGATGTTCTCAAAAGAATAAGAATGTGGCATTTAATTGTATATAAGGAGTGACATGAACCTAGAACGTCTTGTTTTGCAACTCACCCAAAGTCAGCCTCAGAAACACCCCTCCTTCGTCTACGTAGTCTTTCATGACATTATAATAATTAGTAGCTCTTTACTTATATCAATTTCATGGTTATAAACGCCCTATCATAATACATATTTTAACCTAAGAAATCCGTATATATATATATCGCCACCCCTGTGGCCGTACTCTATATATATATATATATATATATATCTTTTGTCTAATCTCCTATCTGAGGAAGGTGATTCAGCAGCCACCGAAAATTCACAATAGTGAGTCTTTTTATCTCTGTGCCTATGTTTTTTTGTGATCTTTTGTGTGTGACAATCATCTTCTCACTTGAGTTAACTCATTACATTATTTATATATATATACACAAATATATATATATCCGTGAAATATACTATTCCCATGTGTTCGTCCTTATATGTTACCCCTACTGATTTCCCAATTCCTATCCCAGTTAATATTTACCGCCTCTGACGTATTTTCTCATATATATTATACATATATATACATACTTCGGGAAAACTCAGACGAGCAGCAAACACGAACACACTTATACACACACACACACCGATAGAAACACTTACGAAACGAGAAAGGCTCAAATAATAAAAAAATATTTCGGGGCTTACTTGCCCCTTCGTTGTTCCGTCTTCCAGACTGACGAAGCAATTCCCGAAATATTTCTTTATTATGTGAGTCTCTTTATTAAATGTTTCTATCTGTGTGTATGTGTATAAGTGTGTGCGTGTGCTCGTGTGTGTGTATATATATATATATATATATATGTGCAGAAACACTTTTCTTTAGTTTCAACTAACTAAAGTTTGAAACATATTTTTGGAGGCTCTTCAGAAATTTTCTTCTTTCTACCCTTCCTATGCCTTTCCTCCCGGTCTGAAGAGCCTGATTGCGCTGACCTGTCTTGAAACCAACGTTGACCACAAAAATGTCACACGCTTTGTCGGAGGCATGACAATATAAAAAGTAGAACACATAAAAAAAGGTAACACACTTTACTTTGGATACTTCGGTGGCCACCACCACCGTTATCAACAGAGAGAGAGAGAAAATGAGGTAAGGTGTTAGGGCTTTTTTTTCAAGGTACTGGTTTCAAGTCTGGTTTAGCTGTTAGGCTCTTCAGACCGGGAGGAAGGTTATAAAAGGATAGGAATGGAAGAGTAGAAGAAAGTTTAAGAGAGAGAGAGAGAGCTAGTAAGGAATGTTATATGACAATTTTGAGGCCCGGGGACTTTGTAGCATATAATAATAAAATGACTTCTTGCTATAGTGTTTTTAATTTAATTAGGGTTTCTACGAGAGAGGGTATTGATAGCGCTCATTACATGATTTGTTGTGGTGGGCTGCATGTTGGGGAGTTGGAAGATTGAACAATGATGCGATGCACGGTTCGTATGTTTACGTCAAGAAATGAAAGAAACAGCTTACAAATACGAAAAATACTCGCCAAGACTTGTTTGCAGTTGGGCTTTATATATGGCTGCGATGCATGGACGCTGGGGAGGAAAGGGGAAAAACGACTAGCAGCGTTTGAAATGTGGTGTTACCAGAGGATGTTGGGAGTGCACTGGGTAGACAGTGTGTCTACTGTAGAAGTGCTGCGTTGGCTAGACGAGAAGCAGAGCCAGGTGAGGAAAGTGATAGATAGAAGAGGGTGGATTGTACATCTGCTCCGATACCCAGGACTGTTCACAACACTGCTGCTGGAGGGCACGGCTGAAGGGAAGAGTTGTAGAGGAAGGCCGAGGCTGGAATACATCAAACAGCCCCTTCCCCCTGCCACACGCCCAGGCGGCGGCTTGCAGGGTAATACGTAAAAGGAGAAAAACACTTGATGAAAGACTCAAGGCTGCCCAGCGTAAATAGCTATGAAGAGACTGGATGACGACCGTGGGGAATGGAGAAGGTGCTTCAGGGTTGCCGCGGCAAATCAATTCTACGATTGGTAACTCAATGACAATATTTAGGGGCTTAGTGCATTTGCCGATGTAGAAAACATTACATAAACTGCATTGTACGCGGTATATGACGTTTTTGGAGGTGCAGGTGGCGTGAGGAACTTTCGGAAGAGATTTGAGTAGCGAAAGAGGCGTTGAAGGGGAGGTGGGGGATTAGGATAGGCCATGCCTTAAGCGTTGTCTCCCAGACCGACGAAGGGGAAATCAATCCCCGAAATATTTCTTCCCAATGTGAGTATTTTAAGTATTTCTTTTTATGTGTGTGTATATATATGATATAGGTATATATATGGTATATACGGGTTAGTCTGGTGGGTAGTGTGCTCGCCGACTAACCCAAAGGTCGCGGGTTCGAATCCCCCCTAAGGCATGGATGTTGTAATTTGTCCAGACGGGACTTTTCTGCGACTTAAAAAAGGTGCGAAATGATCATAACCGTCGAAGCACCCTATAAACAAAAATACTACTATACTATATAAATTTGTAAATAATATGTTTTCAGTAAACTGAATACAGGATTTTTGGTGCTTGAAAATTCCCTAAATCCTCCGATAGACTATTATTACGATGTTCAAATACATACGACTTAATTTAAAATCTTACTTTTAACATTCTTGGAATATAACAAGCGACGAAAGTGAAAATAAAAGAGAGAATGCTTAATGATGTAATTACGAATGAAATCACCTTTTCGTTCAGAACAGCATCTGCTTCGCTTTGGTTGTATTAGTTCGTGTGATTACAGAAGTCATTCACCTCACTTGACGTCGTCTACTACACGAAACGTCCCAAATATCACGGGGACTGTAAATGAATATGTCCCTAACGCGAATTAGAGACATTCACTCCAAGCCACAATTATTTGTCTTCATATAGGCAAGTCAATTAATTATTATTACAAGTTAATACTGGGCAAAATAAACTGAATGCATCACATAGAATTATATTTCTTTTGACACTTAGTTCTGTCTTTTTGAGGTACCGTAATATTCTATTAGTTAAAATTTAAATTCTTGCGAGTCCGTATTGACGGACCCCTACTCTTGTATACTTACATTGTTCACACCCATAATGACCCACTCCCCCTAATTACAACCGATGGATTATCGTAAAGAAAAGACTAGGTTCAGCTGGGAACTTAAGTGTGTCATTCTTCGAGATGTAAATATAGTAACTCTGCATTCCCACCAAACTTTTGGTTGAAATTCAGTTTTTTTCACTTTGTACACATAGAATTTCCACAATGTTGAGTCAGAAACCCTCGGATATAATTTCATAAATATAACATGCGTTACTGATTGCAAGAAGATTAATTCCACAATGCTTTTCTGTAGTCGGAAGTGGAAATTTTGACATTTAATGACTTCCCTTAACTCTCACGTGCGAAAAAATAATAACTGAAGACAGCATCGCCTATTCCATACAAACATGTATCATAGTGATTATTTCTCCTATAACACGAAGTCCCAATTGTATGTGGTCCTAAAAGTCGTTAATTCTTGAATTAATCACATCAAACCCTTCATATGGCTGCGTAAAGGTAGACGCATGGGAAACCCACGCTTCTAAGGCACAGTACAATGCTTTCTGGTGTGCGATTATGGGATATTTATTTTTTTTAATTGAATTCAGCTTGAAATGTATGCGATCAAACCAATGACTTGGAGAAATTTCGGATAATAATCACGAAAGGAAAAAATAATTCCATCAAAAACGATAAGCGATTCCAAACACCATTAAGGGTCACAAAGGGTCCTTTGGACTAAAAATCGTAAAAAATAATACATTTGACTACTAAAAAAACACTTCTAACAATCTTATAGAATCACGCAATCAGTTATGATAAGTCATCCACAATGGAAATTACACACAACATGACATTTTGCGAACAGGTAAATGAGAGCAAAGGTCATGTTTTTCCTTGAATCAAATTGAAGGATAAATTGAATTTTTCACGTGGTTTCCAGCACATCATTGCAGCGAGGCGGTGATTAATGTGGAACCGGGGAGAGGGAATTAATTAAATCATATTATTACACGACATCGCCTCGAATTTTACTAGCGTAATGATAAAAATCTGGACATTAGAGAAGGGAAAAAACCTTATTCCAGTGATGTCGGAAACGAGAAATATTTATCTTTGGCATCATAGATTAGTTATTATAAGGAGGTACATATTCTTACATTTGAAACAAATAATCATCTGATTATTTAGATGGAATAATAAACCACGAACATATATTTACAATAAATATCGTAAACTACATGATTCCTAGTACAACTTTCAATAGAGTCGAAACTAATGTGGGTACCGGAAATAGTTTTTTTTAACTAACAACTTTGTAGTATTTCTACTGTTTACGCAACTGGCATCATCACATCACAAAAGAATATGGCACTAGCAGATCAAATTAAGCATATTAATATTAGCAACTTTCGCTGTGGACCTCTCGAAAAGGGTATTATGGAAAAAGCATCTTGAAACCCACCCTAAACTAATAATGAGTTTTGTAGAGACTTACCTCTTCAACTTCACGGGTGAATTTCACAGGACGCAGGTGGAACAAAAGGACGCAGACGTGGAGGAGATTGATGGCTACGAAGGCAGCATTCCAAAGAAATGCGTCGAAGGAGCAGAGCACAGCCCATCCCCAGAGGGCGAAGAAGGCACAACCCACCAAGAGGGTGACCCGCAGGTACAAGATTCCATAAGCACCTCTGTGGGGCGCCAAGTATGAGAGGAAGAAGAAGGCATTGGCTAACTGAAAATAAACGTGGTTTGCAGGTGCCCATCCCGACCCACTGCCGCCCACACCGCAGTGGTGGTGGAGGTGACTGCTGGGCCATATGCCCGCTCCGAACACAGATGATACAATTGATACATTCGTAATTGACGATGTCACATTAGGCCAGTCTGACCCTTCTCCAATAGATCCACTTGGAGGAATTGCAGTGTTATTTTCGGGCGCACTGCTACTCCCGCCCTCCACGGTTCCCGCAATATTCACTTCCCCATTTCCTTCAGTAAGAGCAGCTGCAAAGGCACTGAATGACATGCCGCCTTCCCCTAAGAAGTCACTAGCTTGTTAACTTATTAGAACATGGAATCACTTATGTGAAATGCATCATGAAAATAATTCTCTGCTGATGCTTCTACATCTTCAATGATCCGGCATCAATAAAAGTAATAGATCACTCCTACATTCTTTCGCATGCGTAAGGGATGAAACGCTGGTTAGCTACGTACCATATCCTACAAAGAAAATACAAAAGATATTTGAAAAACAATCACCTTCCATTTTAATTGGCAAAAGTACCTGTTCCTTTATATTTTTTTCTAAAAAGTGCACGAAGCAAGAGAATTTCAGAAAAAACTATGAGCTTTAAGAGAGGATTTGTTTACAAAACAATATTGCATGAAAAATTAATCGAATTTTGCGTGTGCTACTCAAATTGCAAAGCAAAAGCGGAGAGGACCTCACTATTTGTGCATGGGAAATAAATCTAAGGAAAAGTATTCCAAAAAAGGCTCTGGGTTAACAGCGGCATCATCAATAACGGCACGACATAAACCAAAATCAATAGTATATATACTTGCCTTAAGAGGAAATTGAAATCGCTGTTTCGTTCTTTGATTAAGGTTACAAATGAAGCAAATTCTTATGCGAATATCCTAACTTCATCTATTCTCAAATTATAAAGCGGAATTATCTAATTACAGAACCAAAATTCTTGTGCACCCGAAACTAAGAGCGTCTACAGTGGTCCTACACGCAAAACCGAGGAACGAATGCGCATTCTTGATGCGTTGAGTTTCCACCTAGCGGAGGAACGCTGAATCCCATACGCCGTCTGCTAGCGAGTGCATCGAGCAGGGGTGTCTTTCATCCCCATTACCGCGTTAAGCAAGATAGCATCTTTTGAGCCTTCGATCATTAAATGAAACGCTTAATACAAGATTTCTGTACTTGTGACACGATCACTCGTGATTTCAACTCGTCGATCGCACTACTGCCATAACTAAGAGTGTTGTGAAAGGGATAATTGTGGAGGACAAAATTTTAACTCAGCGCATGTTACTTAGTACCATAAAAAGCATTTGCTATTGAATATATTTTTTATTTAGCCATCAATGATCGTGGCTAGTTCATTACACCGAAGAAAAATTGTTTCGAAAGTGACGATAATATTTTATAATATTCATACAATTTTACATTATTCATCGCCACATATTTTTCTGCAATCATAAATGCTGTATTTCCTATTCAACTATTATGCTTCCTATTCATTAAGCATTTGAATAATTATAGTTTACTTTGGGACCGAAATTCACTTATGTTAATACTTTATGATTCATTGGACCTAGTTTTTCAGATAATGAATCCAAGAATTACTCTGCCATTGAGTGATATTCTGACTATAAGAGCACTTAGATGAATTCCATGTTGACATCAGGAAAGAACCTACCATGTGTTGCGCTTAACTTTATCAAAAATGGACCCATAAATATTATGGAGTCAACCTTTAATCTAAATAAACTGCTTCTCATGAGACCACCAGGTAGTGTCAAAAGTAAATTCACAAATTGGTGCCAAATCATAGAAGTGTGCATTTGCTCTTGAAAAAGGGAGGAGATTAGGTAAGTAGGGAAAGTGATAAGGAAATTACAAAAATATGACATTATTTAACAGGAAGATGGTTGAGAGAATAGTGACATCTGTACTTCAAACCATAAAAAGGCATGTAGAGAAACGTCTGCCCTCAAAATTGGCAAGGAGTTTCAATTCATAATGTACTACAACAGAAATGTGTTTCTCTTTGGCAGCCAATTACTCATTCCTTTAATTGGTAGGATATCAAACTGATTATTGGCAGTATTAGACTTAGTAGCAGTAGGTAATAGAGTACATTTAACAAATATAGCTTTCCAGTGAAGATGCCACAGAGCTCAGTTTGTATATTAATAATTTTAAATAAAAAACATTGATAAAAATTTCTATTAATGAAGAAGTCCAGTTCACTGATAATATTCAACTCAATGAACCCATGTCTATTCTAATTCAACATCCACTATTTTGGATGTAAAATCAATTTTAAACTTATTATTCATGGTTGAGGCTTCCGCCGTGTCTTGAATTTAAAAATTAATTTCTTTTGGGTTTTTTTCTGCGTCTGTCCATATTGCGGGGACAACAGTTCCCCTTGCATTGCAGCTAGCACTTCGGACCTGAAGATGCTAGCTGCAACGCTAGAGGAACTGTTGTCCCCACAATATGGACAGACGTGGAAAAAAACCCTGAAAGAAATGAATTTTTTAACTTATAAGTAGTAAGGACCATGCATGAAGGAGAAAGGCTTTCTTTGGGATCTCATTATGAATTCATTGATAGACAATTCTAAGAAGTCACTATATATTTCACTCTTGTGATTCATGTTGTGTCTAAAAACAGTGGCATCCAACGGAAAGGAAAATGGCTTAGAGAAGTGGTAAGCTCTGTTGGAGGAAGGAGCAGAAATAGGAACATGATGGGTAGGGGTTTATCGTAGTGGATTTCTAGTCATTACTCACTCTGCATTCATCCATTAGTAATGCCAATCAATAAAGCAAATAAGTCAAAGAATCAGGTAAAACCTAATCAGGTGACAAATGCCAGTTAGAAAGAACAGATGGGGCATGGAAAATGGATTATCTATAAAGAAAGGCATAAGTTTACTCCAGGGGTAAAAATAGGAAAACAAAATAAGTGTTTATGAAAATGCCAACATCTGGGATTAAAAGGAAATATTTTTTGGCATTGTTTTAAAGAATAAATTCAATGAAATAGAGTGACCAAAATTTACACTGAGTATAAAGTCCAGATTGATGGGACATGGGTTACATTCTCAAGTGCAGCCACCTGGCTAGAAGCCTGCACATATTGCAGGGGTAAGGCAATACCATGGGATTTGGGTGGCATCCCCACCCTCAATTACATGGGAGGGAGCAACCACCCAGAGACACCCACCAGTTAGCATCACAGCCCCCAGGAATCCTTCGCAACTTGGGGGATTTGGCCTGCAAGTGCTGGTGGGCACCCAAGCCACCTATGGTAACTCTTATCTTTAGTATCACATTAGAAGAGTCGCCAATAAGCTTGTGCAAGCATTCCCCCTCCCACACATAAATGGACACTAGTGATGCCAAATTCCCACACATGTGGGATAAGGTTGCCAGACTAGAGCCTTTTTTGGATTCGATCCATGTGGAATCAACATAGGATCCATTGTATTGATGGGCCAGAGAGATGGTTGGCACTTGGATATGATTCTTCTTCAATAGGAAATTTACCTGTTCATTTTCTGCTACAAAATTAGTCAGGTGGCATATCACCTTATCTTTTTCTTAGTCTTAGCAGGAATCTCTGTCCTGCAGGAGGTCTCTTGCTATTTTTACTATTCTCATATCATCCATGAGATGCCTTTAAAGAATGCTACAAACAATTTGTCAATTAAAGTTTTACTTTTTTCAACCCAAGTTTAATGCCAAAGTATCGTCAATACAATGGTGCTTTGACATTGAAACCAGGGTCGTAAAACATTGATATAAAACTGTGGAATTAACAAATTGTTTATAATTTTCTTTTATGAGTTAGTTCCACAAAGTCACTACTGAAATGATAGATTGTGTCAGTTCCATTCTCTTCTATTAGTAATAACCCGCGTGTTGGTATTGTCTACTTATGTTCCTTATTCCTGGTTCTATTGCTCAATGTTCGTCATATCATTCATCTCAATACTTTCATTTTCGTAGTATACAATTGGCTGTTGGTTCTTGTTCCGACCTCCTTTTCCAAGGTACCATGGATTGAAATTATTATGCCAAGAAATTTCATTTCCATGGCTTGATCCATTATTTTTTACTTCTATATAGTTTACACCCAATTTGAATTTTCAAAACAATTAAAGTTTTACTGTTTTCTGAAGAAATTAACATCTTTAATTCTTTCACTGTAGTACTGAATTGGTGCCATGGAAAGCTTAATATGTCAAAAATATTTGTTAAGTCAGCAAAGCAGAATGTAGGTCTATTTTTTCCTGAGATTTCTATTTTGGTTGCCTCATGATAAAGATAGTAAGATCAGTCACTTTGGAATCCATGTTCTTCTTTGCTTCTTTTTCTAGTTAATTCTTGATTTATAGATTCTCACCTGTACTTAAAAAGCTCATTTGTATACCAACTTCACTTGAAGATTTTCAGGTTTTTAATCAACTTTGTTAGTTCCTTTGCAATACTCAATCCCACTTCTATCTCTGCCACCACTTTGGTTGTTTATTTACTTCAGTTATTTTTATACTTGATTTACATCTATTAACTCCTTAGTTTGTTGTCCTTTTATTAACTTCCGTGTTTCCCTCTGCATCAATTTAAAATCATACTCCATTTATTTAGAAAACATTTCCCAGCATTCTGATTATATCTTTGGAACTAATTCATGTGTCACATTAATCATTCTCTTGCATTGGTTGTTAATATCCTCTAATGTTCCCTGATATGTCGTTTAGGTAAGCTCTTCTTTTTCCTTCACAATTTTCACATTTACTTTCTCCCTGAACCAAGGGGTTTCTTATTTCTCCCTCTTCACTTTGCTCAAACTGTATGAATCCAAAGGATGCAAATCAGAGTGAGCAGTTGTAATATGCCTGGGATGTCCATTATCATTTATGACTTTTGCTGCGCATACTGAGGTAGGTATAAGAGAAGGAATTAAGAACTGAAAGAAGAAACTAAGGAAGATATAGAATATAAAATGTTAATATAAAGCTGGCAAACCTTGAGTGAATTGGAAAAAAGAGGAGTGATAAGCCTGTAAAAATACCAGGGATCATCACCTGGTCCAGATCGCTTGATGGCTTTCAGTAAGATGTGACAAAATGACTCCTTACTATTTAGGCATTGCATAAGCAAAATCTTTAGAAAACAAATATCATACAGTACAAACTTTTCTTCTTTTTTTTCAAAAAACTTCCAGATAAAAATTGTTTTCAGTAGTTTGAGTCTAGTTTTAGATATTCTAACACAATAAAAAAAGTTTGTGTACCATCCCTTGGCGAAATTTTCCTTATGTAAGAACATAAGATGGTCAATGAAATGAGTATATTAATTTGAGTACATGAAATATAGAATGAATTGCAAAAAAAAACAAATTGAAATATTTGAGAACATAAAGTGTTAAAATGTTCATAAAGTCATACCATCTGAAATAAAGTGAAATAAGACAGTAAGAATCACATTCATTTATAATAATTAAAAGATTTAATATGGAAAGTATGCATTAACACTACATCAAAAAGTGGGAACATGTAAATAAGTTTTTTCTGTGAGTTGACATGAAGATTAAGGGATACATTTTTATGATATTTCAGCCTAGGTTCTCACTGAAAATATAACATGTAATAATAATAATGAATGGACATCTTCAGCACCTAAAAGTATAAATTGGCATACCAGTTCAAATCCAGAGTACATTTTATTGGAGAATTAAAAATAAATGGGAATTATTGGGCATATCGCTGCATGGCATGTACCGGTTCAACTTGCTGTTTAAACGTTATAGAGTCAGATGAGATGTGGTGGAAACGATCCATAATCTAAGAAATAGGTTAAAAGAATCTCCAATTTCCACTTAAAAATGTATGAGTTTGAACTCACTTGATAATGGTGTAGTGCACCGAAACTTGTCGGAATAAAGAAGAAGTTTTTTAAGTGGAAATTGCAAATTTTTTAACCTATTTCTTAGATTGCTGTTTAAAGCTAAACTCTTCTTTTTCCATTCCAATAATAGAAAAAATCAGACTACTAAAAGCAAACTATTCAATACCCCCTTCCAAAAAATAGTAGTATTTTTGTTTATATGGTGCTTCGACGGCTATGGTCATTTTGCACCTCTTAATAACATAGAAAAAACCCATCTGAACAAACACAACACCCATGAACTGGGCGGGATTCGAACCTGCCACCTTTGGGTTAGCCGGCGAGCATGCTAACCACCAGGCTAACCCGGTCAGCTTTCCAAAAAAAAAAAATAATAATAATTCTGCTTCAAGATTCTTCAATGCTATTCATATGTAAGGAGAGATGAGAGAACTTATGAATTAAAACAAAACTATACATTCACATAATAAGAGTAATGCATGAATGAAACCATGGAAGCCTTAGGAAAATTGAATCAGCAAGCCAAAAATTAAGTTAATATTGGAAGATGAATGTGGCCAAAATGCAAATGTGCCCCTCTTACAGGTAGATAAAGGTAGTCACCACAGAATCTCTTCCACTGTCAGGTGGCTGAAAAGGCATTTATTCCTCATTGGGGTGGCCATCAAGGGATGTTATTGCATTAAAAACACTACTGAGAAAGTGGAAAGCTGCCTGAATTATATATTTACAACAGTAATCTTGACCAAAATAATGCAACTGAATCCTGCCAACTACCACTGTGGTAAGTGGTAGTTGGTAATTGGGGTAGGTGCTGTACCTAGCAGTGGGGAAGGCTGTTTCTGTGGTTGCCATCTCACCAGATCCTTACCACAACTACAAAGAAGGCAACTGCTATGGTTAGAATAGGGATTTGTAATATATGAACAATGATGAGGTAAGAAAACATCAAACTTAACATGGGAAACGAAAAAATAGATGTAGTATGGCTAGGTGAGGCAAGATGGAGATATACTGGAGATTATCAGTGCAAAGGGTAATCTCCAGTGGAGGGGACAAGTCAGCATAGGAAGCCATATTTCAAAATAGGGAGTGAAAAATAGGAGCCAAAAAATAGGGAGTGTAATTAAGAATTACTAGGTGATAGTTTAATAATGGAAAAAGTAAAAGCTGATCCAAATAATGCAGGTATTTAAGGATTTTATTTTTGTCCAGGTATTTAAGCCTGCCCGGGTGGGGGGGG
>WURS02000004.1:1363809-1386863 GCA_011762765.2 Rhinocypha anisoptera | reverse complement strand
AGGTGAAGTGGACAGAGAGGAAAACGAATGAAGAAGTTTTGAGAATGGTAGGGGAGGAGAGGCGTTTGCTGTGAGAGGTCCAAAAAAGACAAGAAAAGTGGATGGAAGGGGTACTCGAGAGGCAATGGGTTGTTAAAGGTTGTCATAGAGGGGAGAATGTTGGGTAAGTGGGGTAGGGGTAGGAAGAGAATAGGGATATTGGATAGAATGATAGGGGGTAGGAAGTAAGCAGATTTGAAGAGGGATTATAGTTAGATGTTAGGCATTCAAGATTAACTCTTTAAAAGGAGAATTGTAAGAAGGAAGGATTTCAAAACATAATAATAAGGCTTAGTTCTTGGGAAAATTTAGGAGTTCATTGAGGAAGCCATCAAACAGATCACTAATATTTTGGACTGAGGGTGGATAGAAAATCAACAAAGTATTGATTCAAGTTAGCTGAAAGGGGAGAAAGGCTAAAGTAAAATGAAAGTAGAACCTTTGGTGATTATCACAAGGAGTGGTGGGGAAATGGCATACATTAGGAGGGATGTTGAAAAGAGAGTTTAAACACAATAAGGACATTGGTGATGATGCATACAAGTGTCATAAAAAATGTGGAAACATTTGATATGTTAGGCATCAGTTATATAGAACTAGATGATAATTTATTTGTGCCTAAACTAGTTGTATCCAATAAATTATGCATTGGAAAAAATAGTGTTCCTCCTCTGAAATTAGATATCAATGCCATGCACTAACTTTTAATGTAGGTTTGAACACTGTTTTAGCTGTATGATGTCTTCATAAAAATTTGTTTTTGAAAAACATGTCATGGAAGTTTCTTCATACTTTCACTTAACTTGAAGAATAATTTGTATTTCATATCTGATTGCAAATAAATAGTTTTTCATGCTAGATGGGAAAAATAAAATGTCGTCCTGTAAAACTACATGTCATATTTTTTTAGTTTTGGCTGGTCCAGCTGAAGATATAGTTAAGCTGAGGACCACAACTCCATTGTACCAAGCATACGAGCATGCTTACAGCTTGTTGGAAAACAATTTGTGTCCTATGTTCCATCAGAGTGAAGAAGTAAGTTTCTTAGATGTTGCCTTTTTAATGTAATTTCCATGTTTTGATCTCAGCTATATAATGGCTCTCTAAGCAGTGGCATTTTTGGTCTCATTAATTTCTTGCTAATAGCTGGTATAGGCATATATTTCACATTTGATAAAACACCAATTATGCACTATTATATTATCCCACAGCTGGAGTGAAAAGGTTATTGCATGCAATACTAAATAAAATTGTATTAGTTTTTGGAATTTTTTCTGCATGACATATTGTCTGATTCTTCATCAAAAAACTAATATGCATTTGTAAATTATTCTCCCTTTGCAAAAGTACTGCATTTTGTACTAAACATGCAATTGATAATAACTAAGTAATATATATGCATTTCATTGGCCTGTAGATTATTTTATTTTTTAAACTATGTTCTTCATTTAGATTTCACCAAATACTAAATATTTACCAGAGATTTACATGAATAGAATGCAGGTGAGCCCTGCATAGCATGCTCCAGCCAAAGAAGATTTCTATACTTGAGCTTTAATTTCAAATTAAAAGTGAACAAATAAACACATTACCAAACAATGTCATACTGTCAACCATAAAAAAACATTGAATTACATATTGTGTAATTTAGAAGTTGTACTTTTATAAAAGTGTTTTGAAATTGCTTTGCACCAATAAAGTTATATATTTATTTCTCAATCCATGTATTTTCTATCAATTTAAATGAAAACTCCAAAAAATATTTTTGTACTATTATTATTATCGATGTCAAAATCCATAGGAAGAGAAATCTTCATGATTATCTAAAGTTTGAATGTCCTAACTCATGCAAATTTCATTCCATCCACAATTGTAAGTAATTCACTCCCGTGGCACATTATGTTTATTGGTACTTGACCGGTATGATTTATAACGTTCATGTCATCTCCATTGATTGAAGATTTTTCGTATGCATATATGTAGAAATAGTGGAGGCGTAAATTGATTGTTATCAGTGCACCCTTCGTTAAATACTTGTAATTGGGGCTTATTAGCCAATCGTTTCTTAAACCCTAATTCATTATGTATTTATTTTCAGTATTACATTTTTATCTGCGGACCAAGAGAATCTGCTCAATTCAACAAAAGTGGAAATAGGTAGGTACCAAATTATTTATTCAACTGTTAATAATTCTTCTAAGTGATTAATATCATCTATTAGAAATCTGAAACTGACTGGTATGACACCTATTAAGAACATTTAAAAAAATAAATATTCATGATATGTTTAATAAGATATTCAAGGCCATACTGTTTGGGAGAATGTGTAGAATTGAATGACCTCACACGCAGTATGATTTAACATTTAATGTAGTTAATTGTCTTTAAGTAATTACAAATGGCCAAATTTCAAAGCTAGAAATAATAGCTAGCAATGTCAATTGATCATGAAGGAACAGGATCTCATAATGAGGAATTTCCTTTGCTAAGGAAATTTTGCAATCAATATTAAGTTTCCTGTCGATTATACCTTTACTACAGTGAGTAAAGGATAAATTAGTATTGCGCTTTAGTGAATGTATTATAATATATCAATCCAAATTTTCCTGCAAAAAGTTTTAACTGCCCAGTTTAATAATTCTAGGCTTGTGAGGCAGGCGGTCAACCAGATCGGTTCACAGTACTCTAAAATGGGGAGGACTCAACCAACAAACATTCTGAGGGCAATTGGGTCCCTTATTTCGTTGTGTCGATAAAGAAGACCGACTTCAGGCATTGCCTTCCCAACCATCCTTTTCATATGTGCCTTAAAGTTCAGTTTAGAGTCAGAGATGACACACAAGTCACAGTGGGAACTAACATGAGGTACAAGCTCACGTGAGAGGGTGTATAGGTGTGAACGGGGTTCTTGTTTCAGAGAAAAGGTCATCAATGCTGACTTGGAGGGATTGATATGTAACTGCCAATCAGAGCACCATTCAGTCACTGAGGTGGGAGCTAACTAGAGGGATTGGGAATCAAAAGGGCCATCAATCTGGTTGAAATTGTTGCTGTATATGAAACAGAAGATGGCAAATATAGAATGTTTCTAATAATTGAAATCTCATGCGCAATGATCAAGTATAATAATGAAAGTTTTTCATTCCATCTCAAGATACTGAATAATTAAACCTCTATGCTGAAATTTTCTTGTTAAGTTGGTGATATTCTCTGTTCATCCATACTAAAATGAAACTAAAGCATGTATTTTGTTGTACTTACAGAGATCATTGTAACCATTTTTGTCTACCATAATCTGACTTGGAAGCAAATCACCATAAAATTGTTTCAAATATGAAATGAACAATAACATCATTTTTGATTAACAAAGCCAGTCAAGAAGTGTCCCTTTATCTCAAAGCATTTTGCATGTAACCTTAACTTTCTATTATTAATCAAGGGCTGACTTTATTATAACTTAACCGATTCCATTTGTCTAGTCATTTTTTTAACCTTATTTTTTTTGTGTCCGTATTATAACATTCATAATACCCATTCGGACCTATTTTAATTGTATTATGTCAATTGATATTCGTTTTATATGGTTGTGAAAGTTATCATTTTTCCACTTGCTATCTGCTTCTCTCCCTTTGTTAGCTTTTGCAAGTGTTTGAGTTGAATGACATTTCTAATCAATTTGAATGTTTTGTCAAAAATCACTAACATTTTCCTGTTCTCATGCTAACATGTCAACATCATCAATACTAGCTCCCCTTCAATGCATGGGTCTCCAGCCAAAGTAAGGTAAAAATTCTCAATTTATCTTATTTTCTATTTAAAATGTAGCACGGAAATCATTTTAAAATTTATCATGTTTGGTTTGATTGAACTACTTATAGTCGGAGTGCAATAATTGATTTGCTTCACAACTTATAAAGGCCAATTTACACAATACATGATCCCTTGTATGATCTTGTGTTGCAACGATATGTAATTGCATCACAGAATCACACGAAGAAAAGTGACCTTAAACGTGGTGCATGATGGTGAATTAAGTCAATTAAATTGGAGAGCAGCCTGCACACAAAGGATGCATAGTGGTATTGTTTTCAAGTCCCATCAATCGCTTGATCACAGTTTTCACCGTTCAAGTAACTGTGAAGATGATGTATGCGGCACTTAATACCAACACTTAAATAATGTACTACAGTAGAAGTCCGCTATAGCGAGTGATTGTTTTGTGTTGGTTGGTCCACGTGTTAAAACAGAGGGAGTTCCGCCGGTTATTACGAGTGGTCACACCTGCACTATCTCTATAGAGAGTAGATTTTGCCGTGGTTGGTATTCGGATTGCATAAATCGCAGGATTATAAATGCTCATTAAATTATCATTCCTTGCGAATCTACATTGTAATGAAGACTTTACGAGAGATTTTGTGGTGATTTTACGAGAGAAAACTGTGTGGTTTTATGCCAGTCTTTCCTGGGGAGTGACTGAACAACTTATCTTGGAATCTGTGTGCCAGTCTGTAATTTCCTGGTGCTATTTCGTCCTTATAGCCAATCAATCAGAATAAAAGAACATATGGAGCTGTGAGCTAGACTTGTAGAAAATACAGGAAAGGCCCATTTGTCTGTGTTGACCTTAGCAGGATGACATATCTCCTGACCCTCCTCTTATTTATGGAATTGTAATTGTTAACCACAGACCATACCTTATCTATGATTGTTCACGAAACGTAGCCAAAGATAATACCGATGCGTGACATACATTAGTTACGAGTGCATGACTTTTGGTGACAATATTTAAAAATCTTTTTAATGAAAAGATCTATTTTCAATGCAATTGCGGATGGATTGATACAACTACTTCATGGCTCATTTTCGACTACTTTTGGAGCCGTTATAAATGCTGAAAAAGGTGAATTTAAATGACCGTCAGCTATAATGAGTGTGCTTTATAATGAGAGATTTTTCGTCATTTATCAGCTCTTGTTATAGTGGACTTCTACTGTATTTAATTGAGTGTGAATGTCCAAAGTACCTATTTTCTTTATATACTGTGGTACAGTAGAAGTCCGTTATAACGAGAGCTGATAAATGATGAAAAATCTACGGCAAAATCTACTCGCTTTAGCGATATTGCAGGTGTGACCACTCGCAATAACCGGTGGAACTCCCTATGTTTTAACACGTGGACCAACCAACAAAAACGATCACTCACTATAGCGGACTTCTACTGTACCTTGAGATATGGGTGCCCTGACATACCAGTTTTTTTTTTTTTTTTGAGATACAAACTGTCGCTAGGGTCTTGAGTTACGAGTAAAAGTTTTAGATACGACCAGCCTCAGTGACATCACAGCCATTTGGCATAGTGAGCCCCTGCTCAGGTATGCTAGTCATGCTTCTTCAGTTCACGTGTTTACCTCGTTGCAGAAGCATTTCTGATGTGTAGTTTTTTATTTTTCTTTTTTTTTTTAAGAAAAAATTAATATCCATGTACCATAAGCTAAGCAGCTCTGCCCATATGTTTATTGTTATAAAATATCTCTTACTAGGTCTTATTTTGTTTATACAATATTTGTTCATTATAAATATATTTTTCTTAGGTTGAAAACATTTAACGTAAAAATTGGGATGATTTTTAGGAGACTGGCACAAATTAATCACACTTCAATTCATTTCAATGGGGAAAATTGATTTGAGATACGAGAATTTTGACTTATGAGCTTGGACATGAAACTAATGAAACTCATAACTCAAGGTTCCACTGTATGTCAATTCTATGACACTGTAATGCATTAGTATGTAATGCTTCATAATGGTGTACATGTGTTCCATTTTTAGGATCCAAGGTTTGTTCCTGGGGGTGGAGCCTCTGAAGTGGAGCTTGCCCGCCAGATTGCCTCATATGGAGAAACCTTACCAGGAATGGACCAGTATGCAGTGAAGAAATTTGCTACTGCCCTAGAGGTATTCCCAAAAGCTCTTGCAGAAAATACAGGCATCAAAGCCAATGAAGTCCTCTCTAAGCTGTATGCTGCTCATGAGGAGGGCAAGAAAGAGTTTGGATTTGACATTGAGGTATGTATTGAAAAATGGAAATTCTTATTTTCAATAGGTACTTTGAAACTAATAGGTTCTGAATTGTGCTTATACAATGGAACTATGTATGGTGAGTCTTATGTATTTACGAGGGTGGTCTGAAAAGTTTCTGAATTCAACGTGAAGATGGCAGCACTCGTAAAAAGCAAGTGAATTATGTTGTTCATCTGTTGACAGTTACTCACCAAAGTTTCAGCCATTTCGAACGTGCAGTTGTTATGTAATAGTTAGTTGAGTGAGTCGATGTGAGTGTTTTTGTGAAAATGGACTAAATTGAGTATCGAGCTGTTATTAAATATTTGTTTTTGAAAGGCAATACTCATAAGCAAATCAAAGATGATTTGGATTCTATGCTGGATGACTGCCGAATTAAAGTGAGAGAGATAGCAGAGGTTATGAGCATGTCAAAAGAATGTGTTTTTCAAATATTAAATCAACATTTAGGCATGAGAAAGCTGTCCGCACATTGAGTGCCGCGTTTGCTCATGTTAGACCAAAAATGTGTTCGAATGAACATTTCCAACGCTCTGTTGGCGCAGTTTAGGCGCAATAAATCCGAGTTTTGGCACTGATTAATTACTGTAAATGAAACTTGGATACACCATTATATGCCCGGAACAAAAATACAGTCCAAACAGTGGACTGCACAGGAGGAACCAGCTCCAAAAATGCAAAATTTTTTCGGCTGGGAAAGTAATGGCGACTGTTTTTTGGGATAGTAACATAGTTATTTTAATCGATTATCTTCAAAAAGGAAAAATCATTACAGGAGCATACTACACATCATTACTTGACAAGCTACAGACAGAACTTGCGGAAAAACGGCCACATTTGCAGAAAAATAAAATCCTGTTTCACCGAGACAACGCAACGTCTCACACCTCAGCAGTCGCCATGGCAAAAATCCACAAATTACGGTTTGAACTGGTTGACCATGTGCCTTACTCACCAGATCTAGCCCCAAGCGACTTCTTTTTATTCCCTCATCTAAAAATTGTGCTCGGAGGACAGAGATTTTCGTTAAATGAAGAGGCAATCACCTTCATGAATAATTATTTTGCAGAGAAAAACGCAGAGTACTTTTTGGATGGGTTACAGAGGTGGGAGCATTGCTGGGGGAAGTATGTAGAGTTACAAGGAGACTATGTTGGAAAATAAAAATAATTTTTCGGAAAAAATGTCTTTTATCTTTGTTGGGTCGGAAACTTTTCAGACCACCCTCGTATCTTTCAGCACTTGTGCCAATCAAAATTTCTATTCAATTTCAGGTGTTACTTGAAATTTTACTACTGTTAGCAATGATTTTTAAGAATAACTTCCTTCATCTTAATTCAAATCAAAATCCCCATTTAATCCTTATAGTGCCATTAGGCCCTAAGGGTATGTGCAAAAAATTCCATGGGCTGACTTTTTGTTTAATAAATAATTATTTCCTAAATTGTGTAGGAAATAAAAAATATATAAAATATTTTACTTATTCTGTAAGTGATTTGAATGTAAATAAAAAAGTTAAAAAATTCATATTAGTATACATATTATATTTAAATGTGCAAATCAACAAATTCCACGAAAGGCCGTGGCCTTTTTCGCATTTACCAGGAAGGTACCAGGGGTTGGCACTAAGAGGGTTAAATTGTAATAGTAGTATTTTTATAGGGTGCTTTGATGGTTATGGTCATTTCACACCACTTCATATTGGAGAAAAAACCCTACTGAACAAACAACATCCATGCCCTACGTGGGACTCGAACCTTTGGGTTAGCTGGCGAACAGGCTATCTAAATTGTAATATGTTTTCATGGTTTAGATATGTGGATCACTTCCATAGCTGCTGAACCAGAGGCAAGTTCCAGCTGGACTGTTTCCCAAAGATTTAAACCCTTGTGCCAGGCAACATTATATCATTGCCTGCCATAAGAGTTAAAATTTTTTGAAAAAAAAAATAAACGTGCTTGAAATGTCAATGATGATATATCTTCACGTGGTGCTATAAGCATTTAACTGAAACAATTGTGCTTCGAAATAACAAAAGAGTTTTATTCAAGCCCATTAAAAAGGGAGTGTCCACTTTTAAAAGTAGAAGAAATCATGAAAAAATATTAGTAAACAAAGTGATTTTTTAAATAAAGGAATACAAAATTCCCAAAATATCCATGCACTCAAAAGGTTGAAGACCCAAAACTCAAGCAGTTTACACTTCCCTCCTCTTTTTCCATGGTTGTTTGAATTTCCTTTACTGATATTTCATTAGTATAAAAATCAAGCACAGGCTTGGCATGTACAGAAAGCCATCTGACAACACTAGTCATTTCGGCAGATTCTTATCATTGATATTCATCTTATGTCAATTATATATTTTAATACACAATGTTATATATTTTATTAAATAACTCATTGTTTCCAAAACTTTTGAATTTGGTGGAAAATAGTTATTACACTGTCAAAAAGTGCATCCTCTCTCAGACTATCAACTGGTTGGAACTATACTGTATATAATATGCTGAATTAAAATAATTCTTACATTTGATTGTGATTACTTATATGGATTCCCTGTATATCAATATTTTATGAGACCTTTTATATCACTTAAAAAATTTTCAAATCATTAATTATAGAATGGTAATCTACAGAGGGTGAGTAATTTCAATGGATTCAGGGACTAGCAACTTTGGCGAAAGTCATTAAACAAACAATGCAAAACCAAAGCAATGTGACTTACATATACATCCATGGCAGTAACAGATTGACTCTTAATTCTGAATTAAACACTGACATTTCCCAAGGAATTTATGTTATCTGGAATTTTTTACAAAGGGAGGAAGGGCTTTATACCTTTTATTCATTCTCCGAAAGAATATTTAACAACAGCTAATACAATAGAGAATGATGGAAGGTTTACCTCCTGCCAAATCACCTTTCTGGGAAGGGTTTACCTGTCCTCTTGGGGTGCAATATCTCTGTTGAAATTTAGTTACTTCTATGATCAGTCTCTTTCCTGTAATGATAATATTCAAAGATTATACATACCAGATTTGGCAGAGGGTAATGTGCATTTTACAAAAATGTAGTATATAATTCCTTAGCCATGGAATTTAGTAAATGGATATAGCAAACAACAAGCATTACATATGTTTTCATCTCCACAGAATAAATGTCAGGCCTACTGGAAGGGATATTATGTTCCAGTTATCCCCCTATCTTGTACATAACTGGGGAAAATGGTTGTACTGCCTGATAAGGTCCTCCTTGCTAGGTAGACCATGGTATGGATCAGAAAAATGTAGCCTATGATGAAGATGTGGAAAAATTATATGAACCGAGAGAAATTACTGCTACTTCTTGGAAGGTGGAAAATTGCCAGGAAGAAATTAAGGAAAAAAAGATAATTATGTACTAAGTGATAAGAAAGTATTGATAAACGGAAATTTATAAATATAACCAAAAGAGACAGACAAGGTCAAGAGAATAAAATGAATCCAGCACAATAAAACATAGTAAGCAGCACTACAATAGAGCATGCACAAGGATAGATGAGGTTCAATAATTTTTCATAGCTAAACAGAGAAGCATAATAGAAGATGAACAAACTTATACGTAATCAGAAGGGATTATATTCTATCTAAATTACTCAAGGACTACAAAATTCAGAGTTTTACAGGGTCATTTATGAAGGAATTTAATTAGAAAATATAACAAGGATAGCAAATGAAATATATGAAGTGGTAAGCAGAAGAATAAAAAGATGTGCTCCTTATTCTGTGAACTTTCTGACATAGATAGCAAAACCTCCATAACCCAAAGCGGCAAGGGAAAGAGGATAAAAGTCGAATTATAGAAGCTTTGATTGAATTAAAGAATTACATTTTTATATCGGCCAGATGGGGCCCAAAAAATTTGAATTATAGAGGTCTGACTATATGTAGAATAAATTTGAAGTGAGACATTACAAAGGCTGGGAATGTAGGGCATGGGAATATGTTCAATTTAAGTACATTTGTGGTTGTTTCAGCAGCAATTAACCCATTAGCCAAGAGATATAGCAATATAAAAGGCATAGCTGAGTGTCCTTCAAGATCAATGTATGGGATGAATATAAATTATGGAAAGGAAATTAGGTAAGTAGGATACAGTCTTCTGGTTTTTTTTCACACTGATTAATCTTGTTGGGCATATTCTTCTAACATGTAGAATGCTCACAGAAGAATCCCTGGAATACTTTTACCTTCAAAATTACTCCATAGAAGCCGTAAATCTACATGACTACAGAAGAACAATTCAATATTTAAACAGGATTTTAGAATAAAATGCACACAGCAGCATATAGAAAAAGGATAGTAGGATAGCAAATGTGAAGGTGAAACATTAGCAAAGAAGAGAATTGATCATAGGACTTTCAATAGAGATAGTAAAAATATTAGAGAAAATATTGATATTATGAGTAGGACTACATGGCTTTGAAAAGTACCCTTTGATGAAAGAACATAAGTATAAATTAGGTTATGAACATTCAAATCTAAATTTGAGCAGCAGTATATGAACATTAATAATTTTCAAAAATGTATTCATATCTTGTGATAAAAAGAATGTTAACTTCATTAAATTCAATAAAAAAACTTAACTAGGTGTAACTTGTTTCCAGGTTAGGCATATTTTTACTGAATAGTTAAGGGTACATTTAAAGTTTTAAATTAATTTTTTCAAGTTTTCATGACTCAAGTTGAGTAACCAAAGAAGTTGTGTAAGATTATTTGCATGTAGAGAAGGGAAAGAACTCCAATTTTCATACCCACCATTAGTAACTTTTGCAAGAAAAATTCAGTCTCCTCTCCTGCATTATCTTTTAAATACCTATGTGCTCCCTAGATGATGGACTCAGGTGGGAGTGGAGATATTGCTACATGCTATCTAACACCACAGTAAATCATAATTTCTCTCCTATCCACTCATCATCCCTTGAATTCTGTTTGACAACATATTCTTCATTACCCTACTTGGCACATCTTAATTTGTCATTGAACTCTAATGTCTTGAGATCAACACTCTGAAAAACCATGATTATCTGAATAAAAATTATTAACTTTAACACCATTTTATTCTATTTAAGACCACTTTCATTACAGAGGTGGTGACATTCAGACCTGAATCATGTCTCCTCTACAATGAAACTGGCTTCATGAGGAATAAGTGTGAAAAGGTTTTTTGTTTTTTTATTCTGTTCAAGGCTGGATATAATGATTGGTTCTATCAAAACCAGAGTGGATGGACAAAAAATAGCTCTTTGAATGAGATTCAACCAAGACAGCAGTAGCAGAACATACATCCTTTACCTATGAAATTAAATATATGAAAGAACTAAAGTAGTCATAAAGGTAGCCCAGTTTGAGCCTAGATTCATCAATAAAGCCACCAAATTACCACATATTCACAACATACAAGTCTGCCACACATGACACCCATCCATGAACAAAAACTCTTCAAGGATCAGCACTACTATCCTAACATCTCCATTCTCTGCTACCCCACCCAGCTTATTCAATAACTACAGGGGACATATGTATGAGAAATCAGTATGAGTATTATATCCCTTGAAAAAGTCACCATCAACAGGTCAGGTAACATATGGCACTTTCTCTACTCTTTAAATTGTAATTAAACTGCAAAATGTCATCAGATTCATCATCTACCTCAAGTTACTTCTTGAGGTTGAAACCTTTCCCAAAGGATGTCCCTATCTCTGGCAAGTAATCTGTATTGAATACCCTGAAAAAAATGTCATTGGCATACTCATTTACTGGGATACTTATTTTTCACCTGGACTTTTAGAAATCACTTCCTCTTTTGAAGCCCAGGCATCAGCTGGCAACACAAGTGTCAAGGTTCCCATTAGAACAAGCTGTTAACCTGGTTTCAGTACTGGATGAAGATTATTGTCCAAATTTCCCTCTTCATGGTCTTTTGAAGCTCCAATTATGCTGAAATAAGTTGTATTTCAAAATAATACTTAAAAATGGGAAATTATTCTGTGCAAGAAGACAAAAGTAAAAGCCAAAACATGATCCAGCATATTATAAATCAACATAGATATAATGAGCCTTTGAAATTAGGATCATGTAGACTATATTTTTACATAATCACATGTGTGCTCAAGGTGACATAAAAATTAAACTTATGAGCACAACATTAGGTCTAGAAATAATATTGTATACTTACCTTTTTTTAGTATCATGGTTGTATACATTAAATGATAATGTAGTAGAAGTTAACATTAATCCTCCCTCTACCTAGATAGGTGACTGAATCACCCAAATAACAATCTTTCTCATTTATTAGTTTTTTAATACTTTCCTGAATAATGTATTTATTTCTTCAAGTGTTATGGCACCATATATTAGCAGAAAATACTACTGTTGAATGTCAATTTTTTTACTTTTGAGGGAAACTGTCGGCTTCAGTTAAATGCTTCTTTACATAAAATAAAATATGCATACACATTTTCTTATTGCTTTAGATTGATGTTCAATACTACATCTTGGCTCTAAAACTGAAATGAATGCAATATACACTGGTCTGTAAGTACACATATCCAAGGTAAATACAGATCAGACATTTTCACTAAACACCTCAGCTCTCCAATGAAAATAGGAAAAAATAGAATTTATCAACAATGGAAGTAATATTACATGCAATCCGTTTCTTCAATCCTGAAATTCGAAACATAAATTGCATGTTAACACATAGGGAGGAAAGTAGGAGATTTCAGAAATACAATGAATTGTGAATAATGTGATTTGACAAGTGGATTGGAAATTTACTTCAAAAGCTTAGACTTTGAAATTGATGTCTTGAAGCTGCTGACAAGACAGATGGTGATTCAGTTTTACTAAATTGCTAGTCAACTAATTCTGCATTTTATATGCCTTTGTTACTGAAGTTCTACTATGTCGAAGAACAGGTTTTAGCTTCTAAATGCGCTTCATAGACTGGATAACTACAAAAAACTCAGAAACAAAACTAGTAATCAAACACAATAAAGTACAAGCTACAAAAGTATTTTATGTTTACAAATTCTTGCCACAGTAATCCCTTTTAGTGTGCATGAAATCTTAAGCCAGGGAGATATCCAATATAAATATGGATTGCACTGAGGGAATTTCTGCATATATCTGTGATATGCAGGTATATTTGGGATAAGGGATGAGAGTCATAATGAGTTTTATAACCTGTAGAATAGATTTGGAAGAGGAATCACAATGAATTTTTTTTACCTTAAAACTTTATGCAACCTCCTTGCACAAGTAAGGTATAAAAAAGGTATAACAATATCAATTGGTGTTAAAAGAAATTAAAGAACAACACCAAAAGAATTACTACATTCTTCCAAACAGAAGTGTGTAGTCCAATATACTTGGGTTTACATGTTCATAAAATGTTATTCCATCATACATTTATCAACCCAGAAGAATGATATATGAATGGAAAGGTACTTATGAAAACCAGAAATTAATCATACATACAGTCACATAAAAGGAGATGAATGAAAAATAGAATATTATTGCATCCAGTAGTAGTATTTTTGTTTATGGGGTGCTTAGATGGCTATGGTCATTTTACACCTCTTCAAAACAGAAAAAACCCTATTGGACAAACTACAACACCCATTCCCTATGCAGGCGAACCCACGACCTTTGGGTTAGCCGGCGAGTGAGCTACCCCCAGGCTAACCCCGCAGGCTATTTCATCCAAGAGAGAAATACATAGTAGGCCAGTTCATTAGTTTATGGAACTCTTAGCAGCCACAAATACCAAAATATTGATTGAGATACAATTACTACAGTGTTCTGTAGAATATTTTGGTGTTGTTAAGAAGACACAAATATAAGTGAGAAGTGTTGGTCGGTGCCCTCTCAATGGGGGGAGTATGTTGGGTGGAATATTTTTCCATTTCAGGATGCCACTGGCCAGCTACAAAGGGGTACCATTGTGCATAGTATTCACATCAGAGAGGGCCTGGGGCTTACCCTGCCCCCACCCTTTGGAGAAAACAGGGAATCGCAAATCCCAGGATCAGTGCACTTCTGCCTTCCACGAATCGCCGCTGACGTCAAAGCCCAAAAGAGACGAGATTGTCTCCAACCACGATGACAGTCGTCCCTCATCTCTCACAGAGAGAGCACTCAAAGTCTTGTAACCATTTAAGAAATTAAAGCCACATACCTAACTACTCGATCTGGGTGAATCATTATTTGAAATAGCTGGCTCCGATTAAGTTTGGGTTCAGCGTGGGAAGAATGTGAGATCTACAACTTTGCAGGGTGCACAAAAGAATAACCCACTTTTCCAAACAGGTAAAAAAAATAAAAATATATATATGTAGGCATATTTTTAGGAAATTGGCTTTTCATTCACGAAAGAGCAAAGAACCAAAATCATTTTAATAAAAGACACACATTGGACCTGGGCATTATGAACTTTCCATTCTGCTAAGAGCAATATGAAAGACTACTACAATTAAGAAGACTGCATCCTTAAAGTCAACAATTACTGTTCCTAGCCTCCTTCATCTACAAAACACCTAGGAAGCCACCCTGTGTACGTATGGTAGGACACTAGCCATGCAAGTTTTCCCAATTACACTCTGTGAAAAAGGTATTTTATCTTGTAAAAGGTCAAAAGATAACCAGAGAATATTATTCCCATTTTCTAGACAAACACATCAAAAACATTTATGAGAACGCATATAGTTTCAGGAACAAAAAAACCTGTCTTGGGTGTAGAACTCAATTATCACTGCTCCTACCTCTAAATATCTATGGATCATTGGTGCATACAAACCACCACACCTAGGGAAGATTACATAATGAGGAGAATCTATCTACATATATCTACCATAGCACTACTTGCTTATACTTGTAGTTAAATGAGACCAACTTCCATAGATGCTTAAATTGTATATATAACTCCATTCTGTCTAATGTAGGTATGGGCTTTTGTTAATAACCAATGAGACCGACCAACTTCCATACATTCTTAAATTGTATATATAACTCCATTCTGTCTAATGTAGGTATGGGATTTTGTTTATTGCTAATTAGAATACCTTGATTAAAACAGTAGTAAAATGATCTCACAAACACCTGAGTGTGATATAATTTTGTATGTTAAATGTCTGCAGTTTGGTCTCAAATGGTTATTATACATGATGTTAATGCTTTGCACTTAGAGATCTTAAATAAGAATAACAATATTAATGGACAGGATTTCTAATTAAAATTTACAAGTAAAGTTTAAAATATAATTTTTATGTCATTTATTCTCACACGTACGTATATACAGTAAAAGGATTTTTAGCACTAATTTTCATTAAGCATTATACTGCGTCTCACAGGATGTTTTAATATAAACACACTTTATACAGAAGATGAACTTTGATCCCATAATCCATGAATTGTTAAAATGCATTATTACAATGAAAGTAATGGCTAATTAAGTAATTACAAAAGAATCTATTCGGATGAAAAAATACATTACCAACTACTGTGATGGCTTCATGATTCTTCAGTAGATATTTTTTTGAAATTGCACCCTATACAGACTTAAAAACTGAGAAAAGTGATCCATAATTCTTCATTCAGGAGTCATTACTAATAATTCCTAATTCTGTAACACCTTCAATGAACATGAATCATTCTTCTTCATTTCAACTATAACATGTATTACTTAAATGAATAAAAATTTGTCATTAGATTAAATATGTGAGTTAATGATTGTGTGATATCAGACAAAACTCATTTTTGTATTCACCTTTAAAACTATCCCCAGCATGAAAAAACAACTTTCATTAATTCTGTGATACAATTTTGGAAAAGTCAACGTTGTTACATGGTAACTGCAGTAAGTTGTGAATTATAACATCTGCAGCCAAAAACGATGAGATATTCACTTTTACCAAAGCATGCTTTCAGCCAATGCATATTCAAAGTAATAAATTCAGACCTTAATTGAATCATAAAAACTAAATCATTCTGATTTAGCTTGATAAAAAATATGAATGATAAAAGTGATGGAATAATTAAAATGGCTACAGAGCGATGATGCTCATTTATTTTATATTATATTGGAAATTATATTTTGTAAATATCCAAGCCAAAAATTCCAGTAGCATGTTCAGAAATACCTGACTAAAACATCATTGATGAGTAGAAGAAAGTTCCTAATCAGAAACAAAAAAGTCAAACAGCCATATCATATCAAAATTAAGTCCTGAAGACAATTCCTGCTTTGCATTGAAAAACCAATATATGTATAAATGGGGCAATATAAGTAATGGATATGTTGATTTCAAAAAGCCTAAACCAATGCATAAAAGGTTAACGTGTTAGACATTGTAATTAGAAACTACCATTTATAGTTCCAGTTTAAAAATAAGTTTAAGAATACGCATGGCATTTAAGTACACCATTTGGTATACACCAAATTCAAACCATTATATCCGACTGAATGTTTCATATTAATAGCAAATGAGCCTTAACTAAAATGCACCTAAAAACTTTGAAGGAGTGAGTCCCCAAGAATAAAAACTTTATCGTAGAATACCATAAAAGTACAAAATAGTAATGCCATAAAATCAAGAACTTGCAGAAAAAAACAATAAGTTGAAATGTATAAGTTTTAAGAGCATATTGTTTTGTAATACCATCACAGTAAATTGCTGCGTCACACCCACATATCGGACGGCATTACCCCTAATCTTAGACCAAGCACAGAAAATGGTGAACACAGGCAATATGCAACATGACATAATTAAGTTGCATAGTTTCAAGTTACCTCCAATATGTAAGTTGGAACCATAACAACAATCTTAAATCACATCACCATACATTTGCCCAAATGAAATTCAGCCATGAAAATAAAAAAGTGACAAGTGTATTTTAAAATAAACTTTTGGGACTAACTAAACACCTGAGTCTTTAATAAGAACTGCTCAATAGAGAGTATTATTCACAAGGAAATGAAAATTTCTGAAAAGTTATTTCTTCCTATAGAAAAAAAAGTCTCTAAGAGTATATAATATTAAAACACAAGATGACAACTAGAACAACACACCTTTACATTCCAAATATGCACCTTGAAATGGGAGGATTTTCAATACAATACTAGTTTTTCCCATTATTTATTATTAGAAACAAAAACCCTCCCATCATGAAACTACTTTTTAAAAAATGGGAATGAAATTATTTGAAAACTCGAATTCAATCACAACATTCTATATACAAAATCTCAGGAATACATATATCTCACAAAAATAAGCAATTGGTACAATTGACAATATTTCTTTTGCTATCAAAACTGCATCAGTACAATATGCTTGCATTTACAGAGTATATCATTAGAAGGGTTTGCCTACATAAAGATTGTTAAGCAAACAAATCTTAATAAAAGAAACTATGTTCCATTGCATGAAAGGCTTTTATAGACGTAACTCTTCCTCATGAAATAAAAAAAATGCATTTTTAGCTTAATCAACAGTTTAAGTAGCAATAAAAATTTAAATCTTGTTTATGGATTCAAAAGGTCTAGTGATGACCATGTATGACAATTTTCCTTCAGGAAAGATATATTTCTAACTGAGAAGCTCTTAGCTAGATTTAAAGCAGATTGCTGATTGGTTGGGAGCAAAACCTATAACTGCTGTTACAACCAATAATAGTTTTCAATTTGAATATGGCATCCCAATGCCTATTTTATTCTAATATCAAACAAGAAGAAAGAACAGAAAAATTGATATTTGTACAATTTTCTGACAAAAGTTACTCATCAAAATGAGCCAAAAACTGTTAACCATTAAAAATTTTACTTCATATATTTTCTTATGCCCTTGATTTACATTTGGCTTAATTTCCTCAATCATTATATCTAAAAAATAATGACCTCAATTATGTAATGTCAATAGTTGCACAAACTCTTTTATGGTCTGGTACTAGAATTGTGGTCCTTTGGAGGAACTGCAATACCTCATTCACGTTCATGGGATAAAAGCTCGAACAGTGTGCGTGAATTTCTGTCTGCAGACTGGACAAACAGCAAGGGAAGGTACGCACTTTACGCATGCCACCATGTGACCGCATGGAAGAAACACTACGCCTAACTCCGAGGCATAACATATCTTGCATAGTCGGACATCATCCTTGATTTCTGGGACAGGAAAAGGAATTGGTTAGTGCATTGTAAACGGAAAACAGAATTATGTCAATGCACACATTGATTATTAATACATTAAGTGGAATAAAAAAAAATGGAAAAGTAAATCTAGGCTTTACAACATGGTTTCATATGAAGAGATGGATCACAATTGAGATTTATAAAAGCTTACATCATAATGCATTCAAGTTTTAAGTCCTAACAGTCCTCGCTCAGTTCCAGGAGTGATGTGGTGGCACTGAAACATATTAATGACAAAGAGATGGCACTTTTCCACTAGTAGTTGAAGGGTAATCTACTGGTTAAGGTGGATTTTTGAAGAGTCTCAGGTTTCACTTTTCCACTGCTTCTCACTCAATCCCTCTTCAAATCCACATACTTTCCATCACCTATCATTCTCACCAAAATCCCTGTTCTCTTCCTACCCTTACACGGCTCACCCAACATCCTTATCTTTGGATTACACGCAAACATTTGCCTTTCCTCCCATACCATTCTTAGTACTTCAATGGTTTTCCTCTCCATCCACTTCACCTTCTCCATCCTTCACCAACATCTCAAAAGTCCCTAATCCATGCTTAGAATCCTTACTCTTGGACCAGGTTTCGGATTCATATAATGCTATGTTCCAAAACAGGGTTTTCACCAATCTTTTCTAAGTCCCTCTCATCAGCTCCTTCCTTTTCGCAAAGGCCTCTTTTGCTAATGCAATTCTTTGTCTAATATCCTGGTCACTATGTCCATTTTCCTCTATGATGCTTCCCAAATAAGTGAACTTTTCTATCTGTTCTAATTTATTCCCTTGTAGCTTGATATTCAGCCTAGCCATTCTTCTTATCAAAAATCTCATTACTTTTGTCTTCTTACAATTAATTTTCATCCCAAACTTCTTGACACTGGTCTTGTAAAGCACTCAACAGGGTCTGCAGTCATTTGGCTGAATTACTAACTAGGGCTTAGTCATTGGTGAGACTGATTTGATGAGTTCCCCAAAACTTTTACTCCTGGCTCAACCATTTCCTATGCCTCTTTTACCATTTCCTCTAAGTACAGATTAAAAACAAAGGAGACAGAAGACACCCCTGTCTTACTCCCCTGCCTAATTGTTCCCACCCTGACTCACCATTTTCCACCCTTACTTGCACACCCTGGGCCATATAAAGGTTTTCGATGGGACGTCTATTCTTCCAATCCATCAGATTTTTTGAAACACTTCCATTAGCTCAGGCCACTCTACTTTATGGAATGCTTTCTTGAAGTCTACAAAGCAGGTAAAACCAACCTTATTAGGTTGTGTATTTTGTTCAATCAATGTCCTTCTTACAGCTATCGTATCATGAGTCCCTCTGCCTTTTCTAAATCTGAACTGATCTTCACCTAGGTTTTGTTCTGCCCTTTTCTCCAGTCTTTTACTGATGATTCTTAAAACTACCTTCACTGCATTTGTGATCTAACTAATTTTTCTCTAGTACACACATTCTGCTGTTTTTTTCTTTGCTATTGGAATTAATATCGATTTAACGAAATCTTCTTGCCTAATTCCCTTCAATTTCTTCCTTCCTACTATTCCTAAGCTCTTAAGCAATTATACTGGTATATTATCAACCCACACAGACTTGATGTATAGGATAAAGGAAACTTTGCAATTCCACAAATAACACTTTATTACAACTGGTTTCGTTCACTTGGTGACATCGTCAGGATCTGACGATGTCACCAAGTGTAACTAGTGGAGAAGAGCAGTCTCTTTGTCAATCTCTTAGTCCTAGTTTATTTTTAAAATGTAGTCCGATCAACAGCTGAACCTGAGTACATTATCAACACATAAATTTTGTGGACCTGTACACACTGTGAAAATGTGCATTGCACTCATTCATATAATGTACAGCCACAATCCAATCCTGGTGAAATGATAATGACAGGTGGATGGCAGCTTTTAAGGGAATGTTTTGTCCACTGGACAATTATTCACGGAACAACATAATGGCTGGAAAATGTTAAAATTTAGTCTCCAATGGCAAACAAAGCAGATGGTAACCCTGTGGGTAGAGTGCTTGGCAACAGAATGGGGAACCACAGCTCAAAGCCAGGTGATGCCTCTGAACACCTCAAGCCAAAACCCAAGCAGAGTGATTCAGTGGGTTCCAAATTTTTGTGGTAAACCATCTGCACAGGGAAAGGACCTGGGTCCTGAACGTGTGAATTTTCACATGCTTCTTAGTACTAAGTACCCTCATGAATTAATGATGGGTTGAAGAGTGTGATTAATAAAAAAGTAAAAATCACCTTGTAAAAGGTAATCATTTGAGAATGGAGCTTAATGAGCCACTTAAAAAATATTTCTGTCAAGGTATCTCTGCCTGAGGTTGCAAGAAAGCAAGAAAACTTCCTTTTCTTTAGGGGAGAGCAGAGTTTCAGTTTTCACCAGCCACTTCTTGGAATGTTGTAAATTTGTTTTAAAAATTTCTTCACGAAATCGTTTTTATAATGCCTTTGGGAATGCAATGAGTGAAATGGCTTTGAGGTACCAAAAAATTATTACCAGCACTGTCCAACAACATCTAGGGAAGGGGTTGTTGTGACTCCATTTAGTAGACATTCACTTGGTCTTAGATTTCAAAAGTTGAAATCATGTATTATCCACATGAAAATTAATAAAGCTGTATCCATAATCAACAACTTATTTAATGATCATATTCTACTGGTTATTGTTCCCAATCCCTATTAAAACAATGTAAAAGCCATAAAAATTTGGCTGAAAGCGTTACACTTGTTAATGGCTGCATTTGACCCTTGTCAGCAATTTGGATAGGAAATTTTTTGTCTGGAGAGCAGTCATTTGTCGGATTTAACAATTTTAATTGTGATGAGCAGAGAACTGATCTCCAACAAAATATCTAATTCATTAGTAATAAATTAATTATTTTTCCATTTACAAATATCAGTCAAAGTCAACAATATCACTTTATTCTCTGGCCACAAGCTTTGACTTATTCTAGGTATGTATACATTTTTTTTCCAAGTCTGGTCAGCACTACTATTAGGCTCTTCAGTTTCAGTCAAAAATGTTTCAATATACCCTCATACTGTGGCATATTTATGGTATTCAATAATTCCAGGGGGAAACTGCTCATACTTTTAGTAGTGTTTGAATAAGAAAGGAATACTATAATGACAAAATGGATGGATCACATTGGCTAGTCAAGTGATGGTTTCATCTGTTTTATTTACAACCAGCATTTAACCTTTTAGCTAGGAACTTTATTATGGACAGTGCTGCCTCCAGTACACCTAACTCAACAAATGACTGTATCTTTGTTTGAAAGTAACTAAATTACAATAGAATTCATTTCACACAATAAAGTTATCTAGTTGTTCTTTGGATGTGAGAACCTTATAATTGAAAAAATTCTACCAGAATCATCAATATCATCACTACACCACCACACTCATGGAATTCTATGAACTGGATTGTGTTGCCATCTGTATCACGAAGCCTTGATGAGTGTCTGTATTACTTAAAAGGTTTCTTATTTGTTTGAAATTTTCAGAAAACAATTTGAACCTTAGAACTCGAATGCACCCCATAAAACCAAAGAAAAATATTTGAGAGGGACTAATAAACAATTTAAAAATAGCCAAGAAGCTCTATTACAACTAAAGCTGAATACTGGCTTTTAAGTGAATTTATCTGAAACTGGCAATGGTACAAAATATTGCAATTCATCGAAACTGAGTTAGATAAATGATTAAACAAAATTCAACCAAATCCCTATCATTACACAAAGAGGAGTAATAAGCTCATCTTCAGGTTCAAATGGCTATGGAAACCAAATAATCATCACCTGCTCAGATGACTTTTCTTTTCACTAATAAAATTTTTAATTGAGAAATCCTTTCAAGTGTCAATAAAATGACTACTGACTGATATATGCAATTAGGCGAATAAAAATGAATGGAAATTGACTTGGTTACAGAAGAATCAAGAGACACTGCACAATTCCACAAAACTAATTTTACTTTACAATCTGAAAATGAGCCACAACTACAAGTGGAACATTAAAAATATTACCTCTTGGGATACAATTCTTGAAACTTGAAGAAGACAGTTTCGCAAAGTGATGCAAAAAAGAATGATTCAAATATATTTCAATCAAAAGAGCATGAAAACTGAATTTTTGAATGAGGATTAGGAATGAACTGGTGAAAAGTAAAGACGAATTTTATCCCAAAAGCAGCTTATTTCCTAAGGCAAATTTGTATTCACACAAGCACAAATGCTTCGCTTAACTCAATATAGAACAACAACCTTTTCTTAAATTAGTTAATGATTGGAGTTATTATTATAATGGCTCGAGGTTAATACTCCGACATAGTGATTTCTATAAGAAATGGTTTCAGGCTTCACTTGGTGGAATTCTCTCATAATGGCAGGATTTAAAAGAGAGCACACAGTAATTCCACATGTAAGATTTATTTTACCATGACCAGGTTTCACCATATAAAAGCATCATCAGGTGAATATACAGTCAAGTTTTGGTATTTATACTCTTAGGGCTGGTTACACCATCTCCAGTTACGCTCGCCTGCTACCTAACCTCCAGCTATGGGGTAGCTGGCGGCTAGCAATAACAAGCATTGCACCAATGAAAAATAGCTGAAGGCTACACAACTAGATGGCTACCTATGTGTTCGAATGCTCGATGGTTGTTCTCATACATTCTGACTCT
>WURS02000004.1:1352828-1363709 GCA_011762765.2 Rhinocypha anisoptera | reverse complement strand
CCGGCCTCGGTGGCGGCGGGGTAACGTCCTCGTCTGCCAACCTGGAGGTCGCGGGTTCGAATCCCGACTAGGTGGATATTTTCAATCTCCACCTAGGGCTTGGATGTGTGTGTTTTGTCCTTGTTATTAATAATGTTATAGTGCCCACTGTAGTTGGCCTATTAGTGCTGTTTGTGGGCGATGGAAAATAAATAAATAAATAAAATATGAGTGTAAATTAATCCATTTAGAATTTTTTGTAACATCTGCATAGGGATATAATTATGTTATATATTGTCACCACCTCACCTGGAATACTACTGTGTATTCTTGTGTAATCTTACCCCTGCATAGTTCAAACCATTATTCTTACAAGAAAAAATTTCTTTTTTCATACTCATGCCATTTGGCCCTGGTTTTCTATGCTCAGGAACCCCAGATTTGCATCATAATAAACATTTTTCATGTAATATCTCAAAGTGAAAAATCAATATGTATTGAATGATCTTCATTTTCTTACAGCAGCACATTTTACAGTACTCCAAAAATTGTTGTTTTTACCTGTTACTTTGTCTAAAATAAGAAAATATTGTATTACTTTTTTCTGATTAAAATATGAATGGTAGTAAAGTTTTTTGTGCACAAGCGTATAAGATGAATAATTTAAATAACGTTATTAAGTTGGTCATAAAGCACACCTTATTTCAATTATTTTGGTTGGTTAACCTCATTTATATAAACAACCTGCTATATTAATGGTATAATTAAGGTATTATAATATAGTAATATTAATTATATGCAGCTTATAAGGTGTTGTTATTTCAAGTTGTGATTTTAAAATCTTAAAAGTATTAGGTATGTATAATTCAGCCTTTGAGTTTTTGTCCTCGGTTTTGGTCCTAAGATTTGACCTTACACAATTATATATGGCATTTATTGTATTAAAATTTCATTTCAAAAACCATCCTCGTTTGACCTGAGATTTTTACATAAAAGGAATTCTTGTGATATAACAGTCACCTTAAACATCTTTATATTATGGCTAGAAGTCATTGGGTCTTATTTATTGTTACTATTATCTAAACAGGTTCATTTTAGTGTTTTATCATTTTCGTTAATTATCTGAATCCCATCATAGAAAGAAGGTGGGACAGTAACTGCAGGGAATGCATCAACTCTGAATGATGGTGCTGCAGTTTGTGTTCTTACCACGGCTTCAGCTGCTGAAAAACTTGGTGTGAAGCCATTGGCACGAATTGTTGGATTCCAAGATGCTGCTACTGATCCAATAGATTTCCCAATTGCCCCAGCTTTTGCAGTACCAAAGGTTTGTCCATAAAAAGTCTATATCGACCTTAGAAACCAGTTAAATTGTTTCATTGTTTGTACTTCGAAGGTTTACATTAAAGCATTTTTGCAGTTAAATGGCTATAGTTTAATGCTTTGTAATATTTTTGGAAATTTGCCTATGGTTGGTAAATGCTTATTAATATAGTTAGTAAGGTTTCATAGTTTTCTTGTTTTTCAAAGTATTGCTGAGAAAACAGTATTTATTCCTGGAAATAAAAAAAAACTAATGCAATGTGAAATTTATAATTGAAAATTAACAAAATAAATTTGTAATGATTCTGTTTTTGATGACTTTATATTTGCATTGCAATCAGAACTCTCATTTGATTTTTGATGGGAACAAAAAAGTGGGGATCAATCTGCAGAAACTGGAAACACTTTCTAGCAATTTTCTCCTCTAACATGTAAGATTTATAGAAAATGAATGAGGTTGATGATGATGAGAAAGGAACCCTCATTCTAGGAATGGAATTTGATTCTATGTTGAATGATCGGTAGCCAAACAAAGCATCAGAGATTGATGAAATAACGTCAAAAATTAAATAGTGCTAGAAAGCAGATTAACTGATCTCTGTTACCTGATATGTGATATGTATACAAGAGAGGATAATGGCCTTTGAGAAGAATATAATCATCACTATAATAAAAAAGGTATAAAATTGTGAAAGCTTCATATTATTAATCTAACTAGCTACGAATCTAAGTTGAGAGTAATGAGGAGTTGACAAGAATATTTTGAATTATGGAATTGAAATTGGAAGAGGTTTTAAGTGAGAATTATTTTGGATTTAGACGAAGGAGAGGGACAAGCTATCTTACTCTCAGGCTCATACTGGAGCAGATGGAGCAGCCAATGTTTATTGTGCTTGTGGACCTGAGCACTGAAATAAGTTTGAATTGGACTTTGTGACCAGTTGATAGATAACATTTTAATCATCATTGCAATTGTCCTCTACTTTATATTATATTTTATTAAAAAATATTGATGATTGTTTAAGGATTAGAGTAAATTTAATGTTTTTTTAAATATTCTAACTTTATTTATAGTTGAATGCAACCTTTTCATAACTTGCATTGAATGTAAAAATTAATTTAGCACAAAATGTACAATTTATAGAAATGTATATAAAAGTCATGTTGTTAGAAAATGTTTGTTTCTAATGTTGTAATTCAGTCTTTCATAGTATGCTTTAGTCTTTTATTGAAAAAAATGTGGATTAATCTTTGCCTATAAATTATGTCTTAACGTAATAACAAGCATATGTGAAAGCAGTATTTGTAAGCTGGAAGTTTGGGTTCATCAAAGAATTAAAAATTATAGTTATCATTAATTTCATCAAAGTAAGTTTTATCATAGTTTAATTTCAGTGAATTCATTTTGATTGAAAAAAAACATGTAACTTGTTACAGCTACTTGAACGTTGTGGTATCAAAAAGGAAGATGTGACTTTGTGGGAAATCAATGAAGCTTTCAGTGTAGTTGTCCTAGCTAACCAAAAGATGTTAGATGTGGACCCAAGCAAGGTCAATGTCCACGGTGGTGCAGTGAGCTTGGGACATCCCATTGGGTAAGTGGAGACTAATTTGTGTGCTGATTTAATTGAAGTCCTAATGAGCTCCAGGTTTTCTTTCTTTGAATTGAGCGGAGAAATTTATTAAGAGATTAAAAAATGAAGCTAATTCTTTTGATCTTTTAAGAGGGAAGGAAATGTTTTCGTATATCACAGCACTTAATAATATAAACATATATAAACAAAAACACATACAAACATTTGTGGCCTTTGTTTCATTGAGGTGATGTCATAAATAGCTTGTGGAATAACAAATTATTGTTATTGCAATAAAAAAACAAAAAAGAAAGCAGGATTTGTAGATATTTGTTGAAATGGAGGTTGCCTTCAGTATTTATTATCTGAAACATTGTTGAATTACTGCCATCTTAATGCTGACTTTTATAAAGTATCAGCTCACCTTAAGTTGCACATGTAAAATGACTGAGTATATTATCCGCAAATAGCCAACTTCCAAATAAGCACCTGCAAAGAAAGTAAATACCTGTGCTTTTCAGTATTTATAAATATCATCCAAGTTTAAAAACAAAGTTATTCTAAGAGGAAACTCGAAAGATCTACCTCTAGTTTGAAAATAGTACTACTAATTATGTAGTATTTTTTTAATTTGAATATTTTGGACATTTATTAGTCACCACACTGTAACTTTTACCAAGTGGTTTATTAACATTAAGATATTTTGTTTGCATTTATAATACTATTTTAGTACATCCTTTACGTAATTTTGAAGTTTAATCACTTGCCATTAATTATTGTCCCATTAGGATGTCTGGAGCTAGGATCACATTACATCTAGTTCATGCATTGAAGCCTGGTCAATTTGGTTGTGCATCAATCTGCAATGGTGGTGGTGGTGCCTCCTCAATCCTTATTGAAAAATTGTGAGTAATGGAATCTCAAGTGGACTGGTGAAAGGATTCTGGAAGGTATATAATGCTCATTTAACAAATTTCAATTGTAATTCCATGCTGCTGATAAATATTTTTGTATCATATATCTTGAGATGGAGAAACGTGACTGTTATCCTTATGAATTATATTTTTATAGATGTGAAATTGTATAATGAATGTTGAATGTAAATACAAATATAAACCATGACATATTGTAATATGATAATTTTGTTGACAGCTCTTGTTTTTCTGAGATATTACAGTAAGTCATCACTCTATATTAATTATGTCTACCAATTTTAAATTCCCAATGAATTAAAATGTTATGGAAAAAACCCTCTTTTTATTTATATCTGGTTCATACTTAGATATAACAATTAGGTTACAAGTTTTATATTTATTTTTCCATTGGGTTAGGGAGCTTTATTTGGTTCAATTTTTTTGCTCTTTCATATCTTATATGTTGAGAGTACTTTCACTGGAGGAGCTAAATATATTAATAGGAATTAGCAAACAATCTGAATATAATTCATGGTCAAAATATTGGTAAACTCATCATTTGTGAAACTCATTCTATAATCGCCTACATTTGTGTGACTAATGATCTATAATGAAGTAGCCAATGGAAATTAATTTAAAATATTTTTCACTTCCCAGTCTACCACTCATTCAGCATTTAAGTAGGAAAAGTGGAGTAACCACCTTCAGCTATTTTTTATTGGATAAAATTCACTGAGGTGGAGGTCATCTGGTGGAATTCCATAATGAAAGAAATAGAAGTTTTCAGTTGTATGTATTTCCACAGAAGAGCAGAAAACAAGTGGTTTTGATGATAATCATCATCTTCTGACCAGATGATAACTATTATCATTGAAACCAGTCATGTTTTCTGTTATTCTGTGGAAATACGTGTGACAACCTCAATTTGTTTCATTTTTATTAAGTTTTAACTCATGCATGGGCTGCAATGTTGTTTGAGAACTATAAATAAATGTAGAGAAAGGTAGGTTATAAGTTACCTTGGAGAGCTGCTCCAAACTAATCCTCACATTAATAACCCATGAGGATGATAGATGATAATTTGTTGTGGCTAATCCATGCCACTATGTTGAGGATTATAACATGGGATTTTTATGCATGGAATGCACATACACAATACCTTTTTTCCTAAGCCAAGTTTTATGCTTTGGGTGGGATTCTTACATGTCTTAAGTCATTTCTGTAACATAACTTGTGCCTTTAGCATAGCCTGCAGTTATCCCATTTACTTTTATTCACAAGTGACCTTTTACATTGAATATATAAAAAGGAAATGCATTTGACAAAAGGTATTTATTATGAACCATTTTTTCCTAAATTAATTGTTTTCATGTTGTGTATATATGTGGATCATGTAGGGACTAAAACTGTTGACATCCTACAGGGTGAGATTTTGAAGGTTAGATGATGATTTCTTTTATGTCTGTGACAGCGGACCCTGGAAACGTTTGAAAGGGTATTTATTTACTTATTAGGTAACTCTTTCAATCAAAGGCTATGTTTATTTAAAGCTTCTATGAGGACCATAGTGTGTGTGAAAAGTAATTTTTTCTGAAAGTGACTTTTGAAGTGCTTGTATTTTGATTATTTTAAAATGCTTGTTAGTTGCTTTTGCTCATTTGTGACAAGTTCTTGTAGAGCTTCAGTTTTGTGTGCAGTACGAATGTATCTAATGTTAGTTTCTTTCTCCTCTTCTCATAATTTTTGGCAGGGGGAAGAATGATGGCAATATAATAGAATCCCCTCCCATCCTCACTCTCTATACTAAGCACCCTTGCCCCATGTGTGATGATTTGAAGGCTTCCTTGCAGCCCTTTAGTGGAAGGTTTAAGTTAGTTGAAGTGGACATTGAGGCTCATGGAAATATGAGATGGAAAAAGTTATACAGGTATGAAATACCAGTGTTGTTTCTCAATGGACATTTTCTATGTAAACATTACTTAGATCCTGGTCTACTTGAAATGAGGTTACAAGAGATTGAAGGTGCTGTTTGAAGTTATGGTACTGAGAGAATGTGAAATAAACTGTTAGGTGAATGTGTTTTTAAGTACAAAATATTTCACTGGATATCATGCAGAATGTGCAGTATTTTGTTGGAATTTGTTTGGAATTTCTATGTAAATTATATGAAAGAGTTCATCAATTAAATTAATCTTTATGTTTTGTTGTCAAGGTTGACATACAGACTGAAACTAGGGTCACTAACTTAACCCTTTCGTGCTGAACGACTGATATATCGGGCATTCTGAATCATCCCCCAGTATGGACGACTTTTTTTTGGTCACTTTGCTTTTTTTGTCGCACACTCGTATGCAGGGTAGTACCACTTTAGGGCTTCAGCACGAAAGGGTTAAAAAGAAATACTAACAAATTTTGGTTAACTTCTACATATGTATTTTGTATTGCTTCCATTTTCACTGTCTGTGAGTTGAATTTGTGCATAATTTTGTATATAGTAATACACAAAAGCATTTGAGGTGAGTAAATCATTTTACCTCAGTATTCTACCAATTACAAGTCAACTACATACTTATAACATCTCCTAGCCATGTATTTCTTCAATATGTATGGATTACTGGTGTGACGTTTATTTATTTGGTTGGAATGTTTGTATGATCTTCACCTTTTATGTATTCAAAACAGTGTTACTAGTCATATTGCAACAACTTGCTTTGATTTTTACCAGTGAGGGCAGCACTTCTTATTCTTCATCTGGGAGATTTTTCAATACACATTTTTGGTTTCATGAATGTAATCAAAATTCATGAGAAAGTAGTACTCTTCTTCATTTCATTCTGATAATGGTCACCTTAGTTGGTACTCTAGTGCAACAGGTATGTACATGGTGTCCCCTATGTGGTCTAATTGAGCTCATCTTAATGGTTACCTTAAGAAAGAAGTGGAATTTATTCTCAATCACAAAACAGTTGGGTGATGAAGTGATGGATCAGAAGAGACTTGGAGGAAGTGTTCAAACATCTTGGTTGATGCTTCGGAGGATGTCTTAAACTGTGCATATACTACTGGCTACACAGCCTGAGTATAGTTCCAAGGCATTACAGAGTGTTATGTAATTTTCTGGTCTCTTCTTTGTCATCTTATACTTGTGGTGGCACAGGTAGCATACACCATCTTTTCAGCAAAACAGCAAACCAGTCCCTAATTGATTTATAAGGAGCTGAAACTAGTTGCTAACTTATCTTCAGAATCGTTAGGTTTTTTCCTTATTATATTCATCCACCTGTTTAATCATCACATTTCATGTGTGACCTCAGCACTTTGGCAATCTCACAATGACTATAAAAATTTTAAATTGGTTGATGGAACATTTAAAAATATTGTGTTCAGAATAGATTAATTAGAATTAAAGTATTTGATTTGGGAGTGTGACCAAAGTAAATGAAGGATCCATGTCAGTAAGAATTTTAGAAATTATGACTTGAGAATCTTTATACATATTCCTGTATTCAGAGTTCATTTCAAAAAATTTAATCTTGTTTATTTCTCAGTCTCTAAAATAGTGGTTAAATTGTATCCATCTAACAGAAATGAAAACCGGTGAAAATATGGTGGGGATAGTAAGAAATTTAATTTTTCATAATCTAAAATTTATTCATGGTGGAATTTTGATGATTCCAGTTCAAAGTTCAGGATGGCTCTCTTCATGATTATATTTATGAACTTGCGATATATCTTGAGTTGTAACTTTTCTCAAGATGATCCTGTTCAAGCAGAAGGTGCATTTCTTGAGTTAATCAAGTAAATTGTGGTAGGTTTTTTGGGTCCCTTCAAATTTCTGAACATTGGTTTAAGCATGGATCGCCATATGCTAAATCTTTCGTCTCTTCATTCTTCCTACGTGCCATTATTCCTTCTTAAATTTGTTCTTTTCTGCTGCTTTATATTTGTTACCCAACATCTGAATCTTTAAGCAAGCCCTCCAAAAATTGATTAGGTACCTCTTATTTCTTCCGATTTCCTTTTCCAGGTTTCTTTGGATTACCCCAAACAGCTTTTACTTTTTCCAGACTATTCCTAACACTTTCCTAAGTCACATATCTGCATTTCATTTTTAAAATTTCCTTCTCTTGTATTTAACTCTGAAGACTTATAATTGTACTCATATTATATTAATAAGATGGTGTTTGATCCAACTGCACCTACATATTTGAAAGTTAGAAAAAAATTACATATACCCTATGTGCTATACTAGGGTACTAAAAAAGAGTTCTTGGCCTCATCAAGAGATGCAAATGCTACTGGAATATTTTTTCATACCTTAACAATTCTGTTCATGTGAATTCATTGAGTGGTTTCTTCTATAGACCTTTTGGAATTATAAGCCCTGATTCTTTTTTTTACAATGGACAAATTTAAGTTTCAAAAAGTGTTAAAATTTGTTGTAAAAGGAGGATTGGGTCCAATGAAAAATACTTAAGTTAATAAAATCTTTGAAACCAATCTTATTCATTGCAACTATTAAAAATGCACTGATGAGTTTTGGGTGGTTGTTAACCAACCTTGAAGATGATCCAGAATAATGCCCAAAAAGTTCCAGAAATGATCAAAAAAGTGCACAAAATGATACTGAATGACTAGTGAACTGAAGTGCATGAAATTGTGACAAATATTTCAAAAGAATGTGGTTGATCTATTTTGCTTTAAGAATTACAAATGAAAAGACTGCTCATGATGGGTATATGCTCACTAGAATACAAAAACTCATTTGAATGAAAAATTCTGTTTTTTTACAACAATAAAACTCATTTCACAACAGTTTACCAATATGGATTATACTTTGAATATATTATTGATAAAAATTAATCATTCTACAAAGTGGTCAGAAGCAACAAGGAAGCTAAAGTCAGTTAAATAAGCCGGTGAGGTCACAGCATTGGTGTTTTGGGAGGATAAAGATATTTTTTAAATTTGATTATTTTGGAAAAGATGATAAGCAATGAGGTTATTACTCAAATCTTCTAGCAAAATTTAGGAGAAATTCATGCAAAAAGACGTGTTTTGCAAAAGAAAAATATTTTTCACTAGGGCAATGCAATGTGTTCTGGAGAAAGGGAAATTGAGGCATCTTCAGAGTGAATTGTAACATTCACTTTAATTTGCACTCACTGACTTAACCCTTCAAGTGCCACTTCACTGTTCAATTCAGAGTGACTATCAGACATTTTCCCACAAGGGCTAATCTCTAAGCGGTTTTTTTCTTTTTATGACTATAAATATAAACTATTATGCAATACATCGTATTTATCTTTCATTCTACTTGTTTGTATCTTATATTACACAATGATATAATTTTCTTGTGTTGGTCAATTTTATACGATTATTTATATACTAATATGAGAATCAGTATTTTTACGTGCATTGTAAAGAGTGATTTTATCATGGCTTTTTGCGCTCTATTTTGCTAATAATCATTAAAAGTTAATCCAATGTATTAGACACAATTCTTACTTTCCTTAACCACGGATTTATATTTCTTCATATAATAATAATCGGTTTTATATTTTGCCATGTGTGCAATAACACTCAACAAGTCATATTGAGGTAAAGATTTTTCTTCTAACGTCATTTTTACAATGAAATTACCTAATTGCAAAAGTTGATTTTGCAAGGTATTATGAATACTAATGTTTTAAAGGACTTTTTTCATAATTTTTTGGCACAAATAGCCTGGCAATTTTCGCACTAAATTATGCAATTACGCATGGCACTCAAAGGATTAAACTCTACCTCAGGATTCTTTGAGAAATGGTGTGATTCCACAGCTGCAGAGGGAGTCACTGAAAAGACAGGATAGTGGTGATAGAGTATTATTGGAAGATATGTTGTCCAGGATAGGGATATTGACCAGGTTGAAGGGATATTGTTGAAAAGTAAAACTATTAGTGGATTAAAAGTTCTTGTTTTATTAGGCCTAGATATTTTTAGTGCACTTTCATTCAGTGTTTTTGTTCATGTTCTTAAGTTCCTTTTTATATGTAAATGCTTTTATTAGTTAAATTCTTATTAATATCGCTGCTCTCTTCATTATTATTTGAAATACTGCTTACTGAGTGAATTTTTCTGTCTAAGCTAATACCAGCATATATGTAGCATACTAAGTAATTAGTATTTTTACTTGCTGTTTCAATTTTTCTGTACTTCGGTATTTTATCCTCTATATTTCAAACTGACCTGAGAGGTGCTCACCAAGGACTTCAGTCCTTTCTCTGATTAATTAGTGATTGATCATTGTATGTCTAACATAACTAATTAGCTCATTTACTACTTTTATTTCAAATTAATTTTCTTTATATGCTTCATACTTACATTCATGTAGTCTACTCAAGTTGTCCACTGCGTTAGGGTCTCCATTCTGGCCAATATTTTGACACTCAAGTCCCTTAATCTTCAGGGCTGATAGGTCACTCATCAAGCCAGAATGGAGGCCCTAACCAGGTGGGTAACCCGAGTATAGTATGTGAAGATAATGTACTGGAAAGAACCAGATCATGTTGCTTATAGTATATTCCTACCAATTGGTACATTCATTAACGCAATTTTATCGTGTACTTTTTTCTTTCTTATGCTTGAACTGAATATAATATAGGCATATTATTATGATAATTGGTACTGTCCTAGTTGAATGTATATACAAATTACTTGACTTATATTTGTGATTTATCTTTTTCATGAATAGATTTATGAAATTGGGATCAACATGAAGTTTTTTGACCCAACTTCATCCTTATGAATGTTATACGAGGTGCATTAAAGTTGTAAGTCCTCCAATTTTTTTCTCCGGACCGGAAACAGAATCATGCGGTTTATTTTAAAATGAGCGAGTACTCTTTATCAATACGTGACAGAGATGGCAGCACTGTACGACAGACAGAACCTATAGCGGCAGCCGCGATAGTGAGAACTGTTTTCTATACTTAAAATGGCGATGTTTTTTTACATGCCCAGCGTGTAATAATTCGTGGTGTGACACCGATTGAAATTCATCGCCAGTTGAAGGAGACAAGTGGTGATGGAGTCATGGATGTGTCGAA
>WURS02000004.1:1316440-1327357 GCA_011762765.2 Rhinocypha anisoptera | reverse complement strand
AGAATAAAGACGTAAATTTGGAAGTGTGCGGCGGTTTTTTGGTTTACTCCCGAGGAGGAGAATGGTACAAATAATTCAGACGTTACAGGAGATTGTAAAATATTAAATGGGTGGATCTTGTATGTAACGAAGCACTCCACAGAGCCGGCGAAAATACAGGTTTATGGAATTCACTCTCTAGGATGAGAGGGAAGCTAACAGGGAATACGTTGAGACTTGAGAGTTTAGTGAATACCGTATCTAAAAGTGACCATCGGAGCGAAAAACCCTAGAAGTTGACCAAGGATACCATTTGATAAATATGTAAAAGAGAATGTTTGGATCAGGTTCCACGAAGGTATGAAGAGGATGATGCCAGGTGACAGGTGATAGCTTGGAGAGGAGTAATAGATAAACTAATCTCCGGACTGCATACGTGGGATGGTAATCAATAAGGTGGCTAAGAACCGCTAGACCGATTGCGCCTCCTCTATTAGATACAATAAGAAAGAACTAACTAGCCTCGAAAGGGAATCTTAGCGTGACGGTATACTCACAATATGATGGAAGTAATTTTTGATATTGAGACACGATAGTCAGTAAATCATAATTTGAAGGGATCGTGGGACTAAAGAACCCCGAGGGCGCTGTTTGAGACAGATTAATTATATATATATATAACCATTATATATATATAACGTTAATATATGTATATATATTATGTATTCATATATATGGCATAATAATGTTATTGTTTAAATATGGATTATTGCCTATATTTTTATAACTTGATGTGTACATTTTTCAGTGACATCTGTAATTTTCTTTTATTTTATATTTATTATTATTATTATTCTTACAGTTATAATTTTTAAGGAAAATAGCCTAATTAAAAGGTTCGAGCAAGGGTTTTTGCCGCTGCCAGTTTTGGCCAAGATACCGACTTCAACAACTGTCGTGAAGCGATCCCTAACCTAACACGGTAAGAAACACTGTTGCCATAGTTGCCTCCAGCCATTTGTACGGTCGGAACTGCCTTCAGAAATCGCTATAATCTTTTTGTCGGTCTATTAATGCAGTTCTTAAGTAATTCGTTGTTTTCATTTACTGTGGTAGATGGCCTAATGCTAGGCCAGACTTTTGGGGTCTCAGATTTATTGTTTCTGTTATTGTCCCATATGTTTTACGGTAACGGATTTGTAGTTACTCCTGGTGAGTCATAAAACTTATGCGTTTGTTCCTTGTTTTCAAGTAATACGGCGCTGATAATGAGATATCCTTCCTTACGAACCATGGGTACAAAACAGGAAAGTGTATAAATGCGGTGTATGATCTAATTCTCTTTAAATGTGCCGTTCTTTCTCTGTGTGTTCCTGTCTAATGCTCTGCGTATACAGGATTTTTTGTATATTGGACTTTGCTATCGGGATCCAGGATGGGGAAGCATAAGTTAGCGGTGGTCTACCATTCTGGCCATTGGTTATCACACTATTTCGAGGAACGGCAATCATTAATCAACGAAAATATTCAACTTAATTTGAATCCCATATGCCAAGTTCGATGAACTAGATGCTTGCGAGTCGTATTTCGCCGAGAAGAACAATGTCCCCGCATTTACGCTAGAATATTCTCCGGAACGTATCCCTAAATCGTTGGAAAAAACGACTTGCAAAAAAAAAAAAAACATTTGCATACACGTTCTGAAAATCTCTCTCTCGAGTTAAGGCTTATTAAGAGTAACGAATCGCTTCAGGTCAAGTTATCTACGAGCTCAACCGTGACTCGCTTCGAGGGCGGACTCTTTCAGCGATACAAAACACGTTCAATGTGCAAAACATGTGCAATGAGTGTGTGAATGTTGATGTGATGTATAGCGTGCGATTGAAGATAAAACGGCAGAAAAGCCGAGAGAGGAAAGGGGAGAGCTGATGCATTAATACCCAGAGAGAGATTATCCATAAGCGACGTTAAGAGTACTCCAGCACCGAATGCTTACGCATTAGGATCTGTACGAACAACGTTTTCCAAATCAACTTTTTTTTCTCTCTGCCCTCTCTGTCACGCATTGACAAAGAGTCCTAAAACAAAGGCGCATGTTTCCATCTGTTTCCGTTCCGGAGAAAAAACATTTAGAGGTCTTACAACTTCAATGCACCTCGTAATATTAGTAATTAATATACTGACCACTCCGATCGATTTCAAAAATCCAATTGCCAAAGATGCATTCGGACATATTTTCAATTACGAAAACCAGTGGCGTGTTCGGAAAACTGGAACACAATGTCTTATGTATTATGAAACGCTACGAGTAATTTCGACGATAGATTCCTGACTGACAACATCACAAATAAAATAATAACTATCCGAGTTCGAAAGATATTTTTCTCTCGAAGAATTATTATTCTTCTGTATTAAACACGAATCAGTTTGAAATTCGATTGTTTCAGACGTGGTTTTTTTTTTAAATCTTCTTGTTATGAAATGATAAGAAGGCTAGGCTTATTCCACAGAATCTTTTTAATCTTCACTCGACCCATGTATCAACGACAATGCTCCATTTCCAGGTGTTCACGATGACGCTTTGCCGTTGAAACTCGGATGGTGAATGAATCAAAAAAGTAATACCAGTGGAATAACCTAGTCACTTAACAGTTCGTAAGGATTCATTTATCAAAAATCTATTAGCCAAAATCTGATACGATATTATATATATATATATATACAACTTTTTTCTCATATGAATTGGTCGGTTTCCATCAAATATTTTCAACCACATTGTGTGTTCGTCCTATTATGTGTTCCTATCCCTTTTCCTAATTTACTATAATTTGAATGCTGTATTTTCGCCAGATGGCGGTAACTTCTGTATGAATGAGTATATATATATATATATATGTGTGTGTGTGTGTTTACTTCAGAAAAACTCGGACGAGTAGCAAACACGAACACACGCACCTCAGACCGACGAAGGGGCAAGAGAGCCATGAAATATTTCTTCCCAATGTGAGTCTTTTAAGTGTAAAATGCCCTGTGAATGGAAAGTGGTGACATTATTGAAGAATAACAAAAAATATCCTTTCCCATTGAAACGATATCATATTCGTGGGCTATCAATCGGAGATTTGGTTTGCAGCTCTCCAAACACGTTCCCCCCGCTATTATTCCTTCCTTCACAGTTCCATGAGTAGATATCTTCCGATACCTATTTGCTATCATTAAAACCTTGCCTTCCTCTCTTGAACAGTCCATTTATTCCTTCGCCAAGGTCTTTAAAACTAAATGAGGTGCAGCTGTATAGATTAGGGGTCTGCTTGGGAATTCTTCGCGAGAGGCAAACTTGAGAAGCACTGAAGTATTTTAATCATCTTCTCCCATGGTTACAAGTTTCCATGTGAACTAAGTCGTGGAGATGGTTTTACTATTTTCACTAGCTGTTGTTTATGTAATTTGATTAGATTCGCTGTATCCTAAGTGATGGCCGATGACAATATGTAGGAGTGATTTGAAAAGCTATCTGATGTTGAAAAACAGAAAAAAAAAATTAGAAAGAATTATAAATGAAAATATTTGAAAAATGATTCAGGTAGAAGAAATAGAGAAAAGACATTTAAGATGGTATGGGCATGTAAAAAGAATGAATGAAAACCGTTGGCCAAAGAAAATACTGAATTGGCAACCAAAAGAGGGAGGAGGAGGAAGAGAGGACGCCACCAGAAGAATACTGGACAAAGAAAGTCACACCATAGACATGCGAAAAAGAGAGACAGAAAGGAAATAAAGACTGGAAAGACAGGGAGACCTGGAGAAGAGGATGTGAGAGACGGCCAATGGCTGCATAAAACTCGCTACATATACAATATTTAGGGTCTCCTGCATAATACCTTGACGTCAACCCGTTAATTCATCTTGTGAAAATGATATTTGGCGACATTACTTATAGCTTACCAGATTGGAAGCGAAATGAAACACAGCTTATTTCAAATTAAAGAAAATCTTTACTCCATCCAATCCTGTGGAGTAAAGTTTTTTTAAAATGTGGAATAAGTTGTGTTTTGCTTTCATCGTGAAAGAATTCCACAGAGTGAAGGTTGAAACTATATCTTCCATAGCTTACCAGATTGAAGGCTGAGAGGTCTGGGTTCAAATCCCCCTTCATTCATGATCTTTCTAGCAGTAACTTGTAGGGTGCCACATAGATATAGACATATTGCAGCCTCACGTGAGAACTAAGATTTGAGATTTTTTTTAATGAAAGAGAGGAAGATTATGACCGGGAGATATATAATACTGATTTTTGTTGAGATCTTGATTTGTACGGAGAATAAAAGAATTGTTGTGATATTTATACATTTCCCCTAACGTACCGTCTGCTGAAATTGTGCGGTACTTGTGAAATTTGATGCAAACTTGAGTATTGTGGGTGTAAATTGTTACATTCCACCCTTATTTTCCCTCGTGATTTTCAAAGGAATTAGTGGCAGAAACTTTAGGATGAATTGAAGTGCTTGATGAGTAAGATTGCATAAGAATCAGCTGGTTGGAGGAATGCAGGAGGAGGTTTGTGTAATGAGAGGATTACAAGCTAATTTATAGGCGAAGCACTGCGACCAAAGGGGTGTAGAAATGTGCCACCGCACTTCTGCCCTGGATCTAATTTTGATTACTTAGATAGGGATATTACGTCATGATTTGTACGCATCAGTATGTATGATAAATGGGTAATGACTCATTCTCCTCCGAGTATTTCCTCGTCACTTCCTCCTCAACTTTACTTATTCCAGTTCAGGGGTGCATTCCATTTCGTTTCCTCACGTGCTTATTCATGGCCACATGACTTTTCACATAGGTACCCAATATTTTTTCCGTTACCGCCGTCTGAATCCGTAGGCGTAGAAGAAGTATTTTTAACAACAGGTTTGGAGTTTGGGTGAAATGCAAGTCGACTAACGCGGGGATATGCCTGAAACTTTAAAAGTTATTTAGGAAAAAATATGTCACAGGGTTATTTTGTGCTAAAAATCATCTTGGTTGTCAGCGAATGCACCCTAATGAGAATATTTTGGCCGCTCCTCTGATTTCCTCAGCACCGGAATGCAAACGGCATCTTGGCGTGATCCGGGCTTGGATATTGTCAATTTTTATTATGGAGCATCGGCTATCTTCTACATTTAATTACTCTTTTTCCTCGTTTATTTAGAGTGCCCTATCGAATATCCGAACGTTTTCCCGTTTCTAACCTCGAACCCGTGAAACGCTTTCGCGACCTTTCGCCATTTCGCATGACCGATCCGTCGCACCTTCCCCCCGTAGCCCTTCGCCGCTACGACTCCTGCATCGCAGTGGGCGAGCGGGGGACCGCGTGAGGCCATGTGACCTATCGGGGCGATATCCAACGATTCCGGAAAGAATCGCTTCCCTCGAAGTTTCGTTAATCAAGATATAAAGCGTACGGCCTGCCAAATGATACGCCCAACGCGGGCAAGTACCACCTCATTATCGAGCCATCGTTTGTCTCTCCCCCCATTTCCACCCCCTCCCCCCGTGTCCTTCCTTCCTCCCTTTTCCATCCCACATTTCTCCCTCGCGCCGCCACGTTCCCCAATAAATCACTTGCCTCTGGCGCGGTCCAGCGAATAAATCGCCCGCCAGCCACGCCGATCCGCCTCGCCTCCTTCCGCGTGGCTTCAAATAACACGGAGCACATCGATGCGGAGGGAGGCGGTTTCATATGCGCGCACGCTTTCGTCCGTGATTTTTGTTGCGTTCCTCTCCAACCACAGATGCCTGCCTGCACCTCACCCCACTCTCCCATCCCGCGAACTTCGTTCTGCGTTAGACACGCTGTCACGACCCGACCCATGCTCACTTAATATGGGGCCATCATTTCCCTCGACGCGAACAGTACTCCAGTCCTCCGATATCCACCCTATTCCTCCCGTATGCACTTTCTTTCCATAGTTTTCCCACTCTGCTCCGCCATTCGAAAAAACTTTACGCGTTGCACCGTCTGCGTCACGAGAAACCGCCAGCCGCACAGTGGTTCAAAACGCCGAAAAACATGGCCAAAATTCGAAAAATCAAAGTCCGTGTCTGGAGTTTTTTATCATCACATCTTGTGTAGAAGACACCAATGCATGTATTCATAGACATAAAAGAGACCGGTAACGCATCTCTGATCCTGCACATACGCACAAAGTTGTCTTTTATGTATGTTGCTCGTTCCAAAAGTATGTGCTCTACTGTATTTTCACCATATTAAGTGAGTGTTTTTAAAAATATTTACATGTTTCTTGACGTTCCAAATAGAGCGGGCTATAAACCATACGTTAATAATACTTTGAACGTTTAATTTATTTTTCATTCATATTTAACCCTTGTTATTCACGACCTCTTTTGCAAATCAATGAGTCTAATGGAAAGTTGGAGCTACAATTTTTTTACCACGTATTAGCACTTTGAAAAAATGTTATATAGTGTATATAGTGTCCTATAGGAAGATCTGTAAGAATTAGCAGCACATATCTGCACGATTTTTTTATCCATACGTTTATGTGTCAGTGATTAATATGATTAATAACTATATTAGTGCGAATTATTTATAAATATATTTTTAAGCATGTTAAACTATGTACATTACTGAAAAATACTAAGGTTGTGTTGCTAAGGTTCATTATTAATGTTTGTAGTACGAACATAATAAGTTATGTACTTAAGGAGAGAAGTTGTTATTCAGATCCACTTAATCTTCTCATTTTTGAAATTCAACTATCAATTTTACAGCAGAAAAGCAGTCTAAGAAGATTAAAGTTCCATTTAAACTCGATGTATGTTAACAAAAATTTTAGTCAATGCTACCGAAATTCCAAGCAAATTGACAAAATTCTCACCGAACAATTGACCGATTTAATAACGTCAACCAGCGTTAACTTGAAGAAACATTTACAATTGAGGTCTGTATACAGCACCTTATGTGCTAATTACCTTTAATTGTTACTTTGTATTGTTGTATGAATAACTAAGCACATAATCCTTATTATTGAATGCTTGTGAAATTGAAGAGCAGCGGAGTGAGTTAAGTGCATTCATCGTAGAATGGAAAATGATTCGACATGCAACAGAATTTGTGGATTAGGCTAATGGAACTTTTATACAGAGAAGATATTGGCGGACAAGAAAAAAATTGCAGTTTCGTTCTGCAGAGAAAAAACAAAATACATTAACTAGTAAAGCAAAAATTAAAAAGGAATTCTTTCTATTGAATGGTTTGCTAATATACTGTATATAGCTGGATCCAGTACAAGTATCCAAGGAACACTGATACGCAATTTAAAAAAATATATATCTCGGTTACCGCAATATTTTCATGGCTGAAGAAATAATTAAACACGACATGTCAAATAAATTAGCTGCAAATTATTTCGAGTCGTTTCGGCATAAATATGGAGGAAATTAGGGCGTACTACTTAAATTTTATAAACATGTATGTTGTATCTTACGATAAAAGCGGTAAAAACATTTGAATGTGTTATTTTTATTTTTGAAGGTTTATTTTAACTTTTGAATTTTGGTGTTTCATATCTTAAATCAAATTTAAAGAACTCAAAAACCTCCGTCACAACTTTTTCGCGAGAAATCATTAATTATTTCTGTATTCTATCCACCATTTTGAATTTTGTAACTTTTTTGCCAAATTGAATTCAGCGACCTCAAAAACACCTAGTTGTACATTTCAATACAAATCCATTCACATTTAGAATTTTGGCCAGGTTTTTGGTCGTTTTGAACCACTGTGAGCCGGTCGGGTTTGCTCAGTGCAGTATTTCCCAAGCTTTTTCGAGCCGCTGCTCCCTTGGCTCCATAAATCCATACTCAACACCCCCCAAATTGCAAACCATAAGCTTGTAATCAGAATAATAGACTTAATGACCAAATTTGGAACATTATAAAAATAAATTTAAAAACAATGACGACCGATCTAATGTTAATATCTAATACAGTTTTATAGTTTATTCGCCCGAAAACATGTTTGACGAGTCAGACAGAGATCATATAAAAATTAAAAGGAACGCAGATAAATGTTTCATTTAAATTAGTTTAACAAATTAAGTGACCTATGTTTGTAGTTTTTTAACGCCTAAAAGTATTTAAGAAAAATTTTTAAGAAAAAAAGGGGGAGTGAGGGATTAATGACGGCTTGATTAACCTTAATTAAAAATTCAAAAAAGTGATTCAAGAAAGGATAATCAGAGGAGCGGGGTTATTGGAAGTATTAGGAATGTGGCTTCTAAATACGCTAAGAATGTAAACGAGGCAACATTTCAGATAGGTAAAAGTTATTTTGAGTTTATTTGCGGCACAAAGAGAATTATCAGGGCACCTCACTTGATGGAAAGTTTGAACACTCGCACGAGATTAGAGACGTAAGACAGTCACCGATATGAAATGTATTTATTCATTCCGCCCTTGAAAAATTCACGACCACAACATCGACAAGCATAAAAGCAGCAGAAATACAAAATTAATGCTCTCTCATCTCGCATAAAAAAGTAATGGGAGATAATTATGAAAAGATCGTTCCCTAATAATTCCCTACCATATGTCTTTGATGAGACAAGCAAACTATCCCGTAGGATGTTGATCACCTCCTGCCACACGCCCTGTCAACGAATCGCAGGGTATTTAGTAGGTGTGTAACCTATGCGATTTTTTATCCATCGTATTTCATTGATCAGAAATGTTTCCAATTATTTTAAGATCTTTGAGCTTTAAATCTTTCTGGTCTCTCTACACGCCCTTCAATGTTTTTCATTATACTTATTCCTTTTTTGTTAACTATTTATATCCATTCATCTTCATAAATTTCGTGGATTTATGAGGTAAATGTTTCCATCTCACAAGGCGTCATCGTCATGTACAGACACCTAAAGTTTCAGAGGAATTTTTGTAGAAACATTCTTCCCTAGACATCAAATTCATCCCGTTAGATGTCATTAAGAAGTTCCGCTGGGATAAAATATCTAAAATCACTCCGTTCCATCAAAATCTTCCCTGTTCGTGAATGCAGTTACCCGTAGTGACATAGGGTGACAGGTACCGCGGTCAGTCATTTGCATGTAATGAATTTTTCGCACGCCGAAAAGCACGGAACCGTACTCGTTCCCACACGTGTTTCGCTAAGCGTGAATGACGTGGATATCCTAAAAGAATTCTCACGGCCATCGTCGCGATCCGGCTGAACTCACTCACCGACGGAGACACGTGCGCGTCCCGTGGGCAGGACGGCCACATATGTCCTACCCCCTTAGGAGGAGGACGTGACCACTGAAGTTGGGAGGGGCAACAGGAGAGAGACGAGAAGAAAGCAAAGGGAGCAGGAGAGAGAATTCCATGGAGAAACGGGTAATATGGAGAGACTGAAAGGAAAAGGGTGGAGAGGCTGAGGAAGTTAGTTATAAAGAGAAAGATTGAGACAGAGAGATAGATAATTAATTTATTTTGCTCTGGACATCACCCATAGAGCAACCAATAGTATACATCTAATACAAACTATGAATAACCTAGTAATGACAGACAATTTATAATGTCATTGAGCGTTATAAAGTAATTACATACAGATATTGTATTCATTAATAATAACAAAATTATTTGAAAAAAAGAAACAGAAATTGAAACTATCAAACATAAACAGTCTTCAATCATCTGGGAAGCATTTTTTAAGCAGAATATCATAATATTTAAATTTAATAATGGTGGGCGAAAGGGATTTCCTCTATTCGATAGGAATTGAATTCCATAGTTTCGCAGATTCAGCGACAAACGACTTTTGAAAAGTGGTAATACGGTGTGATGGAATTTCATGGTTCCTAGGATCCCTTCTAGTAATCATTTTATGTGCAGTGGTTCTGTTTGAAAACATGTCTATTAGGTATGAAGGCTCATTAAGATCAAAGATGGAAAAGAGAAAATTTCCAAGAAGGTATTTACGCCTCAAATCGGTATTCAACCAACCTAATATTTGGAAATAGGGGGTAAGATGGTCATCTTTACGAAGATTAAAGGTGAAGCGTACGCAGTAATTTAGGAGGCGCTGAAGCTTGAGGTTATTTTCAACTGTCAAATCATCATTATGAGCTAGACAACAGTAATCAAAGTTTGGGAAAATTATTTACTGAACGAGCAATTTCCGGGCTTTTAAAGGAAGAAGGTTTTTATTTACTTTGTTGCTATAAAGACATTGATTTTATTAGAAATATGGAGTATCTATGACTATTCCACGACAATTTATGATTAAGGTAGATGTCTTAGAGTATGGCAGCTCATTTTCCATGACTTTAATTTTGGGAATGACATTGAGATCGAATTTGTTGATAATTTTGGAGTTCTCGAGTAGGACAGCTTGAGTTTTGGTACTGTCAAGAAGAAGCAGGTTCTTATCAGCCCGATCCACTTATAGCTGAGAAGTCTTCCTTAACCCTAAATATCATATTACTAAGCTCGTAGAGGTGGGAAGAAATAGATAGAGAAAGAGAGTGTGTGTGTGTGGAGATGCTCTTAAGGGGTTTAACGTCAGGTCACCGTACTTCCAGGGAGGGAATGGACTGACTCCGGGGGAGTCCGGGAGGAAGGGATGAAAGGAGGGACGGGGGGGAAGAGGACCAGGAGGATGGAGGTTCAGTGTTATTCTCCAAACCGCGCGCAGTTGCCTAGCAACGCGGACGCAATAACTCACCCTTGGGGGTCGGGGGAGTTTGTGCAGAAGGGTGCGACGAGGGTCGTCCCACATAGGGAGAGAGTAGATGCCCCTGTGTAGATGCCCTTTGGCGTATTATATTATTCTGGGATCGGGTAGTGGGGGGTAAACGTGGGGGAGGGTGAAGAAGTGCCGGAGCGGAGAGACAAACCGACTGGCACCGTCGAGTTGTTGCTCTGCCGTACTGG
>WURS02000004.1:1278525-1290608 GCA_011762765.2 Rhinocypha anisoptera | reverse complement strand
GTGGAACGCAAAGTTTTATTTCTGTTGTTATCAACATGGATTTCCACAAAGTCTCGGCCTTAACCATTTCTCGAATAGTTTTTATACATGATATACGAACAATTCGATTTTACTGAATTAATTTTGAATAATACTCCTCAGTCATTTTATAAGGTTAAATGTATCTATGCACATTTACTGCTAAATGAAATCCTTGATTTAAAGTATTAATAATGTATGTCACCAAAAATGAGTAGGAACGGTTATATCAATTACATCTGTCATTATGAATCAGTATGAATACAAACCTAAAAATCCTAGTTCTTTCATATCGTGTTGCACTTCAAATTTATCTCCTCTTACAACCGGCAAATAATTGGAGAAGAGTTAATGTGGTAGTGGCTTTCTCAATCTCGTCTCGAAATAAAGACTAGCTATCTTTAATTAAAATATCAAACATCATTCAGAAAACGATTAGGATCCAGTCATTTATACGATGGCATCGTCATTTTCCAGACGCAAAGGAGAGTCGAGTTGTGGGACGACTATAAAGCAGCGATCGAGCCTCCCATAAAGACACTCAGCCGCGCGCACAACGCTGGAAGAGTTTTCGTCAACGGCACGTAATTTATTGCGACTTCTAATGAACTTGGTCTGAGGCTTGGTCTGAGATGATATGCATAGTATCTTCTAGTCTTGTTGCATTTTCATTATAAATAGAGAAATTTCATCTAATTATTATTGGAACTTTGTAGAAGTAAAATTTAATTTTCCAATTATTTATTTATAGGTTGAATATAATTATAAGATTAAACACTTTTGTTGTTTGGAAAATGAGGTGTCAGACATCTGAAGTCATATTTATACCCAATTTTTTTTTCTTTGGGTTATTTCGAGTCAGCTTTAGCCACTGGGCGCATCAGACCGAGAGAAAGGGTGTACACGGATGGGAATGAAAGGGTAGGAGGGAATTTAGGCTCATAAGAGCCTCTAAAAATATGTTTCAACTTGTGAAACTAAATCATCATCTATCGATTACATAACCTTTTGTGGGTCTCATCAGGATCTTTTAGTTGGATAATTATCGTGAGAATAGAATGAGTGGTTATCTCGGTCTCACCTGTTAAACTCGTCCATTCCCCATATCAAAGGCTTGGTTCACGTAATCTAATGAGAAAATCGCCAACTTGGTAGAAAATCATTTTTCTACCACCTCCTTAGTAAATTCTTTCCTGGTTTTCTTGTGTAGTGCAGGGTGCTATCTCATGAATGGACGATAAGGAAAAATAACATCCCATCAACAGCTGGTAAATGCATTGTCCCTTTGCCCTCAATCCTCTTTTTACTTGTCTGGCTAAAAACTAATTGCTCACAATTTCTACATCACAAAAATAGTCTCACCACGCTTCTTGCTGAATGATTTCTAATGCTATGCTTCTCGCCACCTCCATTCAAAGGAGTGAATTCTCCAATCTATGGATCAAGTATCTGACGTCTTATTCCACTCTCATTCCCACCTTCCGTATTTTATCTTCTCTACTTTCGTCCACGTCCTTCTTCTTATGATTCAATCTCTCCTTCTCTTATCCTCCCCCTTCCTTCTGCCCCTTCCCCTCCGTTTCCACTCTTCCCCCAAACAAGTCGTCCCTTGTAGTATCGTATCCCTCACACTCACCATTCCCCCATCCCTTCGCACGCAGTCGACCCCTCCCATCCATCGCCTCCGCCCCCCCCCCTTCTTCTTTCCCCCTCACCGCACCCCGTAAACGGAGGCTAATATCGGATGCGACTTAATGGCTGCCACCGTTCGTCCCCTCCTCTCTTTTTTCATCGTCATCCTCTCCCTCCCGCGCCGCAGAAGCAGAGAAGGAAGGAGGGAGACAAAAGGGAGGGAGCGAGCGAGCGAGCGAGGCGAACAAGAAAAAAGGTAGCGCGTGCTCCAAACCACTCTTCCTCATTCCGTCTCGTTTGATGCGAAAAACACTTTTCTTAAACGACTTGAGCGGCTGAGCGCAAAATGGCCGCGCGAGATATTGCCAGCCGTTTGGCAAAAACAAGTGCTGGCGACAAAGCGCCATCGAGACGTAACCACGTTAAATCCTCGAGTGTGCGCGGCCAATTTGGCGGCGCCACTGTCGATCTCGAGCGGATGAAGACTCCGAAAAAAAGGGCTTTTGTGTCCCGCGCGCGAGAGGGGATTCCACATGCCGTACGAAACGAACCCTTTCTAACCCCCACACTCCCCTCCCGCCCCTTCACTCCCACCGTCGCCTCCCCGCCCCCTCTTCCTCCTCCGCCCTCCCGCACACTCGAGATCCCAGCATCAAACAAAAGAACAGGACGCGAGCGAAATGCCGGGACAGTCGCTCAGCGTCCATTAGCTTCAAATTCGAATCAAAAGGTGGACTTGATTCCAGTAATCAGACTTTTATCCTGTAAAGCCTCTCCCCACAAGTGTCTGATTCACCATTTTCAACGATACACTATAACACAAACGAATTGAAGGTGTATTTCTTTTGAGGGTATTTTGTAACTATTATCTGCACTAAATATTGTGAAATATTTTTAATAAACTAAATATTGAGCTCGTCTCAATTATGTCATATTCGTACCTGCCAAATTGCGTTATATTAGCACCATTGCATTTTTTGATAACTTGCCGCAGTAATTTCCTACTCAAATGCGTTTTCTTTACAGGTTAAAATTCCTTGTGTTTAATGTTCCTTAATTCCTTCATAAATTATTTAATTCCTTTAATAAAATTCCTTCATTTAATGTTATACTTGCTATAGGATTGTCTATATTGGAAAAGGACTACTGCCTCAAGTATTTTGGATCTAAAAAAAATTAAAGTTAACGTATACGTCGGAGGATAAGTAACTCATCCGGCTACTCAAAAATAAATTACCGCACCGTATTATATATTATATGTATTATTATAAGCTTCTTAACTTGAATTTGTAACTAATAATTATTCAAATATGCTACCACTCATTGATTGAATATTCTCTTTAGATAATTTTAACCAGAAAATGAATGTTACTCTAGATATAATAGATACACTGCGGTTTTCAGGTTATACGTGTAGTTTTAGAGATTCTTTCTCCATTCTATGGGGCCCGTTGTATTCCAGGTTAAGTGCTTAAGAGCAAATACCTTATTTCCAAGTGAGCTCATGTTGATAAAGAGGCAGAATAGATATGTTCTCCTCTAATAAATTTTTCCCAGAGCACTACTACCGGTCACTGCTATTTCGATGTTTCTTCCTTTAATAATAATGCCACCTATATAGATTATATGTACTTATGAAGCGACAACTGAAACTCAAGATACTCAATAAGAAGCTGGAGAAGAAAATTTTTTGTCAAGTCACGGAAAGAACCCGTAAAAAATTTAATGAAAAACCATAGCCTATTACTATCAATCGAATAAATATTGAAATTCTCTAAAATGGGAACGAACAAAAGGTAGACGAAACTATAGACAGGAAAAAATTTATAAAACAGAAACAAGGGATAACAAACGAATCACTTACAATAATTAATTTCTAGTTTCTTCTACCAAAGGGAAAAGAAACTAGAAAAATTCAAGAACTGAGGTACAGAACGATTTTGAAGTTAAAATTATTTTTAATTCCATTGCCAGGCGACGGGTAAAGACACCAGATGGAATAAATGAAGGACTTTGAAGAAGCGTGAAATAAGCTATAAGAATGTAAAGTTGAAGCAGCGCTAAGAACCTTGAGGAGTAATTTCAGACAACGAAGAGCAAACCTAAATGCTATTCGAGATGCCGATAGGAAAATTACTAATGAGGATATGGATTAGGTTCATAGATGGAAAGTATACTTCTAGAAACATTATGACGGGGAGAAAATCGGGCATTATCAAGATCTATCCTGATAACAGGGTATGGATAATGCATTGAAGGATCTAGGGTCGAAAACGGCATCAGGGATCGACGAAATACCATCGGAGATGAAAAATTGATGGAAATCCGAGAGTGGCCGGCCTCTTTAATCTGATATATGATATATTAGAGGAGTAATATCAACGGACCTCAACAGAAGAACATAATCGTTTCTCTATCGAAAACTAAAATGGAACATACATTCGAAAACTCCCGTACGGTTAGCCTGACAAACAGGTCACTAAAAGTTCCGACAAGTATAATATACCGATGAATATGGGGAGTCATAAGAGTGTTAAGAGAGGATATGTTAGAGATTTTATGCTCACTCTATGCGGAGATCAGAAGAAGCAAGACTGTAGAAATTGTTAATACTTGGATACTAACTATCGCCGCTGATCTTCAAATCTTACATCGAGGAGGCAATAAACGAGATCAAAGAGAAGATAAAAGAGGGTGTAAGGAGAAGCGATCACTATGCACGAGTTTGCAGATGAGATGACAGAGTAAGAAGATCGATTAAAGGAATTGACTTGCATCGAAAAGGTAATATGATAATCAAACCTGAAGTTAAACTGCAGTAAAGTGAATGTAACGGTCGGTAACAGAAATAAGATAAACAACTGACAGATAGTACTATAAAAGGACCCGATTAGGCAGGTGGAAGAAGTTTGGTAGGATGGCCACCGATGGTTGAAAAAGCGAGGAGATTTTACACAGAATATCCCCAGCGAAGAAGGTATACTCTCTAAAGAAACAGCTACGCACTGAAATAATATTAATCTAGACAAAAGAAAGTGATTCATGGGGAAATGAGGGAAATTTAGACAGTTTTCTTCTCTGCCGTCCCCCGAGTTGCTAATGTATCTTTGGCAAAACTGATTCCCTAATTCCATGAATTTCAAATATTTAACAGCCAACATTTAATTTTTCGTTCAATCCTCACAAATATAACTAATTTATTTTAGCGGTATTTCGAGTAAAGTGAGGGGTAGTAGATTGAATGAGAGGAGGAGAGTTTCAAATACTAAGGAATAGCATACGAAGAGAAGGGTTACCATGCCTGGGTTCATATGCACATCCACAATTGAGGCATTAAAATATTAACGTGGATTATAAAGTAGTAACACGGAACCGAAGATTTGATTTTGAGGAAAAAAGATGTGCATTCACCTAACAGCCAAAATATAGAGGGATGTGGAGAAGTAAGCGACAAAGTTTTTTATTTGACTTGTTGAAGGAAGTTACTAGTTAGAAATATCTTATAGAGTTTAATTTAAAACATAAAGGATGTTGAATGCAGTAATGGAAGCTTGTAAATGTAAGCGAGGCTGAAGGAGAAAAAGGATAAGCACGGATGAAGGTCGAAAGTATGCGGAGCTTGATGTTTTTGAATCGAAACTGAATTTTGCTAAGCTACGCATCGCTATACAAATGCTAGATTCTTTAGAGTAAGAAACCTAAATATTTACCACCAATCGGTTGACGCTGCCTATCGTAAGCCACAAGTGCTAGGCACAAAAATTTTAATCTGAATGTAACCAAGATAGAGTGTCGCCTTCTGCCTGGAATAATTAGAGAAATTACATGTTTCATTGCCCAGCATTTTATATTTTATTTTGCAGAGACATGATTCTCATGAACTACATTTTTCTGAAAATTAAATATTATTTCTCAGTCAATATTAAGAATTATAGCGAAGTCTGGAGGGGAATGTAGGTATAAGAAACTTTAAATTTGTTTTCCAAAAAACACTAAGCTTTTACAATAATTATGGTTTCATTAATCATCACTTAAATATTAATTCTTTTCCTTTCCGTTACTTGACATAATTATAAAATCACAAAAAATAAGGAGGAAACATTCATGAAAGAAAGAAAGAATGAGAGGATAAATTCATGAAAGAAAGAAGTATTGACTGAGATCCTTCTCAATGAGGTGAAAGTTTTTCTCAGTAGAAATGCCATGAGTGCAGAAGAAGCATCAACCGGTTAATTTAATCACTATAACTCTTGTTTTATTTTCTGAGCATCGACGGAACCGAACCGGTCACTCGAATAGGTATTACATGAAGCATCAGTATCAGCAATTGAAAATTGTTAGTAAAATGTACAACTTGGTGAAATTGCCATGCCTGTACATGATGCGTGAAAAAAAGAATCTTTCACTTTATATTGACAATGCCCTTTTTAATGCGTTGCTAGAGTCCGACCGCGGAGAAATGGCCTTCGTAAAAATGTCCACGTACTCCTTCTCTGTCCTCTGCTAACCCCATTCCGGGCTCGTTCCTTCCCCTACCGTGCCTCCCCTACCAGCGCCACGTCATCGAAGTTGCCAGATCTTGTCGTTTCGGTTCTCTCTCTCTCGGTTTTGCGCGCTTATTTGTTTGCTAATATAAGGGATTATATGTTATTTTTCATGTAAAACATTCCAATAAGAAATTTATTAATATTAATATGTTTTATTAATTTCACTGCGCCGGTGTGAGGAAAACAGGCAACACTGTTTGCCTCCCCTCCAGTCTGTGAGTGAGAGAGTAAAGTAGGGGAGTGTTACGTCAGAATTATTTGTACCATTCTCCTCCTCGGGAATAAACCAAAAAAACGCCGTGAACTTCCAAATTTACATCTTTAATCTGGTGTTTCTCACTTCACAATCCACAGCTCCCGCTATTTCTCCGCAACAATCCCCGCTCTTCCCCTTACACAAACACCAAACAAAAACTTTCCAACAATCAACCAGCCAAAATTCTACTCCACATCAATAACAATGAAACAAATGGCCAGTACACAACATCACAACAATAAAACAATAGGCTAGACGGTACAGGAGGCAAAACCGGGAGGGGTGGAAGGCATCGTAGCTCCACCCAACGTTCACCGAGAAGGACCAGTTCTAGGCGGTCGGACTCCATCAATAAGTTATAGAATGGGATTAGTTCCTCGATTTCTCGGAATAAATAACGACGTTATTATTATTGTTATGACTCAAACCTTGTAATTGAGCCTCTAAAGCGTGGAACGCACCCCGTTTCATTAATTTTCAGCCTCTGCGAATGGGCTCAGTGAGTGGGTTGTCAGGCTGGTAATCTGTCTACCTAAGCAGGGTCGGCTTAAGGGATGAACCTATAAGGCCTTAGCTCACGGCGCGGAGGTTTATAGTTCGCCATGAATCGAAATAACCACAGAAAAAATATCAACTACCACCAAGATTTCGATGGTATTAGGCTCAACTTTGTGGACCTTCATGATGAAGAGAAACGACAAAACTTTGTAATTCCAACGATATAAAGGCTCTCGCGAAGTGAAAGTCGTGATGGCTGCATTATTCGGTATTCACCGCGTATAAAATCCGTTTGTCAAAACAGATTTTATACGCGGTTAATACCTGAATAATGCAGCCTTCACGATTCCAACAATATATATATCGAAACCAAATAAACACATTGTGAAATTACAAAGTTTTTTTGCTTCTCTTCTTCATCACCAAGAACGTCAACTGGATCGATTATTGAATATGAAATTTAGGCTCGTCGAATTTCGATCGCCGAAGGAACTGTTACGATATAATGGAATATCGGTAGGTAATTTCTTTAATTATTACCCGCTACAGCTTAGGAAAAATGAGACTTTTGGCCCTTTATGGGCTAGAGGCTGCATCCTAGGGTATGGAAGATGGCTTACAGAGGTCGAAAGATGCTTTGTTTTACCGTTTGTTCCTCTTAAGACACAACTTGAACCTACTTTCAACCCAACGAACCCCCGGTATTCCCGTTTGTCTAGATAATGGGGAAAGGCATTCGTCTCTTTCTTATATTTCTTTTACCCGTTCTCGACTCAACTCTCAAAGACGTATTGAAAAACTTCTCGTCGTTTGGAAAATGGCCTATAAAATGGTATCCTGTGCTAATAAGAAAATTCTTGTGGTATGCATGTTAGTGGAAATCTAATAAGCCTCTTTTAGGTTGATTCCACATTTCCATTGGAGAAATCACTGCATTTTATGTTACAGGCGTGATATTAACAAACAATCTCTGGGAGATTAATGCCTTCCATTTATTAAGCAAACCGGTAATCCCAAGCAAAGTTTATTCCAACAGGTTTTTAATATTAAATAAAGAAATTGCTTATATTATTAAGGATGAACTTCGCTCATGTACCACTTGGAAGAGATCCCCTATGTGCGATAAAGAAGCGAAGAGACTAAGATTTAAAAAAAAACTGAAATTCTATGTATATTTATTTTGGGGAAATTGCGTGAAACATTCGTCATACTTTTCTTGGTAAATGATAACTACCAAGCTGATTTTATTTTCTTTGAGTGCTGTTCTTGTACTTAGCCTAATAGGTTGTACCGTCAGTAAGTATAGGCCGAGCAAAATTACCTCACCTGTCGAAGCATCTTAAATCCATAAACAGAGAAGGACGATTAATTCGAACAGACAGAGAGACTGAACGCTTTATTAAGCTTAAAGAATTCCTACCCTGGTACTTGCTCCGAATAGTTTTTTACAGTCTGCTGTCTCTAATATCCGCTTAGATTCATTCATGTGTTAAATGACAGAGGAGTTAACGACTTCGTATTACATTGACCGACTTCTATCTATTTTGAATTTTTAACTGTTATTTTTTTAATTCAGTGTTAATTATTTTTATTGTGTTCTGTTACTGTAAATATTATTTATGACAAAAAGGGCATGAAAAACCTTTTTTTTCTTTGAAATTCAGTGAAGGTACCCCTTCAATCGGTTCTTCATGTAACGTGGGCTTTTATGAAAATAAAATGTGTCGTGCTTCAATATAAGTAGTAAAAAACACTAGGGGTGACATTTAGTTATTATCTCAAATCTAATGGCAATATATAAACCGTATGTTGCTGTTAATTAAAATACTCTGCTGAATAAATTTAAGCTATATGAGCGCTCTTGCACGCCTAAACACCTAAACAACAATATCAGCTACTAACTAAATCACTCTTCTGGATTGTTTGCATTCATTTTACGTTTCTTTATTCTTCATTTTATCTTATTCAGATTGTGTTTCATTTCTCTGTATATAGATTTAATTAAATTAATTTTTTGGTTACGACAGCCATAAAACTCACCATTACGTTCATTTCTCTCTCAAGTCAATCTTTAGGTTTATTTTCTTTATCCTAAGTAATCCAACTGACTTCATATATTATTTATATGGTGTTCTAAAGTGAAAACATTAATTACTTGTTTTTAAATTGATAACTGTTCATTTAATTCATTATTAGTAGTGGATAAATTAAAATTTTCATCTAATGTTTGTTTCAGATTTTCCATCATCATCGTTGGAGAATCACGTCAGCAGTATTTAACTTCCAACTATGAAACAAGAGAAAATATCTTTAGACACGCCAAATTGATGGAGATTCGTGATAACACTTTCACTCTCGTGTATTGTGGGAGTTATTTCAACCATTACATAATGCATGGTGATACGGTGTAAGCATGAGGTATACGCCGCGCAAAACGGTTACCGTGGCGAGCATTTAGTGAATGACGAAAGACGCTGGACTAAGAGAAAAGGCAGGGGGAATATCTGAAGAAACACTCCATTTATTTTTCGCCACGGACGATTTTTTAATCTCCGCCCGACGACTGGACACGGTCCAGCCAATCACAAGGACGATTTAAGTGAAAGGATTAAGTGAGGCGTTGAGGTGGAATGGCCCCCCGTCAACGGGAGCGTTTGTAGTCGAGTGGGTCCGACTAGTCGAGCGAAAATCCCAAGTACTTTGTTGACGCGTAAGATTTGGCAAGTGCGATGAATCGAATTAAAATTACGGATGAACCACAATCTGTGAAAGCACATACGGCTCAGGCAATGAGGTAGATTTCACCGCAAGTAGAGACAGTGGGGAGCGTTCAGGGTTTGGAAGTGTAATTTCTCCGATTTCGGAAGGAGAGCGAGGAAAAGGAAAGACTAAGGGAGGAGGAGAGAGAAAGGAAGAAAAGGGAAAGAAGATGGAGCCAAAGGGAGCAAGAGGATGGGGGGGGGGGCACTCTTTAGGGCGAATGATCGAAGCCATCGAGGCCCGCTGCGAAAGTCGTCTCTCGGAAATTGAAGTCAAGGTAATGCTAAGCCAAAATAGAACCCGCGGTCGCTCGCGTGGGAGCACTAGAGCGAAGTCAATTCGAACGAATACAGGAAATGGAAGTACAGTTACGAATGGCGAACGGCAGAGCGAGCAGGCAGTGGTTCAAGCGGGTTTAAGGAAGGGACGGTCGTTGCTAAGCGTCGCAATTCCGGTAGTCAACGCAATCACGAGGCAAAAATTCAACGGCCATGGAGAGAAATATCCGATGATGTTTTTGCGAGAGTTCAAGAATTATTTTGCGGTAATTTCGGTGCCCGAGCAACTAAAATCATCCTTGTTTTCAGGTGTTCGGCGACAATGCAAAAATACGAGTGTGGGTCGAATGAAAACCGTAACTATTTTTATAAATATTATTTATTCTGCCAAAGTGGTACAACGCCATTTCTTTGCACAACGTGATGTGCTGAACCTTAGATAATTTTTAAAATATCAGCAATTCATCCAATGTTATTCGGTGGTTTTCCTTGTCTATTGCTTCAACTGCTGCATTGTTCTCCGAAGTCACAGTCCGATGTGCCTGACTTGGACGAGGAACGTCTTCCACTGCACACACACACGCCATATACAAACTTCCGATTCCATTCGTAAACTTACTGGAGTGACAAACACAATCACCATATTGGATCTTCATTCTGCGATGAGTCTCAATTGGTTTCGCGCCTTCACTACGCAAAAACCGAATTAAAAGTACGCTGTTCTTCCCTGGTGAAAGTCGCAAGTGGGGAATCCATCTTTATACTGGTCCTGTAACATTGTTTGTGCATCTATACTAAGCTACCTTTGCACGTGGCTTTTTGCACACTCACTGCAATACACTTGCCAAGTTAGAGGATGATGGCGCGATATCGCGATTTTTTATTACAAATTTACGGTTTTCACTTGACTCACCCTCGTATATGGGAATACTTTCACAAGCATGCCGGAAACATTCGGGAGAAAAGTGAGGAGAAATTTTTAAAGAATTCTCGGGACGCGGAAACCCAGCACAATAATAGGGAAAAATGTGTAGTGGAGGATTTGTAAAATAAAAGGCCGCGGACAACATGGAGATATTTTCTACGAAAATCATAGCCCAATCACGCTTATGTTCCCCGCTGATGAGCGGCAAGGAGATTCTTCAGACATCGACAATATGATTACCGTGTATCCAAATATAAAATTTTCCACCAGGAAAGTCTTTTTATAGACCATTTTCTGAATTCGTTTGGTCAATTCAACCGGTTGGTCGAAACACAAAGGGCAAAGAAAGGTGGCAATGTAAAAGCCACGTGATGGAGGGAGCCAGGGGGCCTCGAGCGAGCGAGCCCTCCAGCTGGGCATCACTTGGGCATACTGGCATGAGCCCACAGAGACGCTCTACATGCGCCGACGAAAGAGGAAATGAGTCAAACAAACGGGGAGTGTCAGCTTTGAGTGTTCTCCCAAGTACTGTGTATGATTTGGAGAGCGAGGTGGTAAAGGAGGAGGACGAATGGAAGAATCACTCACTATAATTCCTTATCACTCTCGACTTTCCTTTCTTTCTCCGCGCATTTCTAATTTACAAATTTGTTGTCGTCAATGTATTGGGTGTAACCATATATTTGTTGATTCTTTCTGTCTGCGATTTATACGCGTCATTGACAGTGGATCGAAATTCAGCTCTTCGATGTCTGAGTGATGGTTTTTTAATAACTATTATATTTCCACAAAAGATACAAAAATTACAAAACACGACCGGTTTTGGCGATGATCGCCATCATCTGGTAAAGTATAATGGAAGAGCAAAAGCAGCTTGACGATTTTCTTTGTCTCATCAATTCCTTACACCCATCTCTCCACTTCACCAAGGAACATGAAGTCAACCACTCCCTGAACTTCCTATCCTCACCATCACTATTTCTTACAACCAATTCAATTACTCATATTTACCGGAAACCTTCATACGCCGATCACCTAATACCTGCTTCCTCCAACAACCACCACTGTCACAAATTCGCAGCCTTCCACTCCCTCCTACATAGACTCCTCAGTATCCCTCTTTCTCAAGAAATGTTCAACAAAGAATTAAAAATAATTAAGTACCTTGC
>WURS02000004.1:1228145-1250338 GCA_011762765.2 Rhinocypha anisoptera | reverse complement strand
CGACGTAATTAATTCCCCGCCCCTCCCGCAGCGTACGAAAGAGAATAAAAGGAGAGGATTCGAGGAAACTTCGTCGCTTAATTGTGAATCCGTTACGGACTCGCCACCTAACGCGTTGCAGTCGCAATTCCCTCATCGCCCGAGCACGAGAGCAGATGACCGTCGAGAATGAAGCGCCGAGCCTAGCCTAGCGGCGGCTGAGTGAGTCTCGGAATCGCCGGTGAGGTCAAGGACGGCGCGGCGCCCAGCACGGAGGATCGTGAGGAGGAAGAGATGGAGGCCGCCCCTCCCCGCCATCCCTACGCCCTGAGGTCCCTTGGGCCCCCTCCGCCCCTCGGCCCGGGAGCAAGTGATTCCCCCTCTTCTCCTGAGAGCCAGTAGTTCAAGTTGTGATAATGTGGCCGCGCGAATTCGCGTGGGTTGCCGTCCTGCCGGCATTTGTTTTGCCGAGTGCTTTCGCGGTAAAAGCGATGGAGTTGCCCAAGTGGAGTGCTTTTTGAGCGACATCAAGATGTGATTATTTCCGAGCATGTATGATCTGTTGTTTTAAATTATGATTTAGTCCTTTTTGGGGACTTTTTTCACCTCAGATGGCCTGAAGAGATTGTCATATGACCATTTCACTGACCTTTTCCCTGCTCTGATGACTGAAATGAGCTCCTCCTTGATCCAGGGAGGGAGCGAGAGAGATCCACCGGTGTGATTGCACCTTCGGCTGTAATGTCCAGCTGTTCGGATTGGCTTGAGCCACGTCTCTTTGTGGTCCCAAGGGTGAGGGCAGCCCATGCCGCATCGGGGTGGAGGAGAGAAGTGGGTGGGGAATCCAGATTTGGTGCAATACCAGTAGGGGGAGATGCATCGCCTCCAGCCTCGTCTGCAGAACAAGAGAAAATGACTATCTATGTTCACTGTCGAAATTGAAATCTGATGAAAGTACATTGAAATAAAAGATATGTATTTCATTCTTTTAATACCAACCTCCTTTGTCTGATATATACAAAAATATCAGTCCGTTTTTTGAAGAACTTTTATTTTACTGACAAAGATATGGCGATGGAGTTTCCAAGATCAGAAGTCACCCATCAATGGCCAATGGCCTCACAAAAGAGGGTGGATGGGTGGGCAGAGAGAAGGATACCCTGTCCTATAGCCCTGGAGTCAGGAAACTGACTCCAAAGGCAATTCAGTCCTTGAGGACCAATGGCAGCAGGAGACCAATATTCTGGAATTATCCCCTTTGGTTTTAACCCACATAGTTTTCAGACTCTTCCCACTTTGTTTCAAAGTACAAGTATAAGGAGCTTTAGTATATATACTATAAGATAATAATACCCCAAGGGGTAACCAATCATCTGTCCCCAGTAGGGGCACAACTAGTCTATCGGATTCTGGGGAGACTAGGCTAAGATGTATTCCTAGGCTAAGCATTCCAACTCAAAGGAATTCAGAATCCTCTGGCAAACTCAAACCCAAAGTCAAAACATTTTTCAGGACAGTCTACATGAACTCTCTCCTACAACCAGGAAAACCCCCCATGAACTAGGAAACATTATCATAAAAATTCAAGTATTAATACAACAAGAAACTAGGCTGACAGAGGAATGCACCATAAACTTTGACAACTACAGACTTTATAAGTAAAACAGATAAAATGATCTTGAACTCTGAATGATGCACTACACCTAGGAGTCGCATTTTCTATTTTCAAAAACAGTAAAATCCATGATTGAGGTAAAACCAGTTAATAAGAGGTTAATGACAAATTTCCATTAAATGTGGAAACAAAAAATAAACCTTGATTAATGAACACATGTTGGTCAACGAGGAAAACAAGTCAAATGCCAAAAAAAGTAAACAAATAATGGGAAATGATTTAGAATACAATACCTATGATTTCAAAAAATAATGTAAAAATTCTTATGGGCGACTTCAATGCACAATTAGGTAAAGAAAGAAAGGTCAGAAAAAAGTTGGTGGCTTCCCAGAAATAAATGGACTAATCAAAATGTCAAAAGAATGGTAGAACGTTGTAATAGTTTTAATCTCAAAATCATGTCCACCCACTTTAAGAAGAGGCCATCAAAACAAAAAAACATGGTGATCACCTATAAATATTCACCCATCAATAGATGGATTCCAAATTGATCATATCACAACCTCTCATTAAAACCAAAAGAAATTATAAATGTCCAAGGCTGGATAGGAGCATATATTGATACAGATCACTATCTAACCAGAATAAAACTAAATTTGAAACCCCAGAAATTTATAAAAAAGAAATCCATCATTCTAAAGTTTGACACCATCAAAATCCAACCATCATTGACCATTGAATTTGATAAAAAACAATCTAAAAATTGGCACCAAATGAAAAACAAAATAATTGAAACAGCCTAAATTTAAATTCCCTTGGGATGAAAGAAACATCCTTGTTAGAATGAAAATTGCAAACTATCAGTCAAAACCAAACATTGGACATTCTTTGCTTCAAGAAGGAAAATGGAAAATTGACACTTAACAATCTTAAAAATTGTAGAAAGCATGCTAAATATTTTGATAAACTACTAAACTTCCCAGAGTTCAAGGAGAGTTTTCTACCAAAAAATTCCACTTAAACCAACCTAAATTCACAAGAACCAAATGAAGAAGAAATCATTTTATGAGTTAAAGGCTGAAAAACAACAAAGCATATGGCGAAGATGGAATTATTGTAAATCTTTTTAAATCATCAGGTAAAAGAATCATTAAGGGAATCACACAATTTGTACAACAAATTTGGCCAACTGAAGAAATTCCTGATGAGTCGAAAAAGGCTCTAATTCATCCATTATATAAAAAGGGAGATTGAGCCAATATTAATAACTACAGTGGAATCTCCCTCCTTTCTGTCATGTAAAAAATTCTATCTCAATGTCTCCTTGACTGAACACAAGGACAACTTGAACCCAAAATTGGTGAATATCAAGCAGGCTTTAGAACAGGTAGATCATGTCCAGAACAAATATTAAATCAAAAATTAATTCCAAGACACCAAAAGTAAAACAATAATAAAATCGTTTGTATTTTCATTGATTTAAAAAAAAACCTATGATTCAGTTGATTGCCAATCCCTCTTCGAAATTTTAAAAGAACAAGGGTTAGATATAAAAATGTTACCAAAAATAAAGCAGACATTAACCAACACAAAATCTAAAGTAAAATTCATGGGTGAAATTTAGGAACCTTTCCAAATTAAATCAGGAGTATTGCAAGGGGTTGTCTCTCTCCATCACTTTTCAATTGTGTCCAAGAAAAAGTAGTCCAAGAATGGCACAAAAAAAATGGAACTCTAAATTGATTAAGTAATAAAGTTGGAAAGATCTATAATTCAAATAGACTGCCTGGACTTTGCAAATGATCTGGCGATGCTGACTCAAGACTTAGCCACAGACCAAAAATCAAATACCTGAAAGAAACTGCAGAGTTAGAGAAGAAAATAGGATGGAAATCACACCACCAAGCTCAGACAAAATTGCAAACTTTTGGAAAACTATGTGACCACTACCTAAAATGCACAATCACTCAGCCACGTCTATAAACTCAGAACAACAGAAACAGAACAAAATACCACAGCAAACAGATCACATTGTCACAATAACCGAACTCTTACAAACCATCAGAAAAACTCAAAACTGGTAAGCACTGTGAATAGATCATAAACATAATTTTTGGTGTAAGAAATTTACCTCATTTTATAAATACTTGACAAAACACATTAATAATAATATAATGCCATTATTTTTTATAAAAAGAATAATAATAAGGGGTGCAGTACTTATATCCGGAAAAATTTCAATTTGAATTTCCTGCCATATCGTAGTTTCGTCAGAGGTCCCAATTGGCGTTATTGAAAGCCATAGGCATCTAGTCAACAGTCATAATCTCAAAATGGCCAATATGTTATGTACAAGTGCGGAGTACAACAGACGAGCCACCATTATCGAAAGTCTTCACTCTGGGCGTCCAGCGACTGAAATCATTTGATTGTTCGGGTACCCCATATCAACTGTTCACGATATTTTTGAATAAGTACAATGCTTCAGAGAAGTCTGGTGAAGGTTCCACTATACCCAGCGAGAAAATCTCATTCGAGGGAACGCGTGTCACTAACGGCAGCAGTCGTGGGAAGAGCTCGGTCGCTGATTTCGGAGGACTCGGGGCAATCATTGAGGAAATTGGCATCAGTGTTGAGTGTCAGTGAGCAAACAATGCATCGGATTGCAGAGGAGGACTTACGTTACAAGTCGTACCCAATAAAGGGGCGACAGATTCTGTCCAAAACAAAACGAGTTGCTCGCTGCAAACTGTTATTGAGTTCGATGAAAAATGGGCGAATCAGATTCTTTTCTGATGAAAAGATTTTCACTGTTGATGCAAAGGTCAACCGAAAACACACAGATATGCAAAGATCAACCGGAAAAATGATCGCTTGCTTGCCCATGATGGCGAGGACGTCCCGATTGTTGTACGAACAAAATTTCTGGTTGCGTTCATGTCTTGGGTATTGCATCAAGTGAGGGTGATATCATGCCGCCACATTTCTTTGAAAAAGGACAAACCATCTATAACAAAGTATATCTGCGTGTTTCAAACAATGTCACGAAACCGTGGATGGTAACTGTGGCCTCGGGAAGGCAATATGTCTTTCAGCAGGACGGTGCACCGGCTCACACGAGCCATTTAGTACAAAACTGGCTGTCGGATAACGTGGACATGTTCTGGACTAAGGAGTGTTGGCCCCCGCCCCGAATAACCCGGATTTGAACCCCCTTGATTATTATGTTTGGAGCGTAGTTGAAAGGGTTACTAACAAGATGAGACACCCTAATGTCGCATCCCTACGCAATGCCATCGAAGCTACATTTAGAAATATAGACAGCGTGTGAGCGCTTCAGGCCGAGGATGGAGGCGGTCATTGCAACTGAAGGTTATACTGAGTAATTTTATTCTTGACTGTAGCCACAATTTCTATGTAAAAGAATTTTGTTTAATTTATATTTTGTGTGAATAAATTTGCTTTAAATAAAAGATTTTAATTTGTCCTGATTTAAGTGCCGCACCCTGTGTAGAGAGAGGGAGAGAGATGATGTGGTCACTCTGTTCTGACATGCTCTACATCCAAATGAAAAATGAAATCGTTCATGGTGTTTGACAAATTTGTACATAAATTTTTACACTGAAGATGATTTTATGACATCACTGCCACCCATCCTCAGTTTCACGACAGATAATACAGAGACAGTAATAAATAAATAATGTGAAACTGAAATTAGATAAAGTTTTATAATATGTACATTCACTTTTAACAATATGGGAATTCTGAAAGCAAACAAACCACTATACCAGTACATATGTCGGTTATTAATGATAAAAGCATTATATTGTGAAAAAGTTTTCAAAATTTTTGTTAAATTATATTAAAGTGATGTATTTGGTTTACTTATGGATAGGTTAATCACCTCAACATCAACCCAAGATCCAGTTGTTATGGCTTCATCAACTGCTGCTTCCACATGCTCTAACATGGACTTCCCTATGGCACATGTAACCAAGCAGTGAGGCTGGCTTTCTCCAGGAAAGTTGTGTTTCTTCACAAATCCGGCAGGATCAGAGATGCCTAACCTTCGAAGGGCATCATATTCTGATAAAAGATAAAATGGAAGCATTTAAATGTAGGAGAAGCACAAAAGTAGATATTGATAATAAATTTCAGCTTTACAGCAGAATCACAAATTATGTAATGATGTCACAGATTAAACAGTTTCAAAGAATAAACCTTGAGTGATTATAAGCTGTTTGCAGAAGCACAGTGAACAAAGAGTGCTCATGTACCCTTACCCATGAGTGTCAAGCTCAGGGTAGAGAGACATTATCATACTAACAAGTAATTGGAAGATACTACTTAGAAAAAGGAAATAAAGAGAAATGTTGACAATTTTTAAAAAGGCCAATAAACTTCATGAATGAAAGAATACTTTCATGAAGTTTTCACATGTTTTGAAATGTAAGCAAGGTGAAAGTAACAGAGTATTTAACAAACATTTCATCATAATTCCAATTACACGTTTAGTCACACAATGATAGATGATCTGAACGTTATGCATGAGAATAACGTTAGTACAATAGGTGCATTTCATGAATGCAATGACTCATTACCTCATAAGTAACATACTTAAATGTGCAACTACAACAGGAATAAAACTTCTATGGATATATAGGGAATTAAGTCTCATGACCGAAATACATTAAATAATGATGTAGTCGCCGCAAGTAAGGAGAGTACTTTTTGAATGGATTAAAAAAATCTGTGGAAAAGGAAAAGAGAGGAATTCATTGGGCACTTGTCATAACAAGAAGCTTGATAAATGCAAGTGAAAGATATGTAAACAAAAACAGCTCATGGGATGCCCTGAATGGCATATTAAAAAAAAAAACAGAATAATGGAAGTGTGAGGAGGTTGGCCAAAAGAAGCATAAATGAAAATATGCACTCAGAGAATACTAGCACTGATGGCAGACTGTTGATGGTTAACAAGAATTTTAATTTTAACCAAATTACGGTTAGATTTTTAGATTTGAAGGATGAGTATAATTAAGGCCTTGAGGTTTGAGATATGAATACCAAAATTTTTTAAAAATTCATTTTTGACAAATGAAATTCAGCTCTTTTTAAAATAGAAATAGGAAAGAGTTACACATAATCATTCTTTGATATTCACGTTATATGCAGTATAGACACAGTCTAAAGAACAGTCTCCTCGGCTAGCCGATTTTTGGAAATGTGTTAGGCTAGAAGTCGAGGGTCAATTCAAGTTTTAATTCTAGAAAAACTTGGGTGAATCCAGTTATTTTATGATTAATTAATACTTTTATCTTTTTTTATAAATGTTTATATAATTTAACTAATAATAAAAGGATTTAAAGAATATTAATATTCAATCTCACATATGACTTATGTTTCACTCTTGAAGTATAGGGCGGGGGAGTCGAGTGGTTTGAGGGTCTAAGGGTACCACCCTCCTATCCCTGAAGCCCCTTTATGACCCTTTTCCTGGAACAAGTCCCAAGCCACGCAAGTTCATTTTGCTTGGTCCTCTCGCTAGTTGCCTTTGGTTCCTCACACTGTAAGCATCGAGTGCCTTGCGTAGAAGAGCACGTCGATCATTTTCCTATCAAAAGGCCGTGCTGACAATTACTGCTGCGAAGTACGGTGCCGGAATTCGACGTGGAATGAGGGAATCCAATTTGTAAGGATTCTCAAGGAATACAAGAGAGGAAAAATCTAGCTGGAGCGAGCTGGTAGAAAAGGCCTACTGCTACTGAATCCAGTGATGTGGAACAAGTCTTAAAGGCTTTCTTCCAAACACTTTCATCCTTCGCAGTTTTGTCTCTCGGGAAGATTGGTGTGGAATGCGTTCCCGACAATTTTTGAAAAGTTTATTACTAAGAATGATATTTTGATTGATTTAATGTCTAAAAATAATATATAATACCAGAAATTTTAAATAAAATAGATAGGTATCATCTCTAGTTCGAATTTCCCACCATAGCAATCTTTAAATCAACTGCTTCTACGATGTTGCAACATTTCCGCCTAACCTCAGGGTAATCCGGCAACGCTGGAGAGCACAATCAGGCTCACTGCAGGTGTGGCTACGGTTAGGGATTTCCCATGGAGCTTACGGGAGTGAACAGACTGTTCTTTTGACTGTGGTATAGAGTCAAAATAAATAAGTCATTTGTGGTTACATGTACAAGACAGTAAATTAATCATTGTACTCCATTGTTATCAAGATAGGTTCAACCACATGACTAATTGAAAGCTCATGTCATCATTCATATTACAAATTGTTAATGAAATGAACAGAACCTTGGATGACTCACCCTTGACATATATATTTGACCAAGAAATGGTGGAGGTAGAAAAACAAAATTCAAGATGGTTTCAAAGCATTCCTGTGAGATATGTAAACAGTTAATAGAAGTTCATTGTTACCAAGTAAACTTTTGCTATTTAAGTGTGATAATGAAACATTTTAATTTGGTTATATTTTTTTACTATTTTGCAATAATCAAATGAATTTATTCAGTTAAAATTTGATTATTTCATGAAACTAATATACATAATTGTAGAATACAAACGTTTGTAGACTACAATAGCATGGAAATCTATTTTTAAATACATACATCACCTAATTTTGCTACTGTATATTAAAATTGTTGGCAGTCTGAACACGAAAACTTTGAATGTTTGCCAGTGATGGTGATTTCATTTCAGCCTGGTATACGAATAAAAATTCATGCAACTCAAGGGGAACTTGTGAGACAATTAGCTATGATTGTATTATCTATACAACTAAATTAAATTAGGTAATGCAATACAACAAAATGACAGTATGCATGACTTGATCAATTGAACTCTAAACATCTCTTGAAGCAATTAATGATGATTAACTGCTTCAAAAATAATAATTGATGTATTAACAGCAATTAAATATGTATAGGTTCTACATGGTAGATACTTGATAGTTCTCCAGAATCTACAGAAAAAGAATGTATGCCAAAAAACTCTCAAGATACAGGTAAATTATAAGAATAATAAAACCTAAACCATAAGAAATAGTATTACCTAAATACCCATTTTGCCTAAAGAAACTATTGACCCAATCTGACTGGGATTTAGAGTATATGGACGGCACAAAGAGGCTATTGGGTCCTTGTTTTCCACTCAGTGAACCAGCCACTTGCTTCTTTTCAAGGAGGCCTTCCACCACAGCTAGATATGAATCAAGCAAAGAGGATCAGATATTAATATACATTTGCTAGGATAATATCTATCAGCTTTCCTCCCCTCACATCATAAAAACAATGGAATACTAGAGACATATTAAGCAACATGGAACAAAAAAATTATAGTGATATTAATGCTGTTGCAAAACTAAGTTCCATGAATGGAGGGGAAAAATGAAAATAACTGTGCCAGAACTGCATGATAGCATCCATACTTCAAAATCTCTTCCTGAAAATAACTGCTTATTGAAAATGTTCTCGAATTTACCCCTTAAAACCCAAAATGAGACAATAATAGTATAAATATAGTCTCCAGTATCAATGAGGGTATTTATTAAATATGTATTGAATGACATGGATTATTGGGAATATAAAACTCTGGAAATTAATAATTTAAAACAAATTGAATGTTAATGTTGCCACAGTTATGGATTCATAGAATACCTTGTTTTTTAAATATTTTAACAATTAAAAAATAATGTATATTAAAGAAAATTAGAGTTATGTGAAAATTATGACAAAAGGGGCAAGAAGATCTTTCTCTAATCACACACTAAAACACATAAGTAATTATACAAACACAATACAAGTTTGTTTTGTTCTGAACATAAATTACTTCAATTATTCATCAATATAAAAAAGCATAAAACAAAATTTTGAAATCATTGAACGTGTAATTATATTTTTTTTACACTAAGTGCAAATGGCTTGTTAAATACTTCAACAAACCTTGATGATCTCTTCATAACTTTTTACATGGATATAAATAAATGAAGAATCAATATTTACTTGCAATTGAGTAAGTTAACAAATCATTTAGAGAACATTTTAACCATGCAAACCCTAATACCCAACTTCCTTAGTGAATGACTATCATCAAGTACTTAGGATTACTGATATTACTCACAATAAAATATACTCTCTGGTATGTTGCATTGTGATATAATGGAGGCCACAGTAGTGGGACGAGTAACTGCACACAAAGCACCACGAACCACAGCACGATTCCTGGCCACAAATGCCTCGGTAAAGATCAGCCTTGGATCTTGCCTATCCTGTTTTCCCTCTATTGTTTTCCCCAGTTCTCTCTCCACCAGCTAGAGCAAATCATAAATGAATACAATTCAATGCTTGAAACAATGAATTGAATGCAGCTGATGATATAAGGAAAGTAAAAATACAAAGAAAGCATCTACAATCAAAAATGGAAAATAAAATTGAAGAAATAAATCCAATCTCAATGTTACAGGATCATTAGTTATGTACATATAGAAATATACCATTTGAAACTAGTTTTATGATTTATATATTTATTTTAGTTAGTTCATTTTATTAGTTTTAGTTAGTTATTTTATGTTTAGATGATTTTTTAAAAATACGAAGTACAACATACAAACAATAGGAGGGGGTAAGGTAAAAGTGATATTTAAGAAGTCATTTACAAAATAAAATAGGTAAGGAATGCAACCATTATCATTTTATTTTTGAATTCACAATAAGAATTAGTTTTTTCATATCACATGGAAGTTTACTAAAAATATGAAGTCCCATGCTTTTGGGTCCGATGGTAGTTTTTCTGGTATGTATGAAGGACTGATGTAGATCACCATGCCTTCTGGTTAGGTAATTGTGTACATTTGAATTAAGGGTGCAATAAAAAATATTTCTTTTCATTCGCAATACAGCTGACATTATGTAGGGTACATAATTCTCGAAAAAGTGGATGGCATGGGCCATAAATATCAGCTTGAGCAACTAGTGGCTTTTGGCTCTCTTTTGAATTCTGAATATTTTTAAAACAGGTGTGGAGAATCACCAGAGATTACCATAAACCATATGAGGATAAAAAGACCATAAAAATGGTAAAAAGAACATCAGCAGATATGGAGATTATATCAAATCAGAAAGCAGAGAGAACTAGATTTATTTCCCAGGACATTACAGTGAGGCCCCAAGAAAGAGGGGAGTCAATATGGACATCCAACAATTTAGCACTATGAACAGTGGGATAAAATATCCCAACAAAGTGAGTGCTTTCTATCCAGTGGGAAAATTTCACATTTTATCTGTTTCTATGCAATTCTCTGGTTAAGACTGTGTCAAGGGAAATTCAAATAGGAAAGCAGTGGCCAACCCTGAGTAGGAATTCAGTCTTTACTCTTAGCACTAGTCTCAGGTGCAAAACAAACCTCACACCTGAGATTTTACTAAAGAATATTTGCACCAATACCCGCTACAATCAAGATTGTTCCCAATTCTAAGGTTATCTCTATTGTTAATTTTTGAAACAATAAATATTTATTCATTTTTTCCCTCTACGTGTGAACATGTTGCAATTATGACCAAACATATCCTGTTGAAATTCAGTCTTACCACCATTATTTTTTTGTTTATGAATTTATATTCTTAAATGTTGTTTGCCATATTCTATCTATTGTACAGCTATGCCACAAAATGCTCATCTTGACTTACCCTACTATATACCCAACAATAAAAATACACAAGTAGATTTTAGATAGGTGGTGGGAATTTTGGATAGAATGATAGGTGGTGGGAATTATGCAGATTTGAAGAGGGTTTAAGTAAAGAGGTGGCAGGAAAAAAAAATCTAACCTGAGTTTCATCAAAATCCTACCTGTCGGTTATACAGATTACCCTTCATCATATTTTTTACAGTAGTTTTACAATCTCATACAAAATAAGAAAATCAAATTTTGGTCACCAGCCATAGAAGGGGAAGCCACTTATCTCAAAATTTGTTGACTATTGGCCACATGTGTATTACATAATGGGATTACAAGAATATGATGTGAAAGCTAAATCTCTTTATCTGTATATGTTACGGATCACTAAATGCAGGTGAGCTAACCCTTGAGAGAGGATAAGATCAAGACACTAATTGGTACTGTGGATGCTTCAATATGGAGTGGAAATGAAAAGGTGTGTGACTTGACGATGCACTATGAAGAGTAGAGTTCAAAAACAAATCCTGAAACCACAAACCATGAGGTCAAGGAATATTTGCACTTCTCTTAATAGTCCAGGTTAACAGGCCATGGCAGATGCATATATATTCGTCACAAACTAAGAAGGTTGAGTCACTTGAGTGCAACTGTCCTTCCAATTCATCAAGAATCAGTTATACAAGAGTCATAGTTAAATGCTATCAACAAGCAGGCCAGAGTAATCTTCTCTTTATTCATGCATTACTAAATGCAGCAAACAAAATAGTCTGAAATTAAGTATGTTCAAAGAATTTTAACAAGCTCCGTATTGTTCATTTGTATTGTTTAAACTTTACATGAAACTGATTGTCCAAAAATATTCTCTGGTGCAAGCCAAATACTAAATTATAAATATTAGATTCAAAGTAATACATAAAATACTGCTGCTGTGTGTTAACACACGCTTTAAGACAATTCTAAAAAGATATTATCTTAAAACACGTTTGCTATTCAATAGTAGAAGGTAGCTGAATAGGGGGGGGGGAGGTAGATAGACGGATCATAAACTATTTTGGTGATAAGTGATAAACTAAGTCCCACTTTGTAACTGCTACATTTAAAAGTGAAACTTTGGATCAAAGAATATTAACCTTAAAACTTCATTTCAAAACCTTGAACTGTAATGTCATAATTTGGTGTTAATGAAAGGATTAAAAAAACAACAAACCATTTGCAGGAAATCTCCAGGGAGATCATAAGTCCGGGTGAGATTAGAAATGGAAACTTGCCCCTCACGCTGCAAACGATCATTGATTTCTTGGGCAACTCTAACTTGGTAGCCCTTGTCAATTAGCTGTCCCAGGATTACAGTATATGTACCCCTACCATCCTTGGATGAAAGCTCGCTGACGCGAGCTTCCACTTGACTCAGGTCCACGGAGAGTAATTTGGCAAGTTCAACCAAATTAATCCTACCTGATTAAGAAATTTTTAAGATTAACATTCATTAGCAAGACCATACTTCACGCAGCACACGAAAATGCAATCAACGAGCCAACATGTTTTTACCTCCATGAACATATAGCTCGTCCAAAATCTCTTTCGTGAGGTGCTGAGGGGTAACATACTCTTTTCCATCTGTTGTGAAAAGTACATCCAGAAGCTTGAGCTCCAATAGTTTGGAAACAATTTCTATGCAATTATTTTCAGAGAGTCTGAAAAAAAAATTATAATCTGTACCATATGGCCATTCACACTAGCTTCAAAAGTTGAAATGGCATTTATTTTTAGATCTTGTTCCAAGCAATAATTAATAACATGTTGACAGACTACAGCAGACGAAACTGTTGGCGCTACGGCAAAGACTTTTGCACCAAATGTTACCTTAAGAACCCTAATCAGCGTACTAATTTAAATAAAATTTAATATCATACTAACCTCTGGATCGTGCAACTAAGTTGAGCCCTCTGAAAATCTGCAGCTAACCTTTTGATTTCATCCCAATCTACAGCTGCCATGTTGGCGATAACAATGAAACGCTGAAATGCGGTGCCTACATTTTCCTAAGCGGTTTTCGTATTGTGCCAAATATCCAAGCCAATCAAGGAAACTTTCGAAAACGTAGAATTAGATTAAGAGAGTATCACTGTAAAAAAATTCTTGCAAATTGAATACCCGAAAGACGATTCATGACTTTTTAGGATACTGTGGAACTAGCACCTTCTACAAAGGAATTGGCCTTACGCCCTAGGAAGTCCACGCTGGTACTCGGGGGACCTACTTTGACCATAAAATTTGAATTATAATACTAACGTGAATTTTAAACAAATTTGCGACCACAACGAATTCCCCCATGACCTGTGAATTTTCAAAATTTTTCCATCAAACTAGTTTCTAGCGAACAAAAATAATGGAAATTATATACACAAAGGTTGCTTACTGCAGCCTGCAACAAAAATTATAAATATGCTAGCTATTTCACCTGATTACCGAATTCGTGACGTCACACACAGACCCAATTCATTAAGTTACCCATTAATACCTTCAGAACTATGCATATTTCGAGTTCGTAGGTGATACACGGGAATGGAGGTGGGTAAATTCACTTCAATTAATAATAAACATTTTTGGTTTACAAGGTTCTTATTAAGATACTTAATCGTCATCTGACAAAAAAGTGGTTGGAATAATTCACTACTGCACAATAAAAATTGCACAATAATAATCCGTAAAGTACAAGCCACCGGAGACTATTAATTCACATGTATATCATTAACATGACTACACTGCTTCACAGACAGCAGGTGAAACACGATGACAATGACACATACTAACATCACTGGCTAACATTACTTCACATGTAATAAAAATAAAGAGTAGTGAACTCCACATCGGTGAATTGTTTTATAGAATGCCATACTGGCATCAATCAGGAATAGTGCAAGAGCGTCACAACCTTGTGAAAATAATCATCACATTTGTCCATTAGGTACTGGTGGTAGTTGTAATAGCATCTGCACTGTCTTCTTTCGTCGTAAAGACAACTTGAATAAACACATGACTGGTAAAACTTTGTAACTATCAGCTTAGCGCCCTTCAACTGAAAAAGAACAATTAAACATGAATACCAGAAATATATAACTCTGTATGTATTAGTTATAATAACTATCAGTGAGAGAGTTCTTTTCATCAAAAAATACAGTACAATAGATTCATCACGTGCAAAACCAGAAAGATAATAAATATTACTTACTGTATGAGGAGAGATCAATTTCATCAGGTAATTCTGTTATGTTAACATCAAACCTATCCTGAACATCATTTAAAATTTTCGCATCCCCTTCATCACTGACGAAAGTTATGGCCAAACCCTGCAATGCAATAATTTAAAATGAAAATAACTGAAAATACAATAAACTCCGTAACAAATTAAAAACGCAAATACCTTGGTCCCAAATCTTCCAGCTCGTGCTACCCTATGAAGATAGGTGTCGGAATCTTCAGGCATGTCATAGTTGAAAACTATGTTAACTCTCTCAATATCCATGCCACGACCAAAGAGATTCGTTGCTACAAGTATCCTCTGAAATTAGGTGTTCAAATATAAAAATCTTGGAAATTTAAAAATTTGAAGACAACAAAAAGTTAATTGCTCAGAATTGGATAAATAATCAGTTATCATATGTCCCTATCTTGATTTCATCATCCAAGCAGTATCACATACACAAATCCATGAAACGTACCTTCTGAAAATCCTTAAATTGCTGATAACGAGATAGCCTCTCTTCTTGTGTCATTCCCCTATGAATGGCAATGGCAGGGAAGTTCTGTTCAATCAATAACTGAGCCAGGGCCATACACCTTTGCACAGATTTCACAAAAATAACCACCTGTAAGAAATAGTATTAACCGTAATAAAGTACTGTAACTAAACACAAACTATTCTTCCTTATTCTAAAAACTAACCTGGTTGAATTCCAAAACATCCAGTAATTCAAATAGTTTTTTGTTCTTCTCATTCTCCTTCAACTTCACATAATGCTGCTGCAGGCCATGAAGAGTGAGTTTTGCTTCATCATCAACATAAACTTCCATTGGCTGTTCTCCAACATAAGGAAGAAACAACAACAAACATGGCACATTGAAACAAACACCACCCCAGCCTAATATCCCAGTTGACATTTACATTTGAAAACCTGAATGTTAACTTTTAAGCACAAAAATTAAGCAATAAATGAAAAAAACCTAGATATAATTTACTGTTTTGTTCAATCATGCAATTTAAATCCCTATACCCTGGACTGGGGTAGATTCTGCCTGACATCTGAATTTTATAAACTGATCAGAGATGTAATTAGGGAAATTCTCACCACCAATGTTACCTGCCCCAGTTTCTACATACGGTTTTGTTGGTAGAGGCTGGGAAATCCTCCACCACTGGACCTCCATGCAAGGGGGTGATACACGTTGGAGAAAGATAATGCCGATGGTTCCAAACAGGCAGTTGCATTTAACATCAATCCTTAAACCCTTCATCACAGGCCTGCTAGCCCAACATTTACATCCCATATCAAGAAAGTATCCTCTATCGGTCATGCTTTCACATTCTCATTTTAATGGCATTAGTTGGAGCCTAACACCCTAATCAACCCAATCTAAGAATCTTCGTTTCTTCTCTTCTCTCTTCATTTCTTGATATCTTCTGCTCTTCTTTATCTTCTCCTACCAAGCTAACCCATTCCCACAGCCCAACTTAAAAACTCAAGCAGATCCTAACCATGCTTCAACTCCAACTCGGTTTCAACAGTAAGACAGTGAGGTAAGGGATTGAATTAAGACTTGGAAGACCAACCGGAATTAAGTTTGGATTGATAGATGACAGGCCCTAAAACATTACTGCGATTCTAGAACCTAAGTAAACTCCAGGCTCAGCCCCAAACAGAACCCTCACTCAGACAAAACACCCCTTCCCAAAGGACATCAACCTAATCCAACATATTTTAAACTAAGTGACGAGTATGTAACAATTCGGAGGATAAATTACATCTTGCATAAACTTCTTGCAAACAGGCCTGACGACCTTGCTGAGTGTGGCACTAAACATCATGACTTGCTTTCCATGTGGGGTGTTTCGGAATATTTCTTGCACATCTCTTCTCATATCTATAAGTAAAATAGTTAAGAATTAAGTATGATACGAAACTAGCCGAGATATTTTAGAGAAACTCAACTGCTGTATTCGATTAATGGCAGTATTGCACACATATTTTAAATGGGTACTGATAAGTCCAATGATACAGAAGTTGAAGACAATGGAAAATATTTGTAATTATGGGAACATTTTACTTAATTCAATATTACATACTATGCAGAAACGGAATCACAATAGTGGTTAAATTACATTACAAAATGGTATGTATGGTGGTAGCGTACTCGTCTCTCACTTGGGAGAAAGCATAGAACCACCTAATTTTAATGTACACAGTATAGAAACGCCAAGAGCTGAAAATTACATCAGTCTGGAGCTGGGACTGTGATTTACTAAAAATAACAATTATTTGTGAGAAAAAATTACGGGATATGTCGCAAATTATAAAGTACAGCATACACACCTAAGAGCTCCAACATTTTATCACATTCATCAAGAATGAAATGTTTCAAATGCTTCAGCACCAGTTTCTTGGAGCTAACCAGGGCAAGAATACGACCTGGAGTTCCAACAACAATGTGGGGGCAACTATTTTTAAGGACCTCCTCATCTTTTTGAATCGGGAGGCCACCAAAAAATACGCCAACCTGCACAAAAAGAAAATAAGTAAAAAATATTATAAATATTAAAGCCCGCGACACAAAAGGCAACAAGTAGTCTTCTCAGACTTATAACATTCAGAGGATTAGGCCAATCTTATTGTATTAAAAGCATATCCAAACTACCCACCCACCTTAATAGCTGGCATGTACTTCGAGAATCGCTCGTACTCCTTGCTGATTTGAAATGCAAGTTCTCGAGTGTGGCACATCACAAGAACATGAACTTGGTTCTCTGTTATTTCCAATTGCTGCAGTGTGGCCAAAACAAATACAGCAGTTTTACCCATGCCAGATTTTGCCTGGCAGAGGATGTCCATTCCCAAAACAGCTTGAGGAATGCACTCATGCTGGACTGAAAATTTAGAATGAATAAGGTTAATAAAGCACGTGTGTCAAGAAATTATTAACTATTAGTGCAGTTAAAATTCCGTCATTATTTACTTTATAAGGCACAACAGTTGAAATGGGGAGATTAGAATCGAAATAAAAAATAAGTTACATGCCTTTTACACTGATTCCTATCGTTAAGGATATTACTATGACCAGTGGCATGTTGTTTCACAAGAAATTTAATTAAGAGTGCGTTATTACTACTAGAGGTTACAAAAATGACAAGATTGTTTTTAAGACAAAAACCTAGCACTACCAAAAATACTATGGCAGATATTGTAGGGGATTCCGTAAGGAACCGGACTCTTTAACAGAGACGAGATTGACCGGTAGTCGAGGCGCCAATATAGTAACTCGTTTGAACGTGTTTTAATTATATACGGTGAAAAAACAAAATCTATTATCATAAAACAAACAATCCAAAATAGCGAATTGGTAAAATTCCAGTAATGAATGTTATTTGGAGACCGGCAAATCCCAGAGATTAGTGAACACGTGGTAAAAATTTACAACGGCCATTTTGAATAACCATTTTGCAAAAAAAATACCTTCAGATGGATGTTCAAAACCGCAATCTGCAATGGCTCTCAAAATTTCCGGCTTGAGGAGGAAATCGCGAAAACCAGAACTGTGAATGGAAACGTATGTTCCTTTGACATCCTTTTTCGTTGCTACGTCGCCAGATCCATCCACTACAGTAGTCTCATTTTGTTCCTCATCCTCGTAATCCAAAAGATCATCATTATCTGCCATTGCAATGAATGTTTTGGTTTTGGCGAAGAAACTGTAAATAATGATTATTTGTTAACTCCCTCTAAAAATCAATATCAATCGAAACTACGTCATTACCATTTACAACGATAAATAAAGAATTTACATTTGTTTAGGGTACCTAAAATTGTAATAACAACCAGCTTAAGTAACTAAATTCTTCAATTAAGGAATAACAACTGATTTTAACAAGGATGCTACTAGATACTAAACTTACCACAAGAAGAGTCAACCGGCTTCGGACGCTAACAAGTAGCAATGGCGTCGGTTGAGTCACTAGTCAATCTAGAGTCCACCAAAATGTTTATAACCACTTTACATCTTTTCGAAAAATAAACACCTAATATAAATTTATGTATTTGAAACATATTAAGTTCATATTGATTTTTGGTGATTATATGTGTGAGTAAGTGAGTAATAAGTATTGAACTTGACATTTACTTCCGACCGTTGGACAGGGTTGTCAATCTATAAGAAGTTCTATTCTCGTTATAACACAGCAACATTTTATAATCACTTAAACTCTTCAAATTTTATTTTTGGAGAAATATTTAATAATTCATGTTTCATTCAGCATATTTACGTGTTAATTTAAATCTCAGTTTTTAGGCGGGTTTTTCGAATACTGGTACAAATGAAAAGTGATAAATAATATACATAAATATTACCCCTCTACCAACCTAGTGTTTAAGTTAGTAGATACTACCAACGTTTAATTAAACTAAAAGAAGTTTGACTACGATTGACTATCTATTGTGTACCAATCTATGAGTTTAGTTACACTCCAATACCTGCAGCGACTCGGAATTGAGACACACAGATTATACATACATTTAATCTACATCATCACGATTAAGGAAGAATTTCAAAATATGATTCTTATTAAGGTTTAATTCTCTTGCCAGAACATAATTTATCTCGTTTTTACCAATCATTTTAAGGAACTAGTGGTAAAAGTGAGGGAACACCTTACCTACTCTCTGGGTTCTAATCATTATGCTGCTCATCACACCCAGATAAAAATTTTTCCCTCTGATGAAGAATCTTGTTCCTAATGTGCGTAATTATGAATTAACGGAATTAATTTTGGGTAGATTCTAAGTGGGCTACTTCCCGCTTGAGCGACAACCACTTCTCTCCACAAACCATTACTGTTTGTTTAAATATATCTTTCCGAGACAGAAGGAAAAAATAAGAAATGGAGAATACATGTGTACACAGTACATAGTTTATGGACAGTGTTACTGAGCTAAATATGTAAATAAATTTGTAGCAAATAACATTAGAAATTTGGCAACGTTGTAAATTTGAAGCGAGAGTGGTCGTCGAGAAGATAAATAATATACAGATCAGCTGATCCTGAGCTGATGGTTCCTTAAATAGTACATCGGTTGTAAGAATTCTTACGCGAAGGTGATCAGTTTATCGTAATATCCACGCAGCAAAATTAAGGACAAACATGATAGAGAAATATGAAGTGACAACTCCAGAAAGACGCGATGAAGATATTACAGACCAAACAAATGAAGAAAATGAGGACATGGATGACGAAGAAAGTGTGGATATGGTAGATCAAGGCAGGTTACCAGACTGAATTTCCTCTTCTTTATTACATTTATCTCGGAATTAATTGTTTATTTAATTTTTATTAGAACTTGAGGATTTGAATTCGCATCTGGATAAGCTTGGTTCTGCTCTTGACAACCTTGAAAAGAAAAATGATGACATTCATGCTCAACTGGTCGAGCTACTGGAAGCCAACCGCCAAGCTAAAATGCAGTTTCAAGAAGGAACATCGCCACAAGATAACCCCAGTAAAGAATAATCCCACGTATTCATAACGTAGATTGTACAGAGTACGTCAATTCAACTATATATTTTGTGGTGCTCCTTTGTGAAAAGCGTAGGTCACATTCCGGACTGGCATTTTTCTGTGAATAAATGTAATAATGGAATTGTATATTATGATATTGTTAATGAGATAATTTCAGGAAGTATTTCTTCTTGGGTCAATTATTAATATTGACGAAAATGAAATGTTAGCATATCTATGTAAATATCATGTTGGTCATTGTAATTGCACACAAACAATTGTGATGACTAATATATACAAGTGTACAAATACAGTAGAATTTAGACCTTGAATTATATTTGTTAGTTCATTACCAGCCTTATTATCCGTACCTTGTGTTTACGATGTCATCTGTCCCTTTCACATAATGTCACTGCACTGATGAGCGGCTTTGCGTTAGTACTGTAGAACATGTTGGTCACTAATTTAATTTATATATTGTTCGTGGCATTTATGGAGTGAATGCAAAAACATTATTAAGAGTTGAAGGATCTTTTAGTTCCTTTATAACATTAGAAATACCAATTCATTTTATTCTTCATGATACACCAAGTTTTTCTGTGTGTGGTACAAATATGTAAAACCGACAATTATTCCCAGAAAAAGCATAGCATATTTCTTCTCTATGGTAAGTCAAGTCTTTATAGAAACCTGTCAGTGGCAGGTTTTATAAAATTGAGATTTTTTGTTATTCAGTATTTAACGGCAAAATATTTTTTAATAAAACAGACAGGCTAAAAATATCTTCTAGAAGTATCATAGAAAGCATTAAAGAAGAAATATTCTCTGGTCCATAAAACACCTTAAGATTTTGATAGGCAGGAGGAATCGGTGGAAAGTTGAATATTGATGGACCTTATGTTTCCTTACCTCTACTTTTTCTAACCTGGGATATCTCTAAACATCCGAATTTCTTTTAAAGATTCCCTAATGTATTACATTGTTTTACTATAAGAGGTAGAAATCTTTTAAATCCTTTTGCTGGTCATTCTTTTTATTGTTATTTCCTATCATGATGTTTTAATTCTTTCCTTAATGTTCCAAGTAAATGTCTTATGGCTGTTATCTTTGCAATAGGGTTAATTTAGTGTAGTCTCTAGGCCATTTTTACATACAACAAGCTTAACTCTGCAGTTAATCTTTCAAATCACACTAAGGAGATGTGTATGATATTGTGTGTGAGCTACTTTTATGAGTGTTAACGATATTATCGTGTAATAGTTTCACAGGAGTATTAACTATTTACATGATGAATTTTTACTTTTTTGTGCACAGAAAAAGTTAGTTTTTCTTATTTTTTCTTTATATTCACAATTTGATGAATAGGAAAAACCTAGTTTTTAGTATATCTTTTAACATCAATTATAACTTATTTTTTTACACAGCTTATATCTAAAAATCTTTCATGGTGTGATGTGTTTAGACATACATATAGTGCAGTGTGAAGTCCTACAATGCACCACTGACAGTAGACCCCTGTTTCTTATTCATCTGCATTTTTATATCTTTTAACACAACAATTATATTTTCCTCTATGTCCATCCCAAATTCAAAGTTACTTTTTGTTCCCCATTCTTTCAGTATAACACAAAAAATTTCTATTGCTGGTTTAATCAGTGAAAAATATTTTTTCTTATAATGTGATGGTAAGGTCTGCCCTAAACACTACACCCATTATATTAGACAAATCGTTCAGCTTTCATAACATGTCCCCTTTTTTTAGGCTAACAAAATCAGTGTTGTGTACTGTAGAGATGAGAGCAACTTCTATATTGAAGCACCAAATTCTTCCCTTTTTCAATTGCTTTGGTTTCATGTCATTTGGACATTGTCAAGCATGAGACTCATAAATTGAAATGTCCCTCTCAGATATCAGGAAACTTAAGAACTTTTTGTTCAGCTAAATAAGCACAGGCCAAATTTTATTGAAACTGGGATTAGGACCTGCACCCATATTAAAGACACTCATCATCATCATTACTTCAATCCGAAGATTGGTTGACTGCAGCCCTCTATCCATTCCTATCTAGTGCTAGCTCTCTTACTCCTTGGTAGGTCTTCCTTCTAACGTCTCTAATAATTTTCCCTATATATTT